>OZ010598.1:1963228-2013228 GCA_963932145.1 Acanthosepion lycidas | reverse complement strand
TTCTGTATCTGGTCCGTTGCATTCGACTTTGCTGTCTTTTTTAAGTATTTTGCAGTTTCAGTTGGTGTATTGTGCTGTAGTTGCATCTCTACGCCCATTTGAAACTCATTATTGTTATTATTATTATTATTATTATTATTATTATTATTATTATTATTATTTCCTTTGATTTCTGGCGTGTACACATTTCGTTCCGGGTCCCGCCCAGAGGCTTAAGGTTAGAAATAGCATTATGAAATTTTCACTGACACACACACACACTAATACATAGATTAAGCCCTTCGTAAGGTTTGGGCTGTACCTGTGAGAACAATTTTTTATATTTCTTTAGGACCTGGACTTCCAGGAATCCCTTCAATTAATCTACTGGAACCTTTTCCAACCATTCCGAGGGCTCCAACCACAACAGGAATAGTTGATATTCCCATGTGCCACATTTTGAGATTTCAATTTCATTGTCCTTGTATTTTGATAGCTTTTTGAAGATCTTCAAATATACATTGCAGTCTGCTGGTATGGCCATATCAATAATGAGGCACTTGTTTTGTTGGCTGTTTCTAATAACAATGTTTGGGCGGTTGGCTTTGATTGTTCTGTCTGTGTGTATTGTATAGTCCCATAGAATTGTAACAATTTAATAGAAGTGGACTGTACACCAATTTTAAACTAATACTAATACATTATGCTACAAACTGTAAATTAAAAAATACTACTTCAAACATTACTTCATATAAAATGTTAGGAAGGAAACTCCCAAGCAATACTGGAAAGTTATAACAGCTACTGGATATGAAAAACATTTTTCAAGAAGTGTTTTAAGAGAAAGTTTTTAAAAAAAATCAACCAGAAGTAGTACTGGTTTCTCGCTCAATGAATGTCAAATGGTTCCTTTATGGATAGAGTCAGGGTTAACATTTCCATCACTATTAACATTGCGAATTCTTTGAAATCTTTGTCTGATTCGGTAATTTTGTTCAAGAATGCGTCGTTTTATTGAGTTTTTTTTTTGTTTAAATAAAACACATTTCATATAATGTTTAAATAAAATATAATCGGAAAGATTATATACTAAATCGTAATCATAAAGAATTTATCTAAATATAAATCTTTTTACAACCAATTGAAAAAGAATAAGAGATTAAATTAATAGAAAACAAAATAATAATGACTAAAAACTTGAAACATAAATTTGTAAAATAAATTGTAAATATATCGAAAGAAATATCAATTTATTTTATTTTATTTTTTTTTTTATTTTAAGCGTTTCACCCCAAGCAAGGCGGGAAGCCACTAGGACACAATGGGTTACAGAAAAATTTGGAGCAAGATCAGATAGGAGTGACAGAAGAAAGGATGAGGAGAAGGGTAGTGGATAGATCAAGGCAACTGGAGATGTCGATTGACATTACATTTGAATAGCTGGAGATTATAGTTCTCAGGGAAAATGGAATAGGGAAGGGAGTCCCACAGGCGAGAGGTTGAAGCATTTAGGAATTTAAATAAATTGTTAATACGAACCCATTTAAAAAAAAATTCTTAAGGCATTAGTCTTTTGTCATAAGGTCGGGTTTTAATTTATATTTAAAAATACAGTTTTAATTAAACGCGAACGTCTTGCAAGTGAGGCAATTTCGATGTTTCCACAGTAAATTTATGTTCAGGATCTGACAACAAATGTCTTTTCCAAACAAAACTAGTGTTATTAAAATGTGGTATATTTGAAAATAACAGAAATAAAACAAAATAAGCAGTAGACAGCTGAATAGTAATGTTAACATTAGCCTTTTCCTTATAAGGAAACATTCGGAATTCATTGACCGAGTAGTTATTACTCGACTTACGCTTTCTTTCATTCCTAAGCAATAAATTTGGGATCAAAGTGTATTATCTGTTCTCCTCATCTCTAACTGTAATGATAACATTAGACGTTTCCTTATAATAAAACATTTGTTGTTCACTGATTGAGTGATTCGAGTTATGTTATGCTTTTCTTCACTCTCTAGTCATCAGCTTTTAATCAAAGGGTAATACCTGCTCTCCTCTTCTCTAACGGTAATGGTAATATTAGCTGTTTCCTTATAAAGAAAAATTCAGCAATCATTGAACAAAGAAACAGTGCTACTTATGGGTGGAATTTATAAAGTTTTTCTCTTAAAACATATTTTTTTCAGAAAAATACGTTTCTCATGTATGGTAGCTGTTACCCCTTTTTCCAGTACTGATGAGAGATTTCCTTCGTAAGCTTTTATTTGAAGCCATTTGAAACGTCTGACTTTTGATTATATCATTATTTTCACTTCGAGTTACATTTGCTATACATTTTTTCTGTTGCTGCTCTTGAAAGTCCTCAAGTAATATTTTATTTATTTGTCCCAGTTCCTTATTGTGATTCTGTAGCTCCAGGCCACAATGTTTGATTAAGTGTGGTCTTTGCCAAGAACCACAGGGGCTTCATTCGCTCAAAGACATTTTAATCATTGATATGAGAAAGCGGTTGTAGATAGCTGACAGGATTTCCTATTAGGCATGACATCCATATGAAAATGGTATCGGCCAGCTTATGCATATAGATACATTGGATATCAAAAATTTAAAAAGTAAATTTTAAGCCGAACTTCACTTTATATTTAAGATTTGTTTCATGTAGAATTTTTACAGTAACCAATATTTTGTCCCTTCTCTTCCTGCTGCATAGATTCCGTCATTAAAATCTACTTTAGTTCGAAGAAGTTCTTTTAAACGAATAACGAAACGTAAAACGTAAACGAATGTTTTTAATAATTTGCCATTTCCCTTACATTACTATTTATAGAAGGACATGGAATAATATTCGGACACAAATACAGTGTAACCCGGATATAAGAGAGTTGTCGAGACCGGAGAAGAAGTCTCTTATATCCGGTTTTCTCTTATATCCGTGTCTGGTCTATTTTGTTTAGGTAAGTATGGCTCTAATTTGGGACCAGAAAAAATCTCTCTTATATCCGGGTTTCTCTTATATCCGGGTATCTTATATCCGGGTTACACTGTATTTTAAAAACTCACATTTATTTCTGTTCAGTATGTATAATATTCGCTAGAAGTGTGTATAAATTTCTAATTTTCGTTATAACATTATAATTTTTTTAATTTTTGAAAATGTTATTTTTATTCCCTTTCCGAAACCCAAGATTGTCTCTTTGTTGATCCCCACCTGAATTTCTTTGCATCGGGTTTCATAAAACCAAAGGTTTATCGCCAAATGATCAATAGTGTAGCTGAGCTAAAAGAAGGCATTCAGTTCGCGGTGCAGGAGAGAATTCCTGAAATGGTTCATAATGGTTTTTGCAACGATAAAGGATAGAATTGAAAATTTCAGGGATACTAATGGATCATGTATTGAAAATTTTCAATAAAGTTTGGTTGTAAGATTTCTAAATCTATTTTATTTCTTTCATAGTTAAGTAATAAGCATAGAATTGGGTCAGTTTTTTTTTTTAAATTTGCCCGATTTAATTGAAATAGGTAGTTAATTCTGGGAACTACTGTGTGTGTATATATATATATATATATATATATATATATATATATATATATATATATATATATATATATATATATATATATATCCTTCTCTCTCTCTCTCTATCTATCTATATATATATATATATATATACACACACATAATAATTCATCGAGTCTAGAAGAATATAATTATATATATTCTTCTAGACTCGATGAATTATTATGTGTGTATATATATATATATATATATATATATATATAGAGAGAGAGAGATAGAGACAGCGAGAGAGAGAATGATATATATATATATATATATATATATATATATATATCCTTCTCGCTTTCGCCCTCTCTCTATATATATACACAAGAATTCATCGAGTCTAGAAGAATATATATATATATATATATATATATCCATCTCTCTCTCACTCTCTCTCTCTCTCTGTATATATATATATATATATTCTTCTAGACTCGATGTATTATTATGTGTGCGTGTATATATATATATATATATATATATATATATATATATATATATATATATATTAGGTTGGTGCAAAAATAATGTCGTAATAATGTCGTTTTCTGACGTATTTTTAACGTCAAAAACGACATTATTACGTCATTATTTTTGCACCAACCTAATATATATCAATGGACACTGAGGTCAACAGCCAGCGGCGATAGTCTGTTTCATGTGTCATCTGAGGTTTTTAACACAATACGGTGACATTGCACTACAGCATAGATGTGTGTATGAGTGGATCGAGAAATTGAAATGTTGCATGATAAGCGTTAGGCGTGAAGAAGGAGCAGGATACCCCCACCTCCCGTCAACCTCCACCACTGATTAGAAGATTCAGTAAACTCGAGAAACTTATCATCGATGAGGCAGAATGTTCTTTGCTGATTCGGATCACTGCTCTTTGTTACTCCTTGGTGCAAACTGTTTGTGGAGCGGTCATGTTTACACTGTAACAGCCGCAAGAAAACTGGTGCGATCAAGCTCAAACTTTAATCAAGGGACCACAATGGTATAAATTATAAGCGTTCTTAAGCAGAAGACAGTGGGACAAGGCTAAAAATATGACTTACCCTTGTATAATGTATAATACGTCGTAAAATCGCCGGCCGAGTTAAAATTCAGTTTCATTCTGCTTCGTTTATTTTACACCGATGCCCATGGAAAAGACATGAATTCATTTTTGTATAGTTATGGCTTAAAGGCAGGATGAGCCGGGCTCTTTTTCCTTGGTTGGGAGCCATTATAGGAGAAGGAAAACAGAATACAATCCTGTGGTTGGCCCTTTGGATACAGCGTGGCACCATTCATCTATTAACACTTCTTCCGAAAATAATTAGAATGAAATCACCTGTGAGGGTAGTTCAGCAGTTCAGTTCTAAGCTCAATTGTTGGGCCGTAACAGCTAAATAGACAAAAGAGTCAACTATTTATGAGCTTAAGCAGAGAATTAGTAGTTGACTAAGACACAGACGATAAATGAAAAACGAAATAAAAGTGAGAAGTAATTATTGAAGATGTAAAAGTCAATGATTTTAAATAAGAAAACGAGGAATTAAAATGGGGAAAATGATAGATGAGAGGTGGGGTTGTTTAAAGAGAGATCAAAAGAAAAAAATACACGTTAAGTCAGGAAAAAAAGAAAAAGAGAAGGAAAAGAGAAGAAGGAAAAAGAAGATGAAGAAGTATAATACAACGAAGTAAGAAAATCTTTCTTAAAAGAAACAAGGTAGGAATCATTAAAGGAAGTTGAAAGAGGAAGAGAAGGAGGAAGCGAGGTATGCCGGGCGTTTTAGGCGAGGCTAGGAAAGGGTAACAGTCCGGTTGAAGGGAATGGAACATGTAAGAAAAACAACAAAGAAATCCAACTGAAGTGAATGAAGCCTGTAATTAAATTAACAGATACGCTCGCTTGCACCGAGGGTGAGAGATAGCCAGGAGGTCGTGTGGCGTGAATATAATGTCCTTTTTTTCCCTTGACTTGGTCTGGCTCTTCATTAATGTATCATAGCGGGCGCAGCGGTGGTTGTAAGCGACGTCCTTGTCAGCGGGTCGTCGTTCTCAGCCTTGTCATTCGATTTGCATCATGGCCGCGAGCATTTCGACTGGCGCCGGGTGACGGGTCCGACAGCACGCGTCGATCGCTTGAACGCTTGGGAAAGACTGTGCCGGTAGTCAGGAGCCAGTCGAACATGGGATAAGCTCCTTTGGACGGAAAAGATAAGGAAGTGCGTGGCAATACGTAGAATGATAGCGAGAGAGTTCGGAAAGAGTCAGGAATAGTAGAATTGTGAGAAGACAATATCAGGCTTTGAATAAGTTGTGATGAGAGACACGAGAAGGGAAAGTGAATAATTCTATTCAAAGAAGAAAAAGAGACAGAGAGAAGCGGTTTGAGAAGATTCAACACAGCGCAATAAATTAATAAATGAAATAAAAATATAAAAAAGCCGACACGATGTAGCATCTTCTTTCTTTCATTTTCAGATCTTTATCATAATCTAATAACCTTTTCGAAATTGGAAAAAAAAAGAGAAATAGAAACATTAAAATAATTAAAAAAAAACAATCAAATAAAATTATTTATAATAAAAATGAAAAGCGTTTTCAATAGCAAATAAAATATTTATTGACTGCATTTTCAAAGAAGGTCGATTAGACTATTCTTCGACCATTTTCAGATAATTTGTCGATCGTTGATAACTTTTCCGACTTAAAAAAATCTACAGATCTCACCCATCACTTCACAAAACAAAGAAAAATAAAAACAAAACGCGAGAATAAAAAAAAAATGTATATTTGTTGTCTTCTTTTTAAAAAATAATTCCCCCAGTTAATTCCATCTAGCCTTCTACTGGGATAAAAGCATGAATAATCAGAATTGATACGTTTAAAAATGTTCCGAGATTCGAACTCACGCCACACCCCCACTTGCCTCAGCGCTCATTTTCCTTGGGTAACGTATTCAGAATAACATTAAAAGTTTTACAAACTCGTCATTGCAGTTATTCGACCACATTTCTCTTCCGGTTTTTGTCACTTACTAATTATCACTAAATACTAAACTATGATTATTATTAGATTTGCTATCCTCTCCGACTCTTAGATGCTTCGGTTGCTTTATGAAGGTCATATCACAGTTCCCACACAGGCACAACAATTTCCTCTGTAAATGAGCTGTTCAAAATAGGTCTGCCACCTGTTCGGTCTGAATGATGTCAAGTGCCCACAAGGCGTCCTGCGAGACAGAAATATTCCTGAGTGCGCCAACCAAAGCAGAGACAACTTGAGCTGCTTGGTATATTTTTCTGATTTGTCCTGACAGGTCTTGGTAGATCTGCATTTTCGCATGTTCTGCCTTCACGAAATTCGTTTCCCAAAGTATCGTTATATTTATCAGGATTCATTCATAGCTGTTGTAGTGTACAAAAGTAATATCAGAGATATTGCTCTCGAAGAACTTGCCAGCCAATATGGTCATATCCCACAGGAGCGTCATTTGCTCATTTTTAATTACTGATAATAGTGAATTCGTATACTTTATTATTATTATTATTATTATTATTATTATTATTATTATTTCCTTTGATTTCTTGTGTATACTCATTTCTTTTACTGGGTCCCAACCAGAGACCTAAGGTCAGAAATGTCATCATGACCATTTCCACTTTGCATTACAAAAAATCAAAAAACAAACCTAAAATCACACATACTTTACATAGATAAAGCCCTTCGTAAGGTGAGGCTTGTTCTTGTGAATAAAATGTTTGTATTTCATTAAGGCTTGGTCTAAAAGGAACCCCTTCAATGAGTCTATTGGAATCTTTTCCAATGAAGCCAAGGGCTACATCTACAACTGGAATTATTGGTATTCTCATGTGCCACATTTTGATGATTTTGATTTCAAGGTCCTTGTATTTTGATAGTTTTTTGAAGATCTTCAAAGATACATTACAGTCTGCAGGGACAGCCATATCAATAAGAAGGCTTATTTTGTCTTTGTGGTCTCTATTCACGATGTCTGGACGATTAGATTTGATTGTTCTATCGATGTGTATTGTAAAGTCAAATAAAATTGTTACAGGTCCTATCTCCGTAACTGGGTCTGGGTGGTGTTCATAACAATTTCTTGCAGTTTCCTTCCGGTAAAAGATACAGATTTTACAGTGCAGATATTGACCCACTCTATCATGCCGAGATTTATATTCAGTCGGTGCCAACACCGTGCAACCTGATACAAGATGCTTATTCATCCCAGAATATGCATTTTGGGGGCTAACATAATTTTTCAATATGTGTGCTTGGTAGTTTCAAGCATTGGTCCTGTGCAGCAAGAATAAAACTTTCGATTTCAGCTTTTAACCCTGCGTTACGTAACCACTGATTTGTATCAGCTTGTTTGATACGGGCAGAGTATTGAAAGTGTTGAGGATTGTCTTGCCATCGTTTCTATATCTGTTTAGCTGCATTTGCCTTTGCTTTCTTTTTTAAGTATTTTTCATCTGCAGTCGGCGTACTATGTTTTACTTGTATTTATTCAACCATTTGAAACTCAATTTTGAACATTGGCTTCCATTATTACTGAATAAAGTCGCTTAATACTTTCATGTTCTTTGACACAGATAAACATCAATTCTTCTGTAGTTTCCAGGTATCGTTGAAGGCCAGTAGCTGTAGTTTTGTAAGACAGCTCTAGTTGAACTAATCCTCCGCCTCCTTCGGATCTTGGCACATACAGGCAAACATCAACCTTAGGATGATGCATGCGGTGGCAGGTGAGAATCTTTCTCGTTTTGGCGTCCATTCGCTTAATGTCAGCTGTGGTCCAATTAAGGATGTTGAAACTGTATTGGACCACTGGGACAGCCAAAGTATTTATGGCTGATATTCTGTTTTTTTTTTTGTTGTTTTTTCTTAATTCAGCTTGGTATTTAGTACCAGACCCACACGCCTGTAGTTCTCCTTTCTTACCTTCTCCTTCATTTGGGTATGCCATATTCCATCTCGTTCACTAATTCCTAGGTACCTATAGGCTTCTTGTACCAGTTCCCTAATCTTTGTGACAGAATCTAAAGCTATTGAGTGTGTTTCTATAATTCTCCGTTTCTTGAATGTTACTTTTGCACATTTATCTAATCCGAAATTCATACCTATGTCGTCACTGAAACATTTGACTCTTTTGAGGAGACCCTTCAATTCATTTTCATCTTTGGCAAACAGTTTGAGATCATCCATGTAGAATAGGTGATTGAATAGGTTGAGACCTTTTTTAAATGGCGCATTTTTAACTCAAAAAGTGGTTTCCCTGGTGGAAAAGCGGAATATTAGTTCGATTCAGAAAGGACGTTTTCATTACTAAAAGGTTTCGATCTCTAGGTCGGTTGACATTAAATTCACTGCTTTAAATGAAAGCAATCTCAATCTCAAACGAATCTGTCTACTGAATACAACGTTTATCATAGTACTAGCACTGGATATTGATTCCTGTTTCAAAAGTTATTTAAGTAGAGGGCTTGTTTTTTTATTTGTATAATAATTGGCCATGTTTAAATGCAATTTACATAAAAGCCCAACAACAGAAATGACAAAGTTTGCAATAAACAATAACAAAAAAAGAAAAGAAAAGAGGACATGATTAATATTGAGCAAACAATATATGCAAGGCAAAGCAATAGTAATTAAGGCAAAGAAACAGTAATTAAGGGAAAGCAACAGAAATAAGGCAAAACAACAGAAATAAGGCAAAAGTTTCACAAACTAAGAATGGGTTTAACACCCAAAAGAGGGATACAGGCAAGCGAACGCAGCGTTCTGGCGTCAAGAAAGAACAAAACTAAGTCTGATGAAACCGAGAATATCCCAGCATGCATCTGTGTGTTTTTCTTATAATTTATTTGTCCGGGCCGGGGTGGGGTTGCAGGCATTCCTAAACTGGTCGGAATGAACATTCTTTATTCTTTTTTAATTGTCTTACGCCTATTATCCTCTTATTTTATTATTATCTTTCCAAAAATTATCATTATTATTATTATTGTTATTATTATTATTATTATTATTATTATTATTTCTTTTGATTTCTGTTGTCTACTCATTTCCTTCTGGATCCCAGCCAGAGATCTAAGGTCAGAAATAGCATGACGACATTTTCAATAAACATTTTTTGAAAAAAATCAACAAAATCAACAACCGAGAATCAGACATATTTTACAAAAAAGCCTTTCATCGTAAAGCGTGAGCTGTACTCGTGAAAACAATGTTTTTTTATTCCTTTATGGGCTGCCATAGATTCCTTAAATGTGTCTATCAGAATATTTTCCAATCAAACTGAAGGCCCCAACCACAAGTGGAATTACTGATGTCTTTATTTGCCCCATTTTTGAGATTTTCACTTCATGATCCTTGTAGTTTGAGAGTTTTTTTTAAAAAGATTTTACAATCTGCAGGAACTACCACGTCAATAGGAAAATGCACACTCCGTTTTAGAGTGGTCTATGATCACGATGTCTGGACGATTGGCTTTGATTGTTACGTCTGTATGGTGTATTTTTAAGTGCCATAAAATAAAATTGTCGTCGGATCTCGGTTCTTTTCATACGAATTTCTTGCAGTTTCCTTCTGGTGAAAGATGCAGATTTTCCAGTGCAAATATTGACCGAACCAGCCATGCTAACTTTTATATCCGTTGGATCCTAATACCTTGCAACCTGATAAAAGATGGTCAATTGTTTTTGAATATTCATCATAGAATCTGTATTTGGAGTTAATTTGCTTGGTAATTTCTAGTTAGCAAGTATTGGTCCAGCAAGAATATTGTTGTTGTGGTTTTTATTATTATTATTATTATTATTATTATTATTATTATTATTATTATTATTAAAGCATGGACCTACGTACCCCCAATAAGACGAACTATGAAAAGGACGGGTTTTCCCATGACACCGTTTTGTTAACTACCTTCACTCTTCTGCAATGTTCATTGTTTTAAAAAGCGATTATTAGAATTGTAATAAAACCTAAACATGATGAAAGTGAATTTAAACATTTGATTTTTTCTTGAGAATTGACAGCAAAAATATTATTTATTATATCATTTATTGGTAGGGTTAGTAAGACATCGGCTAATTGCCGCTTGATTCAAACTTTATAAAATGATAAATGACTTATTTATAGTTGGATCACATATTTTAATAATTTAGTAAATGCTTACAAATTTATGAATAACAATTGTTTTCACATTGATTTCTTTATAAATTGGTCAATGATAAATAAACCGAATTAGTTCTAATTGCATTAATTTTTAGAATGTTGGTAAGATAAAATGATTTTTTTAGAATAAACAATGAATAGATAGTTTTTAATATAGTTGTTGTCAATTCTCAAGAACAAAAGAAATATATTCATGATTTCTGTTCTAAACACATTTCTTTTTGGATCTAAATCAAAGATCTGAAGTCAGAAATGATTTCAGGACATTTTCCAATGATCATTTTTGTAAAATAAAAAACAAAATCACATGCATTTTACATAGTTAAAGCCCTTCATAAAGTATGGGATGTACTTGTGAGTACAATTTTTATGTTTCTTTAAGGCATGGTCTACTAGAAATGCCTTCAATAAGTCTATCGGACCCTTATCCAATCAATCCGAAACTACAACTGAAATTAGTGCTTTTAATGTTCCATATTTCTGAGATTTTCACTTCTAGATCCTTGTATTTTGATAGTTTTTTTGAAGACCTTCAAAGTTACATTATTATCTGCAGGGACTGTCATGTCAGTAAGAAAGCCTATTCTCTTTTTGTCGTCTTTGATCATATAATAATAATAATTATTATTATTTCTTTTGATTTTTGGTGCACACTCATTTCTTTTCGGGTCCCAACCAGAGACCTAAGATCAGAAATGACATCGTGACATGTCCTCATGCGTCAGATTTTTGAGATTTTGATTTCAAGGTTCTTGTATTTTTATAGTTTTTTTTGCAGATCTTCAAAGATACATTGCAGTCTGAAGAAACTGCCATATCAATAAGGAAGCACATTTTGTCTTTGTGGTCTCT
This sequence comes from Acanthosepion lycidas, assembly GCA_963932145.1. Taxonomy (NCBI): domain Eukaryota; kingdom Metazoa; phylum Mollusca; class Cephalopoda; order Sepiida; family Sepiidae; genus Acanthosepion; species Acanthosepion lycidas. Next base: position 2,001,638 of record OZ010598.1, on the reverse strand, counting down.
AATCACAATGTCTGGACGATTAGATTTGATTGTTCTGTCAGTGTGTATTGTAAAGTATCATAAAATTGTTACAGGTCCTATCTCAGTAATCGGGTCTGTGTGGTGTTCATACCAATTTCTTTCTGTTTCTTTTCCATAAAAGTTGCATATTATTATTATTATTATTATTATTATTATTATTATTATTATTATTATTATTTCCTTTCATTTCTGGCGTTTACACATTTCTTTCCGGGGCCCGCCCAGGGACCTAATGTTAGAAATGGCATCATGAGACTTTTCACTGACAAAAAAATTACATAGATAAAGCCCTTCGTAAAGTGTGGGCTGTACTTGTCAGAACAATTTTTTGTATCTCTTTGAGGCATGGACTTCCAGGAATCCCTTCAATTAGTCTACTGGAATCGTTTCCAACCAATCCGAGGGCTCCAACTACAACAGGGATTGTTGATGTTCCCATATGCCACATTTTGAGATTTCGATTTCAAGGTCTTTTGACAGCTTTATGAATATCTTCAAAGATACATTGCAGTCAGCAGGGACTTCCATATCAATAAGGAGGCACTGTTTTTGTTTGTGGTCTTTAATAACAATGTGTGGGCGGTTGGCTTTGATTGTTCTGTCAGTGTGAATTATGTAATCACATAGAATTGTAACAGGTCCTATCTCCGTAACCGGATCTGGGTGGTGTTCATACCATTTTCTTTCACTCTCCTTCCCGAAGAAGTTGCATATTTTCCAGTGCAGATATTGGCCCATTCTGTCATTCCAGATTTTATATTCAGTGGGTGCCAATATTGTTCAACCTGATACAAGATGATCAATTGTTTCCGGGTATTTATTACAGAATCTGCATTTTGGGCTAACACAATATTTTAGTATATGTGCTTGATAATTCCTAGTTAGCAAGCATTGGTCCTGTGCAGCAAGGATAAAACCTTCAGTTTCAACTTTCGACCCTGCACTACGTAGCCACTGATGGGTACGGGTTTTGTTTATTATTATTATTATTATTATTATTATTATTATTATTATTATTATTATTATTATTATACTACTCCTACTTCTACTGTGTGAGAGAACAGCACGTGAGCAAGGTGATGCCGGTGTTACAAATATACGAAACCCTAACAGGTCACATATTCTGATAATGGCTTAAGGTTGTTTGGTTGATTTTTAGCGTCATATCCACAACTTTATGGATTATTTATGAACATATTTTGAACACAATTGTATTCCTTTAACTACCGATAAATTGTCACTTTGCCTTAAATAAGTATTGTTGGTAATCTTACTATAAATAGGATTTGTTTTTGATTTTAGTATAAATACGTATTGTTGGTTGGTTGGTTGGTTGGTTGGTTTTGTTTTGCTGCATATTAACATCTCTATGGGTTATTCAATGCCGAAATCTAAATATTTTGTACGTAATTTTTATGCTTTCAGGGCAAGGGTATCAGCTTTAGAAATATCGATTGTAAATGATAAAATTTATTGTTAATTTTACTATAAAACATATTTTTTATATATTTTTTATTATTGCATTGCCATTTTCCTATAAAAATGTACTGTTGATTATTGTTTCGGGGTAAATTATTTGTCTATAGTCGAGACCCTAACAAATGCTACCAGCCCGGGTCAGGGTGGACCTGAGAACAACAGCAATTAAGATGTGTTTCCACGATCCTCAAAAATTCCAATCTCCCGATTAGTGGTCTTGCTGCCGGATGTAGTTTATCGTCATACCTAAAACGAAGGGCTTGCGACACACATGTATCATATCTCAATATGAACGATATGGTGAAAGTTTTCAACAAATCAGTGCATAACATTTCAGTTGGGCCCCAGTTCAAAATATCTTCAGTTCGTGTCAGCTTAGATGGTTTTCCAAGTGATATGGCGTTCACAAGAATACTTTTTTCCCCAATACTAATTCTATCTGCCGCTACTATAGTTAAAATGGTGATATGCCGACTTAAATTTTTTGATACGCGTACAATTTTCTTACTCCTGTGGCAGTGGAGACTTCAGGGGTTATTGGCCCTCGTTCGATGGCGCTCCTTCGGAGGATTGGCGCGATTGCGTCTCGATTAAGGGACGAGCCTCGCGAAACGGAGTGGCTCTTGCAGCGTGTCTCACTGGCGATGGTTCGAGGTATTGCTTTCTCCATCATTGCGCCTGGCAGAGGATAGCAAAAAAAAAAATTGTTTATAGTTTCTGGAGTTGTCATCAATGGTCAACTGAACTTGCTTTGTTTTAATAAATTAAAATATCTTTATTTACTTATTTCTTATTTGACTCGTGGATTGTAACATTCTAAGTCCTTACTAAGGCTGACCTCATAGCTTTTTCAACTGTCTTGGTTATTCCATTTATAGAATTTATATAACATTTATAGAACTGTCGGCTGCCGGTTTGTTTCTAATTACGGAAGAACATTTTTGGCTTCAAAAGATGACAAATTCTGAGACAAAGTTTTAGCCCATTCTATCGTCCACCCAACGACATCAGATATGCAGACGATACAGTGTTGATAGTAGAGACGGAAAGAAAACTACAAAAGATCATATAGAAGTTAGTGAAAGAAAGCGAGAAGAAAGGACTAACCTTCAATTAATATTAGACAGAATGCATGGTTGTTAGCAAAAGGATGAGCACAAAATGCAAATTACAAAGTGGAGAGAGCAAAATCAAACAAGTACAATAATTTAAATATCTGAGAAGTGTTTAAAAGGAGAAGGAAAGTGAGACACTGAAATACGAGGTGCATTGGGATAAAAGTATGGACTTTTACCGGAAAGGATTTTCCGTTTATTAAACCTATAATTGATGGATTCGGTCATTTAATGACGTCCAAAGTCATCGTGACCGAGGGAGTGAGCGTACAGGATTGTAGATCATGACATATTTTAAAGGATATGCATATTTGAGTAGCCGCTCCGTTTATTTATTAAAGAGTGCATTTATTTATTTTCATCTAACTGCCTCAATATCCGAGAATACGTATTAAAGAAAGAATTAAAATTAAAGAAGAATTTCAAGATCGGTGACAACTCTATGTGTTCCAGTCGTTAGATCTAACGACGGTTTCTCCTTCAAAGAGAGGCGCAGGTTCGAGTACTGCGGTGACCCCCTATTTTTCTTCAATAACATTTCTCGAATGTTTAGACCAGTAGACAAAAATACATTAAAAATATATACTGTTTAATTAGTAAACAGAACATCTACGCGAATATGGATATTTACTAAAATAACGTTAAAAGTGATAAAAACTGTCCGATTAATAGATTAAAAAAAATTACTTCTTTACAAAATATATATATATATATATATATATATATATATATATATATATATATATATATATATATATATATATATATATATATATGATTAATGCAAATAAAATTTTTCAGCTGATTGTTGTTATATTAAGTACCTGAACTTCAAAGTTTCGTAGATGAAAATTTATGTAATCGTTCCGTCCACTCGTCAGGAGGTTTCATATGTGTGTTTAGTATTAGCATTAATAGCAGTAGAAGAGATTATTTATTTTATCGTCGTCGGTAATTTAAAAACAAGCAAAAAAGTAAGCAGATTAATGGAAAAGAAGCGAATTTCTACTTTTCTGTAGAGAACGGTAAACTCTATTCGTTTTCTCTTATTGATAATTTACAAGTTTCCCATTTACAATAAACATCAACAAAAAAGAATTCCTCCAGAAACTGCCAGCGAAGAAAATTGCGAAGAAAGGAGAAAAAAATAAAACATGTCGAGAATTCCAGAGACTAAGAAAGAAAAGAAAAAGAAATCCATTAAAGACGCGAAAGTTCCGCTCGGGGTGAAAAAAAAAAGACACATTTTGTGCCAACTACGCAAGAAAATTGAGAGTGAAAAAAAAATAAGGAAATATAGATTTATTTGTTAAATAAAAAATGGAATTCGCAAATGTTGGGATCACTTCAAATACTGCAGTAGATAAAAGTGGGGGAAATCATAAAAGAAAGATTACAACACAAAACTTAAATATGGACCCCCACCCAGGATAAATACCTCAGATTGTATACATACGCTATCTCTCTCTCTCTCTCTCTATATATATATATATATATATATATATGTATGTATATCGAGCGATCTCTGTTTTATATCTATCTCTGTTTCATAACTGAAATCTATCTATCTATCTATCTATCTATCTATCTATCTATCTATCTATCTATCTATCTATCTATCTATCTGTTTTACATCTATCTCTGTTTTATATCTATCTATCTATCTATCTATCTATCTATCTATCTATCTATCTCTGTTTTATATCTGTCTACGTAAGAAAAGTATCACATTGAAGATGATGTTACTTTTCGGATCTACTGTGTACATACAATTTTGTCTTTTGATGATTAATGTACGATCTGCTTTTGAGCACCTTGCCGTTTGCATGGATACTCGGAATTAAGAATTGGAGAGCCGAGTTCGAATTCCAGTCGAGTTATTTACACCGACACGCAAATACGCTTGTGCAAGACATAAATGCATCTGTTCTCACTCTAGAAAGACAGAAGTGACACTATAGCATTGGGTGGTAACCAGTGTAGGAGACGGAAAACTATGAATTCAAACTATTCGGTTGGTGCAAAAATAATGACGTAATAATGTCGTTTTTTGACGTACGTCAAAAAACGACATTATTTTTAACGTCATTATTTTTGCACCAACCTAATAGCTCGATGGTTGGGCTCCGTTTGGCTAATTTTTCCAAGACTCACCACTACAGAATATGCGATGCCGCTACGGCAGTGGATTACCATACTCTTTGCAACACAAGTACATAATCCATTATGACTGATAGCGGCACTACATTTACTACAGCCATAGCAGCCTTCGTGTGTCTAGGGAAAGGTAACCTGGCGAAGCCCATCCCCATTCAGACAAGTTTTGAATTCAGAGTTTTATTTCTCTTACACTGATTGCCATCTCAAGGTAGTATCGCTTTCTCACTTCTGATATAACTCAGATCCTGGAGTGAGAGAAATTATGGATTCCTAACGTTTCGCAAGGCTATTTGTGCGTATGTTATTCAATTTATTTCTTCATTTTGTGTGTATATATATCTAAATATGTCTGGGTGCTTATTTATTATAATCTGAGGGTGTTTGTGTTGTTTTACGTGTGAGTTTAGGACCCCATTCACACACTTGGGATTAAAATGTATACATATTGTCAGAGGACCGGATGACATATTAGCCTCTATTCTAACGTAATTTCAATGAAGAAATAAATTCAATAACATATGTATTTCTTCTTTTCTCCTCAGTAATTTTATAATTTTAAACTTAATAATGATTGAATTTGGATTTTAAAATTGGTAATTTTTACTTTTAATTTTATTATCAAATTTTATCATATAATTTAATAATTATTGGTTAGAATAAATTCTTTTTTAATATTACCCCTATTTTAAAGATCTGAATAGCTATTATAACGTGACTTCGTTGTCAAGCTTTTTGAATTTTCCTCTACTTGTATTTTGATTGGTCATTCTAGCTTTTGTAACAACGTTTTCCCTTTGTGAAGGATCGTTAATTAATTTGAAACTTTTAAAACCATTTATTTTACATTCAACATCATCACTTGATAAGACACCGAGGGTGTTGAAACAAAATGGCTATTTTTGTAGTGATTTTATAACGGATTTATGTTATGATTTTTTTAATAAATAATTATATCTGCTCTCCTCTGTATTGAACACCCTTTTAAGAAGAGTAATTGTTGGCTATTGGAATTCATCCGTATACACCAATTATATACCTGGGTATACATATATATATATATATATATATATATATATATATATATATATATATATATATATATATATATATATATATATATATTCCTGTCGGAGGATGCATATATTCTACGAAATTTCTCGGACATTCAGGCCGGTAAATGTAATTAATACTGTTTAACATAAAAAACAAAGAAAAAACATTTATTCAAATAAGTGTACCCATAAAAAAACAAACATATAAACACAATATGTATTAAAGTATTATCCATTTTATACTATATGTTGCAGTAGTTTACGCTAGGCTACAATTTCAGAGCAGATATGATAGATCGAGAAAAATCGGCGTAGGTGTGTGTTTAAAAGCATATATATATATATATATATATATATAAGTGAAGGTGGCCTGATGATTGCATCTAGCATGAAACAGATTGTCGCCTCTAAGTGTTGACTTCTATGTTCACTTTTATATTTACACACGCTCTATCTCTGATATCGAGCAGTTTATCTCATAAATATAGCACATCTTAAACTATATATATATATATATATATATATATATATATATATATATATATATATATATACGCGAGGTTGATGAAATGATCTCAGCCAAACCAACTTCTAAAAATGGTGATGAATGCCTAAACATCTGATATTTTTAAAAAGTTCTGGGTTCAGAGAATCAAAACAAAGAGGTTAGAACAGAGTCGCATCTTTTTTGTATCTTCAAAAGGGAAAAAAGCGTTAGAGAACTTTACACTCGGAGAAGCAGAGAGAAACAAATATTAGAAAAGTTGGACTGAATAGATGGCAATCAAAGGAAAATGGCATCAATTACATAGTATTCAACAGAAGACGGGATAACACACACGCACATATATATATATATTAAAATAAAGACAAAGAACAGTAACATTGATAATCCGGTGTTCTTACTAATTTATTTTTAAAAAACAGTGCTCAATACAATTCTGCAGAGTATAAATATTATAAGTTTACAAATTTAAAAATATGGTTCCATAGCTACACAGTAATTACTATGTTTCAAAAGCAGAAAGTGTTTTTGAAACATGGTAGCTATGGAATCATATTTTTAAATGAGTAAACTTATAATATATATATATATATATATATATATATATATATATATATATATATATATATATATATATATATATATATAAAAGTAGACATTGAGTTCAACACCAAGCAGTGACAGTCTGTTTCATGCTGGAAAAAATCTTCAAATCATATGTTGTGAAGATTTGCTCAAGCATGAAACAGATGGTTGCCGTTTGGTGTTGACCTTAGTGTCCACTTTTATATTTACATACGCTCTTTGGTATTGAACACATTTACCCATATATATATATATATATATATATATATATATATATATATATATATATATATATAGCGTACCTTAAAACCTAGTTTTATCAGTCATATATATATATATATATATATATATATATATATATATATATATTCCCTTTAAACGTTATTTTAATGTATATCCACCATACCTGAGTAGCACGCCGTTTATTTATTAAACGGATTATTTATTTATTTTTGTCTATCCGCTTGAATATTCGAGAAATCTTACGTATGTCTCAGTTCTTATATGACAATTTCAATTTATCCTAATCTATTAACTCAATATATCTCACTATTTTGACTTTCATCTATCTATCTATCTATCTATCATCTTTATTTGGTTTTTAATTGAATGTTTTTTTATTTTTTTAGCATTTATTCCCCAAGCAAGGTAATAAAGTCACCATGACTCACTGAGTTACTGAGTGTGAAAGAAACTGAGAAAACGTTATTGAGGAGAAAGGACAATAAAAGAACAGACAATAAATGAACAGACTTAAGAAAGACATATGACGACTCTTGGTGTCGTATCTAATATTTGAAGGTCGTTGTTGAGAGGAAATTAACAATCGGGTAAAGAGTTCCAAGGGTGAGAGAATAAACTGTTAATATAGAGATTTCGTCAAGCAATTTCGACAGTGAAATTATGAGACCGAGCTGACAATCTACTACTCCGTGAACACGTCACACCAAAGAGGAAATCAGATCAGTGTGTGATGAACAGGGGATATTTTGTAGGTTTTTTATTCAATTCCTATTATTAGAATTTTACTTTTTGAATAACTGTGTGAAGTAATTGGCTATCGTTCTGATTGTGTCGAGCGCTTTCGGCTATTTTAGCGAAGTGTGTTCCAATTTTTTCAGGTAATGAGGATTTTTTTTTGTTTCCTAGACTGTGTTGCGCGGGTATAGTTTTTGTTTAGTTTTCGAACACAGCCTGGTCAAAAAAGCTGCTGGTGATTGAGGGAAAATCTGGGAATTTAACGAAGCATACATAAAATAAAGGATTTTTGGTTAATATATATATATATATATATATATATATATATATATATAGCATAAATTATACTAACTCTGCTTAATAAGTTAAATGCACGTGAAGCCTACTTAACTAATAAAATCAAACAGTACAAAAAGTGAAACATTTCTTTTATTTTCTTTCATATATCATTCTCTTAAGAAGCTTTAAAAAGTGAAACATGTTGGTTTGACAAATGTTTCGCCTATCACATATCAGAGTATATCAGTGTAATCATATCTATCTATCTATCTATCTATCTATCTATCTATCTATCTATCTATCTATCTAGTGCTGCACACATAAATCAATCAGTCTATATATCTTTCCAGGTGTGTGTGTGTCTGTTTGTGTGTGTGTGTGTATGTGTGTTTGTTAAACCTCACATACAATATGTTAATATGTAATAGACAACATGTATTATTACTCTCAGTAAAAGTTTTACTCAAATAATAAAAATCTGTTATTTTGTGCTAACGTACCTTGTCGACCCGAACTTTTACAATCAACGAATTGATTACCAGATCGAAAAACCAATAAAAATTTGAAGAATTTCCTTTTCAGTGATTTCCAACCTTTATAAAATTGGCAGAGAAGAAAAAATGTTATAAGAAAATATTCAAGAGCAAAGGTCATAATCTTCGAAAAGCATAATCCAAAAAGAGCGATAAACATCACAAAATAAAAAGTGTTTGATCATATCCTCTCGTTATATAACCCCACAGTCCTTATGCTTCCCACTTACACCGGCCGCGTTGTCGTGAGTATGGAGAATTTGGCCACTTGCCAAACTGTGATTTTACATGGGCATAAGTATATAGCAAAAAATTTAAAAAAAATTATATATATATATATATATATATATATATATATATATATATATATATTGAAAGACATTTTATCATTATTTACAGTATTTCAGAATATTGTTTTTTTTTTATAATCTTCAAATCGTTTTTATCTCACTTTTAAAGGAAAGACAGAAAAGATGAAAAAAAAATGTCTAAATATTTGGTCTTTGTTCCTTCGGCGAAAACTTTTGCACCTTTTTCTCTTGTTTGCTTCATTAAAAGATGTTTCGGTGAATTCAGTTTGGGATTTTTGTTTATTTTGCTTTTGTTTTATCGGAATGATCGATAGCCAAGCTTTTGATTGAAATTTCCGATTTGGCTTATGTTCGTGTAATTATATGAATGTTTGTAAAAGTATTGATATGTATTATATTCTTTATCTATCTATAAATGTTCATATCTTTATGTATATATGTATGTGAGACGATCTCACTTCATCTATCTATCTATCTATCTATCTATCTATCTATCTATCTATCTATCTATCTATCTATCTATCTCTCTCTATATATATTTATATATATATATATATATGTGTGTGTGTGTGTGTGTGTGTGTAAATGTTCATATCTATGTATGTATGTATGAGAGACAATCTCACTTTGTGTTACCTCCACGACCCGTTGATACTACATGTGTGCTCTGCAGGGAAGTATGTAAATCGATATGTGGATTGAATAGACATATCGTAGTACACAAGGATGATCTACCACAGCAACATCTACTTAACCCTGTGAAGATTCTGGATCACATCTGTCATCTATGCTATAGGCCTTGCAGATCAGTTACTGGTTTGAAGAGCCGCCTTCAAAGTCATTCGAGAGGAAACAATGATCGGGATTGAATGTAGGTGTTGACAGGCAAGATGCCAGTCATCTGTGAAGATAAGACAATGAACCTCTATCTCTGTAACTATTCATATTTCTATCTATCTATCTATCTATCTATCTATCTATCTATCTATCTATCTATCTATCTATCTATCTATCTGTCTGTCTGTCTGTCATTCTGTCTGTCAATCTATATCTGTACATGTTCATATCTCCATCTCTCTAATATATATATATATATATATATATATATATATATATATATATATATGCTCATATCAGCCGGTCTCTCTCTCTTTATATATATATATATATATATATATATATATATATATATATATATATATATATATATATATATATATATACATACCTGAAATTGTTCATATTACTATCTATCTACTTTTTAATTATTTCACACCAAGCAAAGTGATAATACCACTGAGACGTAAAAAATTACTGACAGTGAAACCCAATCCTAAACAGGCAGATCTATCTATCTATCTATCTATCTATCTATCTATCTATCTATCTATCTATCTATCTATCTATCTATCTATCTCAATGTGTTCATATCTATCTATCTATCTATCTATCTATCTATCTATCTATCTATCTATCTATCTATCTATCTCAGTGTGTTCATATCTATCTATCTATCTATCTATCTATCTATCTATCTATCTATCTATCTATCTATCTATCTATCTCACGCTTTCTCTTTCTCTCTCCACCCAACTAAATGCCAAAACATTGTCTTTTTAACTTGATGTTATTACAAATAATGTTTTATATTCTTATTTATTTATACAAATATAAGCTTATATCTGAATGTTTGAATATACAAAAAAGATATGATATACATCTATCTATCTATCTATCTATCTATCTATCTATCTATCTATCTATCTATCTATCTCTGTTTTATATCTATCTATCTATCTATCTATCTATCTATCTATCTATCTATGTTTTATATCTATCTATCTATCTATCTATCTATCTATCTATCTATCTATCTATCTATCTATCTATGTTTTATATCTATCTATCTATCTATCTATCTATCTATCTATCTATCTATCTATCGTTTATATTTTAATGCTTCTCATAACTGTTTCCTTTCTATCTTTCATATATAATTTCGTTATGTTTTTATCTGAGATCTCATTGGTGACTAGTTTGATTAAGTTAAATTCGAAAAGACCTTCTTCCTTTTATTGAGGTAACGTTCATCAGCGCATCTAGTTAAAACGTTATTTATTGCTTTTCAAAAAAGATCAGAAAGATAATCTTAATTTTCAGATAATCCTAATATATTCCTATTTTAAGAAACTGCAGGTAATGTTTTCGGCATGTGCTTTGCATTTTTACTTTTCTTAAAATAAAAAATGGAATAATTAGGTTTATGTTTTTGTTCCATTATAAAAAAAAGTAATGAATAAACACATTTTTAATTAGATGCGCTTAAGAATGTTGCCTTAATAAAAGGAAAAAGGTTCTTGAATGTAACTTGATCAAACTAAACGCCACTGACATCACAGATAAAGACAACGAAATTATAAATAAAAGATAAAAAGGGAGATATAGAAAGGAAACGGCTATGATAGGTATTAAAATGTAAAGGATAGCTAGCTAGCTAGATAGATAACTAGCTAGCTAGCTAGATATATAGATAGCTAGCTAGCTAGATAGATAGATAGAACAATTGATAAACAGCTTAACAGACTTACATAGATAGATAGATAAAGAGTAGACTGAAATATTAGGTTGGTGCAAAAATAATGTCGTTTTCTCACATAGTAACATATGTGAGAAAACGACATATTTTTGCACCAACCTAATACATGAACACAAATAGGTAGAAAGATATATAAAATATATGATATATAAAATAGAAAACTATTATTTGCTTTATGTATAGTTGAACAAATGTCTTCATCATTGTTGTTATCAAAACGTTTCGGTTGTTGTGCCCTCCGGCCTTCTTTAGGTTTCTGTCGATCCGGGTAACCTTTTAGGATATTCGATCTGAAAGCTTTATTTAAACTACGGGAATACATTATTCCCGTTCCGCTGTCTACGCCTATAGATATTTCGTTTATTTGTTTCTTCCTTTATTTGCATCAACACCTTATCGATTATTTAACGTCGGAAATTAATTTCACTGGGGCATTAATTTGGTAGAATTAGTAATTTATTTTACAAAATATCAATTACTAGTATACTATTTACATTATTCGGACTATTGACCTCATTTTTGTCGCCATGTTTATAAATATGGCGACAAAGATGAGGAGAATAGTCCGAATAATATAAATAGTGTACATAATACCTCATCTCAGAAATATAGACAGATACCGAAAGGCCGAAACGTTGTAATAAATATGGCAACAAAGATGAGGAGAATAGTCCGAATAATGTGAATAGTGTACATAATACTTCATCTCAGAAATATAGACAGATACTGAGAGGCCGAAACGTTGTAATAAATATGGCGACAAAGATGACGACAATAGTCCGAATAATGTAAATAGTTTACATAATACTCAGAAATATAAACAGATACTGAACTACTGGTATTTTTTTCAAATGTGTATTATTGGTATTTTTGTTCAAAAATATTTCACTGATATTTTTTACTATACAAATATAGTTTTATACTTTCATAGTATTTTGACCGTAGTTTGGGTGTAAACTATTTCCCCATAGCTGGCACCATAATAGGTAATACCAACCTGGGCCATAGTGCACCTGGGAACAATAGCAACTAAACGATAGTTTCACGCTCCTCAAATCTTCCTGATCAGAGGCCTTGTTGACGGATGTAGTTTAATGTCATACACAGGACGTGATATCACGTCCTTTCCTTAAAATAAATGCTTTCGCTTATTAATAATCATGTTTCTACGGAGTCTGTACTATCAATACCAAGAAACGAGTTCACAGTTACAAAGAAAGTAAATTTTCTAGCCACTGCTTTAATCATTATCACTGTTTTATTCCGGGTGACGAAACGAGGATATTTCGAGACATGGGAATAGAACCTGGGCAATCGGTTCCCGTAAAACAAATAAAACCGCTACATTATTTCCATTATTCGGACTGTTATCCTCCGAATAATGTAAATAACGGATACAATCATAATACCTCATGTCAGAGATATAGACAGATATAAAACTGCAAGTTCGAAATTCCCGGAAGTTTATTGGGACCGGCACACACCTGAAGAAGACTGGGGAGCAAATTAGTCGAAACGTTGTGATATTAACAGTTTTATAACTAAACGTTTATTTTCATCCGGTACATTGCATCCCAGACGAGTCGGTCATTGGTATATGCCAGGAAAGGAGGTTTATGCTTTCTACTTTTTGTTTATTTTCCTGAAGAAAAACATATAAAAGGTGGAGCGTTCGCTCAAACGCGTGCGCACACACAATTGGTGTCTCATGATCAGTGGAGCATGAGGCAGGTCTGTCTGTTTAACTAAACTGGAACATGGCGATTTAAAACAAAACAAAAAATATATATATATAAATTCACAGAAAACGATGAACCCTTTTACTTTTATAGGTAGTTTATGCTGAGAAAAAAAAAAAAAAAAACAAACTACAAAGTGACTTCACGATGCTTTGTTTCCTGCTGTTTAAAATGTATCGCTTTTTTCTTCACTGATTATCATTTGCCGTCATAAGTGTTTATCCATTTTACACCTGCTCACCAATCTTAAAGGGGGTCAGTTGATGTCGTCTATTGTCGGGTCGCACATTTTTATCGAATGTATATTTTATTAAAACACAACTGATTTATTTTACAACATGACATTCTTTGCAACGAGAAGTTGAAATGATCGGTGCCATTTTTCCGGTTTTTCTTTCGTAAGAAGCGATTTCATATTACCGAATTTTGATTTTTTTTTAAAAAAGAAATCATTTCACTCAGCAAGGCGGTAAAGCTACTAAGCCAAAAAGGAAAAAAGTGAACCATTATTAAGATGTGAGAACAATGAAAAACGAGTAATCAAGAAGACAGTAGATAACGAATAAGTTTGCATTTAAATTTTTGAAGATCAAAGTTGACTGGGAAGCAAGACTCCAGGAGAGCGTTCAATAAGTGAGAAGTGCAAGAAAAGAAACTTTTAGAGTAGAACTTGTGGCTATATCTCTGGCCAATTCAATTGTAAAATGATGAGATCTTGACGACAATCTAGTACAGCGCTTAAATTCATAAAATCTAGGTAAGATAGGGGAAAGATCGTCAGAACAATTACAAGTGACTGGAACCGAGATGCCAGGTCAGGATCAATAATATTGCGGATATTTTCTCAAAAGTGTTTACAATAAAAATCAACTTTGAAATACAGGATTTCTTTTAATTACAACTTAGTATTTTGACGAGTACTCGAGTTATCTAATCATTCAGCAAGCATTAGTATTCGGTTTCTTTAAATTTTTCTAACTTGGCAAAATAAATAGAAAATATGATTATAATTAAGGAAGTAGATTTGTATCCTACCTAACCTGTTTGTGTAAATCGTTGGGAGAACATGGTTTAGAAGAGATAGCAAAAATTCAAACGTTATTAAGAGCTACAAAAATCAAGGAACTGTCTAAAACCCTAATCGCCTATAGAGAATTACAAAATGAACCCTTTTATTTAATCCCCACGTGTAGATTATTCTGATCAATTATTCTCCGCCGTGTTTCCACTAAGTGGAAATCTGGATGACTCGAGCCAGAGATTGGATTCACAGTTACTATGACACTAAATTCACGAACCCACATTTGAATCCACGAGGCTGCTATCGCGTGCCTCAATTCCAGAGTGTCTAACTTGTATAACGTAGAGCATGAATTAAACGTTATTTACAGGAAAACTGATCGAGCATGACCTGTGCAATAATAAATAAATTGGACAATGAGAGGTAGGAAGACGTCACCAATGATCGATCACGCTGGAGACGCGATTTACACCGAGGGCTCTAGTAAGGAGAGGAGAAACGAAGGCTTGACGCCCGGAAGAAGCTTGCTTGACGTAATGTAGTCATCAACGCAATATCGAGGAAGACCTTCTTCATGTGAATTCGTTTTACTATAGGCTGTCCCTCCCCTGCGAGCCTGTACAGTCATAAAAGATGCTGCCCCGCCATCAGAAGCTGAGACACAACTTTTTAGGCGCAGATCCATGGTTTCTCTTGGGAGCGACGGATGTCACACACACAAAATGGAACCCCGTTACAAAATTGTGAAAAATGCTAAAGATGTAAATACTGTCAATAGAAACACATCTTTTTGCACAAATCTGACTCACACAGAATATTTTACACATTTTTGTGCATGTTGTAGGCTCCAGATTTGAATTTCTATATTCGTATATATTAAGCAATCGACGGCGTCATAAGAAACCTGTTATATTCTTTGAATTTTTGAAACATCAGTGTTTATCGTCTGCTACGAAAATCTGAAGGCTCACTCCAGAAAATGATCAATAATATTTTCCCTCCTAAAAATAGATATTTAAAAACTGGGAAAATATGTTTAACGAATAATTTAATAAAATCTAAATTTTAGTCTTTTCGAATTCGATTTCTCGTTTATAAAATCCCGCAGAAATGATTTTTTTTAGTTAACCTTTCACTAGAGTCGTTTGTTGTTATACAAGTTGAAATTCTCAAAACCTAATTACTCACATTTTCACATATTTATTGGAGTGTAATATATTACAAAAAAGCTTAGCGTGTTGAGTTAAGTAATACAAAACAACATACAGACTGAGTTTGTTTACGAACCTAAGCAGTAGTCTTAACACAGCTCACTGGGTATCGATTGCCAACTGCTAGAATATTACACGCATACATAAAACTACGTAAATACTTGACACACAAATTCACATATGTAGACGCATACTAACGCAAATATTTCGGCTGTAATGTAAAGATAGAGAAACTTAAATATTTTTTTGCGAAGTTGTTCCACAAAGAATCTTTTTTATTCATTAATTTCAATTTTAAAGAAAACTAATAATCACTTACAAAAAATTATTTAAATTTGTAGAGCCGTGTTGGAGAGAGTTTAATTCATCTTTTATCCCCGCATATTCCTCTACAGATGTGATATGCCTAGATATAGTCAGTAGAACGAGATCAGTTTTAATAAAGAATTCAGTTGTCTGAAAGTTGATAAAGGCTGCAGTGCATAACGTTATCACAATAACAAAGATAAAGATAACAGTTCGCATGTAAATAATGATAACTTTTAATCCCCGAAATTTATACACACTCCAACATGACAAGTGGGGGCGAGACCGAGAACGAGCTACTTCCATTGATTGAATAAAGGATTCGTTTCGGAATTGCAAGAACGTTAAACAAGAACGATGAGGGGCATCTGAAGAAGGCTGGAGAATAGAACGACTGAAAAGTTGCAAGTGTATCGACCACGATAGGCATGAAGTTCAGAGTGGCAAAGCATATGATAATGCATGTCAGGCTGTTGTGATGAGCCGTTTTGCAACTGAATATATTCTCTGATATCCACATCTGCCACATAGTTGGTTATTCAAAAGAATTTGAACGCTTATTTCCAGTCGCTATACTAAAGACGATTTTGCGTACCATTTCCGAAGAAAGCTTGGAATTTTAACAATTTCTTTCAGATACATTGACGAAAAATAAAATTGCATGACCTTGAAGGATGACGCCGATTTGACTTTGTACAATATGTGCATTCTAGTTGTAAAAAATCTAATAATATTGTTAATGTCTTGGGCATCTTATGACGTAGTAACCCCTAAACCACCGAGAGAATTTTTCTGAATGTCATCAAAATGACTGGTGCTAGCCTACAGATGAGCGACTTATAGAAGCTTCTCGGGCTAACGTTTTTCACTGACATGAAATGGAAAGATTATATCGAATCGATTGCTAGTTCTGTAGACATCGAACTGGTTCATTGTGACGTGCGATATAATTTTTCTCACTAGAATCAGTCCTATATATCTATATGTTTACCATACGTTCATGTTTAGAATAATTTAAATTCAATCTCCATCGTTATCTTCTGCCATCTTAAAACCTGTACTTCTATTGTTCTCGCTCCTTAATAAAGTTTTTCTCATATTCTTTCACACTCACTAAATGTTAGCCCGTCCTGATGATGAGTCACCTTGATGTAGTAGGACGGCTTGCGTGCTTCGGAGCTATGTGGTGGGGGCTTCGGCCCTTAGCAGGTACAATGGAGCTCAACAGGTTGGGGTAGGAGTCAGACGAAAGACACACCCTGGTCATCCAGGTTGGAGGTTTTGCAGGAGGCTAACAACCTACTCACTTAAAAACTAGCTTGTTACAGAAACCTTGACGATATCTTCAAACAACGACATGGCCGAGGAAGAGTCCTCCAAAGTGAAGCGCGTATGACGCGTGCTTGTGAAAATCACCCTGGAAGGCAGCCGACATGACATGGGCTGAACTGGAGACGATCACCCGGAACCGCGTCCGTTGGAGAAGTGTTGCTGCGGACCTGTGATCCCCCAAGGAACTAAGAGGCATAATGATGAATGATGTATTAGTGGCTTTGTTGTCTTGCTTGGGATGAAATGATAAAAACATCTGCCGCTGTCTGAGCTTTACGCGTGGAAGCATACTGCAATAAATTTCCATTTGATGATGTTCAGTGCAAAAAGATGTCATGACATCTGTGTCATCTTTAGCTGTTATTATTAATCTTTTTAATCTGAACCGTTTTAGAGATGTTGGATCAAGGACCTTGAAGAATTTGAATGGTAGTTTTGTATAATTATTGATGATAGAGTTCGTAATGCATCCATAGAGCTTAGATATTGGCAACTATGGCCAAATGAATATTCCATCACCTGTAGACTAGATTCCTGGCATTCAAGGAATGGAGACACTCATCAATATAGACATGTTATAAAGACAACGTTTGCAAACCACAAGGTGTACAGACGATACATCAAAATAAATAACATTTGAAATTTCAACTCATAACGTTGGAACTTGTTTACTTGGAACAGATATAGAAGGATAAGGACAAAGGTTTTATGCAAATTACATCTCTCTTCCAAATTTTACTTTATTATCTGTGAATTCCTAAGCAAGGCGATAATGCTACTAAGACGCAAGGGGGCTACTTGGAGTGATAGAGATTGAAAACGGTTTAGAAGAACCGGAAATTCAATTCTAAATAGGAAACAATGGATAAACGTTCAAAAACCAGGGAGGTGTGCAAACCGGATGATAGGCGAACCTATCTACATCTATTGAGGCAAAAAATAAAGAGTAAAATTTCAGCGTTTAGACGGCGACGTTAGAATTAGAGAGTTGAAGAAGACTTTAGAAGGAACCAGAAACCCAATCCTAAACAGGAAACAGGGGATTTTGAACAAACAAGGGAGGATGAGACTCGAACAAATAGGGAACCTATCTACTATTATTGAGAAAAATAAATATATATTAATATAATTTTATAGATTAGATGGAGACGTTGGGAGTGTAGATTTGAAGTAGACTTTTGAAGAAACTGGAAAGCCAATCTTAACTAGGAAACAAGACAGAAAATTTTACTCCTTTTGAACAGAATAGGGAGGAATATGAAACAGGCGATAGGCGAACCTATCTACTCCTATTCAGTGAAAAAATAACGAAATATAAAATAAACTCACAGAGATTATTATTTTTTTCTTTTTTATAGAATTTTAACAGACATTTGCTATCTTTGGTGTATTTCGAATGTCATCGGAAAGCAGACAATATTTCAGAACTGTTGTTTGGATTTTGAGGTATTAATTATGATCTGCTAGTTTTTCCCCATATTGAGTGGTTAGAGCTAGGGGAGACGAGAGATTCACTGTAAAGTTTCTGGTCATTTAGAATTTGGGAGGTGCACCTGTATACCATTGTATTAGCGGCGTAGATATACACAAATGATCGGAATATACTGTAGGGCAGATCATTGATGTAAAGCAAAATGCGCGATCCCTGTGGAACGCTTGAATTTATCTCATGGGTCCCAGAGGACTGGACGTTAACAACTACCTTCAAGAACTTACCTGTCCAGTTGTTAGATTAAGTTTTGAATCGTTGTATCTTAGAAATAATTAAAGATATATTACTGGAATTCTACGAGGTTTTTATAACTCTGTTCGACTCTACTTTAAATAATAAGAATGTATTTAGCTCTAAGTTGAAATGATGACCCCTCTTGCTGTTGTGACCTCCTGATCCATTTTTCTCTCCACTGTTCCCACTATTTTAAACTTATTTACCATTCTCTTGCTGGTTGTTGGATAGACTTTGAAGATGAAAGTCAGAATATTGGTAACATTAGTGAAGGCCTGAGTGATCTTTTTCTCTCACCATTGCTCAGTTTGGAAGACATAGTGGGACTGATACAAAACAATTTTAACTTGTTCTTTTTCTAGCAGAATAACTGGAAGGTGATTTCAGTGACAAGATTAAAACAGTGACAAGACGACTAAAAGTCTTATATGGAGATAAAAAGAAAAAAACTCATTTAGTTTAGTCGTTTTTAGATATTAAACATTTGGTGAGATCCCACGCAGTTACACAATTTGGACAATTTTGATGTTACATCCAGTATATATGCGTGTGTGTGTGTATTTCGTCGTTTGTACACAAGTATTTTCTTTTCTGGACACAAAGTATATAAAAACTGCCCAAACATTCAGCGTATCTAATCGCTTTCGGCTATTCTTTTAGCTATTATCAAGGGCGATTTTTATTTTTTTTTATTTTTAACTGAATATGTGTTTTTTTTTCTTTTCTCTTTTTTTTTTTCTCCAGTCATGTTCACGAAACAGTCACGTTCGAACACCGGCTTCCAATTTAGATCTGGGCATGTTGAGCTCGGCGCCATCTCAACCCCTCCTTTACTTCCGGGATCGTTCGTTTTCTCGTTGATGTGTCTTTGGGAATTAAAAAATTAAAAATATCATAAATGAATACCCCAGTTGACCTGAACAAGAAAATTAATTTAATTATATATTACGAAATATTTACAACAGCTAAATTTATCATTAACAACACCCTTAAAATCAATAACTACAAAGAACCAACATTATTTACAACTTCAAATACCCGATAAGGAAGAGTGTTCTTGATCAAATTACAGTCATAAATGATTACATTGGTCATACAACTACTTCCCTATCTAGACGATTTACGTTACCTACTCGACCATAGCTCAATTAGGACCCATTTAAGCACACAAAATCTATCAAACTCCATCCGAAACAAGCTAGTAGAAAATAAGTAAGTATAATAGCCTCACCCACATGTAAAAAGATTAAAAATAATGGAAGCCCTAATAATAAAAAAGGAAAACCCAAGACTCAATAACAATAACTAAGAACACGGCCACAATGTGCTTACCGTGTTTGGAAAATAAAACAATCTCATAACTTAAGACACACACATAAAAACCCAAACATTCAGTAAAGAATAAAAAATAAAAATCGCCCTTGATAATTGCTAAAAGAATAGCCGAAAACGCTCGGATAGGAAGAGATTGGTAGTTTTTACACACTTTGTGTGCAGAAAAAAAACAAAAACAAACAAAAACCTTGTACCAAAACAATTTAACATAAATTGTAAAGAGAGAGAAAGAGAGAGAGAGGGAGGGAGAGGGAGAGTGAGCGAGTGAGAAAGAGTAAATGTGCGATGAATAAATAGATACATAAATATATTTGAAAAGACAAAGCGAGGCCGCTATATATGATTATAAACTTATTTAGATAGATAGATAGATAGATAGATAGATAGATAGATATACATGTACAAATTAATATAGTGTGTTGTTTGATGTGGAAGAAAGGCAAACATAAAGCTTCTGAAAATAAATTGAGGAATTTAAAAAAATATTTTAAAAAAAATATGATAAAAATGGATACCGAAATTAGGAGAGAAAGAATTTAAATGGAGTCATTAAAATGATGATGTGAAGATATACTGAGAATAAAGAGAGGAGGGAAATAAGAAATAGATACAATATAAAGGGAAAGAAGAGTGGGAGACAGAGAGAAAGAAAGAGAGAAAGTAGGAAAAAACGAAAGAAAAGTCAAAGGAGGAAAGAAGAGAACGAAGAAAGGGAAGAAAACTAGAGTGAGTGAGATGAAGAAAACGAAGAGAAGAAAACAGAAAAGCAAGTGAAAGAAAAGAGAAAATCGAAGGAAAAAGAAGCAGATAAATGAAGGATCGGCAGGATAAATTGAAACAAAAATTAGAAAAGAGGGAGAGAGAGAGAGAGAGAGAGAGTAAAAGTAAGTGACTAAAAGAGTAACGATAAAGAGAAAGAAATGTAAATGTGTGGGAAAGAAACTATGCTGAAACACGGTGGAATTATCTGTGAGGGGACAACGAACAGACCGTGCTGTGCCATGCCCGCCGATCAACCGGACGGCCCCAAGGGTTAGGCGTGGATCCTGTGAAGTCACGCAGCGATGATTTCAAAGCTGCATATCCGGGACTCAAACCTGAACCTAAGGGAATTATTTCGATATTGTGAAGTAAGGTCTTACTCAAGTCATACATAAATGAATAAATAAATATTTTTAAGAAGAAAAACAATACGAGGCTAAGAAGCGGAATTAAAACAACACCTCTACAATGACTGCGTTGAAAAAAAAAAAATGACAGAAGATTACAGAAGACAGACAAATCTTACAATGTTAAATCATGTTAACAACATGAATTATATCACTAACATGCACAATAACACGAGGAGAATACACATTAATCAGTGCAACAGTTAATTCCGACTGACTGTACCCATGATTATAGGAGGACTCGGATTTGCCCTAATTATTTCATTCATTGTGTCTGAATTTCTGAGACGAGGATTTTCCTTAGTTGTACTGTTTACAAGTATTGCTCCCATTTTTGTTCTTGTTTTCACAACATTTTACCCGTTGTTCTCTTTGGCTTTCATAATAAATTGATATGTCCCGGAAAGGGATATATTGGTTCGAAGTAGCAAAGTGGTTGTTGACTATTGTAAGCGGGTAGGACAATCTAGCAGGTAACCGTAATGGACTGATCCTTGTCGTAGAGGTAGGCAATAGGCGAAGACTATAGGCGTAGCAAATAGGCGTCCTCCTTGTAACTCCACATCAGTCTGTATTTATGGCTGATACCAGCCCATCATATTACTGTGAGGGGGAACCCAGGTGCATGCATATCCATTATATCATAAATCAATAATAATGGCAAGTCTTCAACATCAGCAGCAGCTGTAAAAAAAATGGAAAAGCGTAACAAGGAACAACAGCAGTAGAAGCAGCGTCATCAGCAGGTATTTTATGTGTGAGGTGCCAATTTCTCTACAGAGAATTGTCTCGAGAGAATGGTTGTCAAATTTTGAGTTCAATTCCCGTGCCGAGCAGTGTAATTGGACCTTGGACCTTGGACGAGCAATACTAAAAAAAAACAAAAAAACAAAAACGCCGAGATATCACTAGATATAGCGATTGGAACGAGAACAATCTACCCCCGTGTGTTAAATAATGTGTTCAGTTCGAAGTTCCCTGAAAAGTATGATACATTATATGGATTATTTTACTGTGCTGGACAAAATTGTTTTCGTAAAAAATTGTTTTAAGAAAAATATTTTATAAATTTCAAGCAAAAGTAGTACACGCTGCTCGGTCAACGAATGCCAAATATTTTCTTATAAAGAAACAACTACTATTACAATTACCATTCGTTTACGTAATATAAATCATACGAACAACTCAAGGTAGACGGTTATTGAGTAAGAGATTTTTAAGGGAGGGGTAAGGCGGAAATAAGTGCTTATTATGAGGATATGTAGGATAGATATCGGTTGACCGTGTACTTGAAGAGGTTAAGATTGTATTGATCAGGGAAGCCACCAGTCGGGTGTCAGTTCTACAAAGTAAGCTGTCTGAGTGAAACATAACACTTACTAAAGAAACCGAAAGAGAATAGGAATGATTTACAACCGTAAACATATCATGGCGGTCTTAGCTGTGAAGGTCTGAACGGGGATGAATTAGAAATGTAAATTTTCGGGACATTTTTCATAGTAATAGCTATAAAGTATTTCAAGTCGAGTAAGGTTTCATGTGAGGAATAGTGGTCATATGTTGAAAATTAATTCATCACCAACAAGGCCGCGTCACCGCTTTTGAAAATTATCAATGATGGCCAGAGAGAACTGATCAACATCAATCCAGATATGGCAGCAATACATCATTCTTGGTCAGACCTGACTCTTGTAAAAAGAGATCCTGATAGCCAGAATTAGGTATTTTCTGGAACGATACAAGGGGACCGACCATTCTTTGAAGATCTTTGGCGATGACGCGAGTTCCATTTGCGTTCTACTAGCCCGAGCAATAGACCTAATAAGTGTTTGAGGCAAGAAGGCTTATTTAGGGTATGACAGCTCATCAGGAATGGAGCAAATTTATATCTGCTAGGTTGATTTAAGAACATAACATACATGATAGGCTTTAGCAAATGGATGGTAACATAAGGTTTGGGGAAATAGAAAAAAGACAAAACTTATTAAGAGCAACAAGGGACAGGAAGATGGGGAAGGTTATGTTCGTCGATGTTCCAAAGGAACACGACACATAAAAGTAGAAGGTTGTGATGAAACGTTTGTTGGATTTTGTTTTTGAGGCATTGAATGATACAAGCCAATCTTCCATCCCATTCAATTTTGAGAGGAGAAATCAGCTTTCAGGCATTGGTTATCCAGATATTTGGAGGGACACCCATATTTGAATAATAATTTCGCCGGTAGATGAAAATAAATAGATATACTGTTCAAAAAAAAAAAAAATAAATAAAAATTGATGCACCTACTCAAATATGCGTATACTCTAAAAATAACAGGTTAAGTAATAAAATGTGTCAGATTAATAAATTAAAACCCCAATCACTTCCTTCTACATTGCATTGTTATATATATATATATATATATATATATATATATATATATATATATATATATATATATATATATATATATATATGAGGAAGAGGTTATAGTAGTTCCAACAAGAGAAATGTGTGTATATTAAAAAAAAGAGAGAAACCGCAAACGTTTTTGGCTGTTATGTGGATTTTTAAAAAAAATATTATGCTTTATTTTCCATAAAGCATATTTTTAAAAAAAAATCCACATTACAATCAAAAACGTTTGTAGTTTCTCTCTTCTTTTTAATATATATATATATATATATATATATATATATATATATGTGTGTGTGTGTGTGTGTGTGTGTGTGTGTGTTAAATTGACTTTACCCCATGCATGACAGTAAAGCTACTGAGACACAAAGGTTTACTGAGTGTGGATAAATAGAGACAGAAACATTGCTAAGGAGAGAGAGAGCAAAAGAACATTAATCAAGAGAACAGTAGCTAGTGACTAACATTGCATTTAAATTTTTGAAGATTAAAGTTGGTTGAAAAATATGGAGTCGGAATGTTCTACAAGCGAGAAAAGGAACTGTTAACAAAGAATTTACGGTTACATCGAGACAAATCAATTGAAAATTGATGAAACTACGTCGCCATTCTAGTACTGCGCTAAAATTCAAAGTGTCTAGTCAGGGTTAACGAAGAACTCATCCGAAAAATTGCCATGAAAGTTTCTATTAAGAATATGTAATTGTAAAATCAATTTAAGAGACACTAATGTGTGTTTAGTTTTGTGATACACAACATCGTCTAGAGTCCCTCTCCCGCCATGTGATACAAGTTTGAAAACTACGACATACAAGTTGTTCCCTTCCTGAAGTGTGCAGTATTTTTTTGGCGCGCAATCTGTATGCATTAGTTTCATTGAATGTGACAGAAACGGCGAAAACGACACTGAGATTAAAATATAAAAGAAAATATTAATATTTTTTACTGCAACCAGAAACACATTTAACCAAACGTACAAATATTCAAAGCAAAAAGGATTCGGCATGCCAAGCACTATTCAACTACACATTTCAACCATTGATTCCAATAAATGTGTTAAACCTACAATATGCCCAAAGAAAATAAAAACTGTTAACTTCATAATCACAAATAACAATAAGTTTATACAATCTAAATCCCAAAACATCAACAGATTTTATTAATTTCGCTAGATAACATAACGTTTGCTAGAACTACTTCTATAAAAAAATAAAATAATAATTAATACAAAACTAAACCTTGAACTTCGAGCAGATGGAGCTCGACACTCCAGAAATGGCAGTCCGTCTAGGGGAAGGAAAACCCTGATTTTAAACCTCCGCTACCTTGAGGTCATATCCAAAACACAGGAAAAGGCTATGGAAGTAAATCTAGACAGAAAATCTGGAGTGGAGCCCCGGGAGCTGTTGACCGTCAGCACTATTCGGCAATGGCTGCAGCCAAGTCGTCCTCAAATGTAATGCCCTGTATTCCTTTGGATCTTGTCGGTACGGTCAAGAAGGGTGTGGTCATGTCGTCTGGCCTCCTATATGCCATTGCCAGTCTAGGAGAAGGAAAACTCTGTAACTTCTGAGAGGATGGACGATGTAACCTTAGCATCCCCTGTGCAAAAGGAACTGGCAAGCCATTGCACTGTTCTGCCTTGAATGTTCTAATGAACCGCAAGAGTGAGATGGAGGGGGAGTGGTGACAACAATGGCGCAAAAAATGCGATAACTGAATAAAAAGAATGAATGAAGCTTTGAACTATAAACTGAATCTTCATGGAGGAATGTATCCTATTAATTGTAATAATTGTTACAAAAAATACAAAGTAGTAACCTTAAGAAATTTAAATAAAAGCTTATATAAATACGAAAGTGATCTTTTACAAAACAACACACTCAGTGCACTAGTGGCTCACTGTAATGATTTTGAACAAAATTTCGGATTAAAAAATACTATAAGAGAGAAAACAATTTACTGAGACAAAGTGTAATTTATGTTCAGCTTCTTACAATATTTCACATTTCTTGGCGGAATTTCTATTATCACAATATAGGGTGCTTAATAAAAAAGTGATAAAAACGTAAGCAAAAAGTAACTAAATGAATTTGGTTATATATATATATATATATATATATATATATATATATATAAAAGATTAAAATGTCAAATCAGCTTATCCTTTGTGCCCGCGTGGAGTCATAAGAATCTTTACACATTGATTTTTCTAACTTAATATCATTCTCTCCTCATTTGGGCTTAAGTTCAAAAGATGTATATGCGACAAGACTTCACTATTTCAGCTTTTATTTGGCTGTATTTACAATAATATGTGTTAAACAACTTAGGAGATATCACCTTTTGATTGAGCTCACCCATTTTTCTAGCGAGCAAAACTATTCGAAGACGTGACTGACAGGAGTTTCTTCTTGCCAAGGTATTACTTTTTAGATTAATTGTTTAAACATTAAATAGTACTGAATGTCTACTCTTGCGTTTAACCTTGGGTTTCACCTTTAAAGACTTCAGTACTTGTTAAAAAGTATAAACAAACATTAAGACAAGACAGTTGTATACGGGAGAAAAGCAAGCCATTTTAAAGCTGGAAAAAGAAGGAAAATAGATCAGAGCCATTGGACAATATTTGCCATAACCAACACAGAAATTTGGAATCTCCTGTGAGAGTTGTGAGGAAAAAACTAAAATCAACAGTCAGTAACATCACCAACATCCTTCACAGTGCAAGGGTGAAGGTTTCACAATCCACCATTAGAAGCAAACTTTGAAAAAAGAAATATAGAAATCATACCACAAGATGAAGAATCGGAAGAATTTCCAAGGAAGTACAGAGATGAGCGACAAAAGTTCTGGAAAAAAGTTTATGGACTGGTGGGACCAAAATGAATATCTACCACATTGATGGAACGGCCAAAGTGTAGAAAAAGAAAGGATCTGTGTATGATCCAAAGCATATAAGTTCATCTGTGAAGCATGGTGATGGCATTGTCTTGGCTTGGGCTTCCATGGCTGCTTCTGGAACAGGCCCATTAATATTTAGCGATGATGTAAGTCATGATGATAGCTGCAGAATGAATTCTAAAGCCTACAGAAACATTTTGCATGTACAGAGAAATCTGTCCAAAATAATCGGGAGGAAGTTTATCATGCAGCAGAACAATGACCCACAATATAATGTCAACAAAACAAAGGACTTCAGTAGGAGAAAAAAAGTGAACAGTTTTAGCCTGGTCAAATCAATCACTAGACCATAACCCAAGAGATCATGCATTTTATCATTGGAAGAGGAGACTGAAGGAAGAAACTGCTCTAAACAAAAAAGCGCTGAAAGAGGCTGCGTTACAGGTCTGGAAATGCATCACAAATGGAGAATGCAACAGTTTGGTGATTTCAATGGGTCAAAGGCTCGGTGCAGTTATTGCAAGCAATGGTTATGCAACCAAGTATTAAATATTATTTACTTGAAGACTATCTTCTCCTTCACTTCAACACATCCCAGAATGAGATGATCTACTACAAAAAGTGATATGTTGTCAGCTGTTTAACAGATCTAAATGTAAATACTAGGAAGTAAAAGTTGAAATTCTGAATACTTGTCTTGTATGCATTTTTTGAACTTAGACACAAACGTCTTCAGAAAACAACAAAAACAAAGGAATTGGATTTGCCGTTCCAATAATTTAGGAGTGCGCTGTACAAGGCGCGATAGATAAATTGTCATCTAAATTATGTAAAAAGTGAAAATAACTGACATCTCATATTAACAGATATATTTACCAAACATATCTTGAAATACTACAGAGTAGTTTTATTCAATAAAATCGACATTGGCTTTAACCATGACCCACAGACAACTTCGGAATCTCCCGCAGCTCTTCTGGACGGTCTCCCTGTTTAATTTGGTGAATGCTGCCATAATCTTTGCCTTCAGTTCATCTTTGATGTTTTGTTCTTTCGCTCAACCGCGCCCCATTCATATTAATCAATGGATGGTAGGTAACCAGATATAAGGAGTGATGTAGTCACAGAAATTGTCTGACAGACATGACTGTTTTTTCCTGCTTGTGTGGCAAGTGTGTTCAACCAACCTTTTAACACAGGGCACCACTGACTTCTCAGCCACATGATGTAGTAGTCCGTATTGTGTCTGAGGCCGTCACCAACACATTCAGGAGTTCTTTTTTAGCAATAGATTCATCTAACTCTTCAGAATCTTTTGCACTGTCCTCAGATTTAAACAAAAACACTTTGAAATGTTTGTATTAGATATTCCAACGCGAATGCCAAGAAATGAAGCATGCTGTTTGCAGATTTCTGGCAGAGTGAATTGCATCATGGTGCTGTATTTCTCATTGTGCCAATTGACAAAATCAAAATCACACAATGCATGGTTACGATCTTCTAGATGAAATGACTTGATGTTGCTGGGTGAAAACTCACACTAAAAATACACGAAGCTACTTCTCTATGTTTTCACATTTGCAAAAGATTACGAATGGTCAGTTTTGTATCAGCATCTCGTCAGCATCATCACCATTCTACACAATGGCTTAGTCGTTAGGCATCAATAAATTCTCTCATCTTCACTTCCTTTATTAAGCATTTCCAGTTGGTCTCTACTGGAGAAGTGATCTCATTTGACCTGCATCCCAAGGTCACCATAATATAGAATGTGTATATATATATATATATATATATATATATATATATATATATATATATATATATATATATGCATGCCTTTCTCTCTCTCTCTCTCTCTCTCTCTCTCTCTGTGCGTGTGCATTTGCTGGAAGAATATTGAAAAGAATATAAAAGCAGAGGTTATGAAAAGAGAAAACAAGTAACAAAATAAAGAATTCGGATATATATATATATATATATATATGTGTGTGTGTGTGTGTGTGTGTGCGTGTGTATTTATATATATATATATATATATATCTTTTAAGGCATTTTTTATAGATAAAAATATTTAAGTAAATGCTCTGTTTATAATAAACAGTATTAAACAACATTTAGTGGCCTGAATGTCCGAGAAATATTCAGGCTGGTATGTGTTTTTAATACTGTTTATTTATAAACAGAACATTTACGTGAATATTTGTATCTATAAAAAGAATGTATAAACATAAAAATGTCTTAAAATAGTTGTCGGACTTTGTCCATTTCATAATGTCTTAAAATAATTATCGGACTTTGTCCGTTTCATAATATATATATATATATATATATATATATATATATAAAGAAATATAGTTTTAAGGCATGCTATATTTATGGGATAAAGTGCTCAATATCTGTGATAGAGCGTATGTAAATATAAATATAAAAGTGGACATTGAAGTCAACACTCGGAAGCGACAGGCTATTTCATGCTAGACGCAATCGTTAAGCCGCGAATGTTGAATTTTTCCCCGACTATTTATATATATGGGTCAGTGGTGCATTGTGGGTAATCTATTCTGGCGGTTATTTTTGCTGGACTGGCTTGTTTATTTTTTTGTTTGGGTTAATTTATTTTACTTGTTTTTCATTTTCATTTTGTTTCATTTAATCTTTTCGGGTTTTGATGTTTTATAACGTAGTAAAAAAATTTAGTGGGGATTTCCTTAGGTCGCTTATTTAATAGATTGCTTTGGTCTGGGAATATAATTAAAGCTATTTATTCGTCCAATGTTTAGATTGTCTGTTGTAGTCGATTCTGTTATTTTTGCAGGGGAAAATTTTTAATTAATTTATTTATTAAGGATTAATTATTTTTACTTGCTTTTGCTTATTTACGCTTATTTTTATTATTTCTAACGGTTTTTTTAGCGGGGCCGATTTGGTAATTTGTTCATTTATTTATTTATTTGGATTAATTTTTATTTATTTTTTATTTATTTTCTTATTGTTTTATTTTGTATATTTTTATTTACTCTATTTCGTTTTCCATTCTTGAGTAACGTAGTAATGTTTTTTTTATCGTTATATAGCAGTTATATATTTACGTCCAATTTTTGGATTGGTTGCTGTAATCTATTCTAAGGGTTATTTTGTCGGGAGCGGTTTGTTAATTTGTTTATTATTATTTACTTTATTGATTTGTGTTACTTTTTACTTGTCATGTATTTTATTTTTTATTTTTATTTATTCTATTTCGTCTATTTTGTGGTGTGGTTTGTTAATTTGTTTATTATTTGTTTGGATCAATATATTTTACTTGTTTTTGATATTATTTAGTTTATTTGTATTTATTCATTTCAGTTTTCGATTTTTAAGTAACGTAGTAAAAATTCGTTTTCATGTCTGCATTTTGAGATGAGTTCAGATCGTTTATTTACTAATTTATTTTGGTCTGGGAAACTATAATAATAATAGCTTATTTTTTCCTTCAAGCAAAGTTTGCAAGTTTTTGATTCATTGTTGTATGCTGATGATCTTTTCCTTATTTTCAATGATATTTTCGGTGTGATTTGTGTTTTGTTTTTAATTTCCCAGATATACTTGGAAGACGTTGTTTTTGTTGGCGTATTTACTATATGTGAAAGATGTTTTGTGTGCATAGTTTCTTTCTTTTTCAGGGTCCTTCAGTTACTCCTATGTATACTTTTTCTTCATTATCTTGTAATTTTACCGTGGCTTGATATATTACGTTGTTTTGTAAGCAATTAGAGTTTAAGGGACATTCATTCTTTATTCTACAGTTACACGTGGGTTTAATTTGTTCAGGTTGTTTGTTGATAGTTTTCATGTTGTGTTTTTTTTATTATTTGTGCCATGTTGCAACTGTAGCTGATTTTTGCAATGTTTTTATTGGATATTTTGTGTAGAGTACTGGGTTCCGCGAGATGTTGGTTTAAGAGTTTGAAGAATATTTTACCTACGTTTTTATTACGTATTTGTTGTACGGTGGGTTGAAACATATGATATTTCTCTTCCTGTTCGACTTGTGTTCTGTGGTGAGTATGTAAATGTTGCCGGGAATCCACTATTAGGGCTGTTTCGTAGTGTTTCTTAGCTTTCTTAAATATGGTTTTATCGCAAGACTTGTCTAAAAGCCTGCGGTTAATCGATTTTAGTATATGTATGATTATCGAAAGCGGGTGATTGGAGGACGTTTGTATGTACATTGGTTTATCATTGGGTTTTCTCTATGGTTTACATGTGCCTTTTATTGGATTTGGAAAATCTACGTTGTTTAGGTTAGTGTTATTATATCTATAGCAAATCCGTTCTTTTTTGAAATCCTTATTATGACTCTACATGGACAACGGTCGAATAATCTTAAGAAACTCCAACAAACAAAACAAAGACAATGTTAGAAAAGCAATAATAACCCACCGTAATTTGATAATTTTGTATTTAGGCAGCAAACCTTTTTTATATAGGTTTCGTTAAAGACAACTCCACGGTACTGCGATTAAGCCTTTTATTTAATTTTTCTTACGCCCCCCCCCTCTTCTAGTGACAAAGTGTGTAAACAAAATGTCCTAAAGAGCTACATATCTGAGCACTTTCGGATATTTTATTTCGTTATTATCAACGATGATATTTTTACTTTTAACTGAATGCATGGATTGTGTTATGTATATATCTAGAGTTGTAGGAATGTTTTATTTTCCAAACATGGTCAGCACATTGTGGCTGTGTTCAGAGTTAATGTTGTTGAGTGTTGCTTTCTTCATTTTTATTATTAGAAATTCCATTATTTTTAATCATTTTTTTTTACATGTGTATGAGGTTATTGTAACTGTGTTTTCTACAGGTGTGTTTCGGATGGAGTCTCGTAGGTTTTTGCGTGTGTTTCACTGAGTCCTAATAGACTTATGGTGGAATAGGTGGAACGTATGTCATCTGGATAGGCATGTGATACTGTGACTGATGTAATTATTTGAGTTCGGTTTGACCAGGAACACTGATTCTTAAGAGGCATTTGAAATCGTAAATAGTGTTGGTTATTTGTAGTTCTGATGTTGATGGCGTGTTGTTATTTTGGCGATAAATTTATGTTTTGAATTTGTTGTAATAGATAATTAATTGAATGTGTGTGTGTGCGTGTGTCTGTGTGTGCGTGTGTCTGTGTGTGCGTGTGTGCTTGCGTGCGTGCGTGTGTGTACAGGCTTGGATATATAACTAGATAAATAGACAGGTATTTAAACAGAGAGACGGTTATAAATGAGTTGAGAAACATTAGCAGACAAACAACCGGACAGATAGATAGGTGGATGAATATCTCTATGTAATTAATGCCTATAATTTTTGCCATTGGTTTTACTGGAAAGCAGCAGTACGTCGATTATGCAATCATGAAAATAACATTTATGTTTAAGCAACCATACTTATTTTTCAACATAATTTCATTCTTTGTCAGTATTCTTGATTCAATCGTCAATATTAATAAAGGATCGAACATTATACTTGGAAAATTTCAGATTGACATTAACTGAGAACTTTTTGTTAACCTAAAAATAATTATTAATAAACGCTAGAAACAAAATTGCTGAAACAATTTCACAATGCCCATAAATGAAATCAATGGTGAATCGACTGACGAATCATTGATAATAGACTATAAGGATTGATACAGGGATCTATCTATCTATCTATCTATCTATCTATCTATCTATCTATCTATCTATCTATCTATGTAGCCCCTTTTCATATATATCGTTTTCTCTCTCTCTCTCTCTCTCTCTCTCTATATATATATATATATATATATATATATATATATATATATAGAGAGAGAGAGAGAGAGAGAGAGAGAGAGAAACATAGATATGAAAAGGTGCTACCGAGACAGATAGATATGAAGTGAGTGACATATATATATATATATATATATATATATATATATATATATATATGTGTGTGTGTGTGTGTGTGTGTTTGTGTAACTCACTTCATATCTATCTATCTAAAGTTATATATATACATATATACATACATACGTATATGCATAGATACAAATATGTGAACATTTGCACTGATTATTTGGTACCCTAAGAATAATTGTCGTATATACATAAAAATTTTAACTGAGTACAGAATTCCGTTAATCCCTATTTAAACGAAATAAAATAGAAGATCCAAACTATTTTTCTAAAAAGGATTTTCCCAATTTGAAGGAGTAAAAAAAAGCGCAAAATAATTGACATAATGGAAAATAACACTGAAGTCAGGAGATGAAGAACCGCTCATCTTTCCTATATATCCTCGTCATGTACAATACTTAACCTTCTCTTATTTTCATACAACAACCTCATTAAGCAAGTCTCTCTTTATGTTGCTTTTATGCCTTGTATCGGCTGAATTAATATATATATATATATATATATATATATATATATATATATATATATATATATATTATAAATGGTCTGATTTAAAAATGTGGTTTCATCGCTACACAGGTAATAACATGATTCAAAAACAGAACACCGGATAATATATCTTACTGTTCTTTTTTTTTTTACTATAAATCCGCTAAAACACAAGACATTAACGAGCGTGAAAGAATTAGAAAACGGCCCACATTATGAAGGCGAGAGAACAATTGAGGAGTATTCAGGAAGACTTTAGATAACGATTGAAACTGCGTTTAAATATTTGAAGATCAATATGAACCGGAAAGTTTGTAGCCGACCGCAAGTCCCAGAAGCTAGAAGTGCGAGAAAATAAATTGTTAGCATAGAACTTACGGTTACGTCTAGTCAATTCACCTGTTAAATTGATGAAACCTTTTTGAAAGTCTAGTCACTCAGTCAGTACCTTACACGATACATACTTGAGCGATCATGTCACCTTCGATTGATAACTGAATAACCAGAAAATTATATATTATTTCTGTAGTAGATTTAGTTGACCACCAAGATTTTAGTCTTTCAGTCTGTCCTGCTATTCAAAGAAGAGATGGATTCTCAAGTGTATTTCAGCGTAACTGAATATAACGAACTCGATTGGAATTCGAACTCAGCTCTTTCTCATTCCGAGCCGATAGCCATTACACCACTCGCACATTCGTTAACACCACAACGCACACCCAGTCTAGTACTGCGCTTAAATTCATAAAGTCTAGGTACCATAGCGAAGAACTCACCCGAACAATTACTATGAGAGTATTTATAGAGGCAGAGGGAAGCAATTTTACGGCGAGTGAAAGTGACTGAAGCCGAGATGCTAGGTCAAGACCAATACGTGAAACACTAGCATGTTTGGACGCTTAAGGATTTATCTCCTTTAAAGGCTCAAATTTACATGTGTGATTCTTTGCTCAAACAATTAAAAACGTTCCATTTTTAAGCGAATGATCACTAACGATGGATAATAGATTATTTACAACAATATGGAGCAATAAATTCCTGGAGATGAGGACGAAATGACTCATGGGTAATTATTTCAAAACTCAGTCTTTATTGGAAAAGGAGATGCTACATATGTGGTGGTATTGGAAAGACATTCTGTTTACGAAAGTCTTCAGAAAAAAGCAAACGGTGAGTTCAAATACTTTTCCCTCAATTGGACTGATTAAAATTAATTGTCGATGAAATGCTTCTCGATTTGGCCAGTCGGCACCAGTCTCGGACAATGCCAGATAACACATGTCATTAATGACTCAGCAGAAATTGGTACAATTTGGGAGGAATGTCCAACTACACACGCAATACTTAACTGACCTTGAAACTTCGATACCTAGAAAATTCTTTTAATGGGAAGAACTTCAATTCTCTCCAAGTCTGTAAAAATCAGCCAGTGTAGTTCCATGCCCCAGAAAAATACCTAGTTCTGAGAGATGGAGTTCTAAATCAGATTTAAAGATGATGAAAAGCTGTGGAGCAAAAAGACAGGTTACGTGGTCGAATAAATGTATAGACAATTAGTAAACTATTGCGCTTGAAATCCACATAACACGCCCGGTTACTTCTGACATATATATATATATATATATATATATATATATATATATATATATATATATATATATATATATATATATATGTGTGTGTGTGTGTGTGTGTGTGTGTACGTGAGTGTGTTCATATCCGGTACAAGATTCTCGTGTCCCACCGAATTTATGATATCAATTTTAATAAGGTACTATTCATATTAAATACACATTTTATTGTAATCTAATTATGGATCATATTGAATATAGGTAAACAATTCCATGAAATAATGAAAAATAAATACACTGTTATCTATATACAAATTAGAGACACATCGTAATCTATAATACCATCTTGAATAAATCAGAAATGTTTTCTGGTAATTTTTGTCATCAACTTGAGATTTTTTTTGTTAAAAATTTGAATAATTTAACATATTCAACATTATGGATAAAAATTACTGAATTTTATGTAGCATTATTTTAGATTTAGCATGAGCAAAACAAATTCACAGATTTGGAAGAAAAAATGACCGCAGAATGACGTCAAAATAAGCGAAAATTTTTTATCATTTAATAGTTCTGCTTAGTTTAATTTATAATGTATAAAAATGTCGGTAGAAAAAACAAATGTTGACAAGATAGCATTCACCTGAGGAGGCCTCAATCAGGCTTGCTTCCACCTGCGGATCGGTGATTCAGGGCTAGTACGCGCCTTCCATATATATATATATATATATATATATATATATATATATATATATATATATATATATATATATATATATCTTTGAGGGAAAGCCCTTTGCGTAAATGTTTATATATAAGCAATTAAGCACGCATAAACATACTGTGATTAAATAATGTGAAAATATGAATGCATAGTTAGACAGTTATATATATATATATGTTTGTGTATGTGTGTTTGTGTGTATGCGATAGATAGATAGATAGATAGATATATATATATATATAGAGAGAGAGAGAGAGTGAGAGAAAGAGAGATACCGTAACCATGTCCGACTGTATGTTGGAGTAGATGTAGTGAGGCCTCATTTTACACTGACTCTTTTTCCATGAGAATGCTGCTATGTTCAGTCATCAACATTTGATTCTTGTACGAATTACCTATGTCTCTCCCTCTCTGTCTCTTTGTCTATCTCTTTTTCTCATACACACACCCTCTCTCTCCCTACTTCTGCCATCTTTTGAACGTCGACTCAGAAAGTTGTAGCCCTCAGCAGACAAAAAGACGATTCAGCTGTAAAAGAAATGCGAATAATTAAAGGAACCTGTTTTAGTAAAGGACAATTGTTGAACATGAAAGAAAGGCGCTATTTAATGGTCCAGCTAAAAATGGTACCAGAAGACAAGGGGGAGTGATAGGAAGAGGGATTCATGCAGGAAATCTGGTTTAAGCCATGCAATACCGCAACAGATGCATGTTTTCAATCACAATATCAGCAAAGTTAGTTGGCGTTGTTCTTCATATTTCGCAAAGATGGCAACGACACAGGCCAATCACTATTCTATCGCTATTTCCCTGGAAAATGTTCAGATGAACTCTATTATTCAGTTCAGCCTGTTCAAACATTTACAGCAAGAATTCCCTAAGCTACATCTACGGAATCATATTAGCCATATTTCCTCAGTATTCATATCTTAATGAGGAAATCCAGTCTAGGCTCGATTTTCTCAAACACTGCTAATTTGTGGATACTACTCCGAAGACTACCGACATAACTTCTTCAAGTCAAGGGTCAATCATTATCTATCATCATCTTTATAATATCTTCCTTCTTACATTCATATCACAAACATCATTCGGTAACCCTCTACATTGAGGAGATTTTGAGCCTTTTACAGAGCGAATATATATATATATATATATATATATATATATATATATATATATATATATATATATATATATTCATGAATCATTCACACAAAAAACAAATATTTGTTTTTTGTGTGAATGATTCATGAATTTATAAATTATAATTGCACCTTTTAATTGAAATTAAAATAACTGATCCAACGTGCAACTCTCGCATAATAAGTGTGACATTACTGTAAATATTGAACAATATAGTTCATGCCATATTCACAGAAAATCTACCAGTACAAAAGAATTCTCTTATTGCTATATTTGTACAAAAACGCACAACCTTAAAATTTAAATTCAAACTCAGCGTTGCGACAGCACGTTCCAAAACCATAACACATTTCTCATAGCATTTTTTCGGATTACATCTCTATTTTCGTTGTCCTCTTATTACTGAGAAGTAAAAACAAGAACAAAATCTACTTCCATACCTGATGATGTCTGTAGGAACAGACGAAAGCTTGTAAAAAATTAAAAGACCTTATGCAACTGGAATTTATAAACCGGGATCATATCATTCATATACAGGTTCGGGTTGGTGTATCTTACTTATATTGTTTGCGACGATGTATTCTCGCCATTTAAATCATTAACCTCTATATTTGTTTTTTGTGTGAATGATTCATGAATTTATAAATTATAATTGCACCTTTTAATTGAAATATATATATATATATATATATATATATATATATATATATATATATATATATAATTGTGACCGCTAGGAGAGTTTGGTTATCGAACTCCTCCTAGACATCCCTATAACCATATATGTTTTGAAATTTAGAATGAATCTTATCCAAAGTACAGAAGGAGAAAGTTTTGATGCCAGTTTTGTGCGGGGTGCGTAATTATTTAACCATTGTTGGTATCGTAACAGGTGTTATCACCCCGGCTCAGAGTGGACCATGGAACAGCATCAATTAAGAGGTGGTCACACGCTCTTCAATACCTCCAGATCAGACGTCTTACTGCTGGATGTATTAGGTTGGTACAAAAATAATGTCGTTTTCTCACATATGTTTCTATGTGAGAAAACGACATTATTTTTGCACCAACCTAATACTTTAGCCTCATATCCAGGAAGAAAACTAATCGGTTCGACATTTAATCCCAAATTTTAATTAAATGATTAAATACTAGAATTTTTCTGATGAATGATTAAAGAAATTTGGCCTGCCCAGGGCATTGTAATGCGAGACAAAATATATGGATGCACATTTCATACATATGGGTCATTCTTCTTAGAAGAATTGAAAAAATTCACCCCGCCGCCTTGTCGTATGATAGGGTAATACAGGAAATATTATCAATAAAATCAATAATCGACTTCTTATTTCGACAGAACAACATTTTAAAAACTTGTTACAGTTGATCATAAACTCTGAGATTTCGATATGAAGCTCGATCGTTTTTTTTTTTGTTTTTTTTTTTGGCTTATTTACATTTTGAATTTTTATTAAAGCCAAAAAATATTTTTTATATTGTAGATATAATAATTATTTACTGTCACAAGTTGGAGGAAAATGTGGATTCATGCCTTTCCAAATTTTATTTGTGCGGAAGTGAATATAACCTACATGACTTGAATTGGAACTCAGATCTTCGATTCCCAATTTCGAGCTGTCATCCATTACACCGCCCTCACATCTAAGCTTACAGCACCGGATATCCCCAAGCAGACACCTATCTAGGTACTGACCAGGCTCGACGTTGCTTAACTTCGGGGACAGTACGAAATACATTGTTTTAAAGTGATATTGCCGTAAGCCGATATAAGGCTAGATTTTAAGGCTGA
>OZ010598.1:1955728-1960728 GCA_963932145.1 Acanthosepion lycidas | reverse complement strand
ACGAACAGAATGATATATATATATATATAT
The DNA here is from genome assembly GCA_963932145.1 of Acanthosepion lycidas. NCBI lineage: Eukaryota > Metazoa > Mollusca > Cephalopoda > Sepiida > Sepiidae > Acanthosepion > Acanthosepion lycidas. Next base: position 1,960,698 of record OZ010598.1, on the reverse strand, counting down.
ATATATATATATATATATATATATATATATAGATAGATAGATAGATAGATAGATAGATAGATAGATTCTCTCGTCGAGACATCGGATAAGCGTTCATTAAATTCCAAGTTTTTACTGACCATCCTACAAAAGTCACTTGCTTAGAGTGCTCGATTTCCTGTGCGCTGCAAACCTCATTCGTTCCATCAAAACACCATGACCTGTACTGATGGACTGTACTCTGCATCACATGTCAGATGATGCTATAATCACAGGCATTTTTAATGGGTGTTTTTCCTTTCCTCGCTGTTGACCTTTGGCTAATATAAGATGCCAGCACATCAGCCTTTGCAAACCTTTCCAATCTGGTTTGTTTTCAGAGTTGTCATTCTCCTCGACTGATTGCTAAGAACGGCTATTCAGTCTATCCTGCTATTCAATGATGCATTGGAGAATGAGAATATATGGATTCATACATTTCCATTGAACTCGACTGGAATTCGAACTCGGTTCTCCAATTTCTCAACCCGGGCTATTAACCATCGCATCACCTCCATACCCAAGCTTACAGCACTTGTTGTTCCCAAATGATCACCCATCTTGTCAATGGACAATTTTATCTTTGGTTGTTCAATTTATTCACTTCCGTTTTCAACAGACTTACCGAACCGTTTCTAAAATTTATTTTCCCATTAAAACTGACTTTGGGAAGTAGGCTTAGCCCAGAACCTTTCAAAAGGCCCTCCTATATATGTTTGTGTGGATATGGGTAATAAAGACAGTCGAATTGTCCACCTCTAAATATTGCTCTCTACCTTATGACGTTGCATGACAAGAAGTCATCAGTCATGTATTTTAACCAGAAGTTCAACTTTCACCGGGGAAAGATGAAAAGGGTAAAACATGTAATTGATTTTATCAATAAAATTCTTCTCGGTCGGACCTAATTTGCATAAAAGAATAAATATATTAAAAAAAATCTATCAATTCAAACTTATTGTTTAGTTCGAGTTTTTGTCTCTGGCTTTGACAAGTATTTTTGAAACCTTAAAAACCTGAATTTTCCACCTGCAAGTAACTAATTAATAATTATAATTTATAATGTTTGTTTAGTACCGGTAAACATGACCGCTTTATTGATTATTTTATTCTCTCTTATATGAGACAAAATAATTCCCTGCCTAGGATGAGTGTAACATCTGTGGGCTCTTAAACAGTATTATACACAGAATATCTATCTATCTATCTATCTATCTATCTATATATATATATATATATATATATATATATATACACACAAATATACTATTACATATATATATATACAAATATCATTACACATATATATATAGAATATCTATCTCCTTTCTCTTTCTCTCTCTCTCTATATATATATATATGTATATATACACACACAAATACTATTACATATATATATATATATATATATATATATATACACAAATATTATTACATATATATATATATATATATAAGATTATATATATATATATATATATATATATATATATATATATATATATAGTCATCCGCAGATTGACTGTTTCGCTATTATAGCTTGTCAGTGTGGCTAGACATCCGATTATATGTATACATATAAACATCATTAGTTTCAGTTGTAAAATAAATCGTCTTTCTTCGAGTAATAGCACTTTTGCAAGACAAAAAGAAAGAATAAAAAAAGATGGTTAGAAGTCGAACTGTAAGAATTAAAACATGAGAACAATTCAATTACAGAACATTTAAGTTTTGAAAATTAAACTTTTCAGATCTTCTGACAGCTATCCGAAATAAGGCCGTGAATTTTCTAAAAAGATTTTTGTTATGCAACTACAGGCTGCAATGGGTAAATTGTCGCCAATTTTATATTTTTAATTTTGCGTATGTGCGTTGTCTGCTTTTCATTTTGACAACTGCAGAGTATAGTAGGGTCAGTTGGGCAGCGTCTGTGAGAAAAAGAGATATCAGTGTTATTTTGATTTTTTCGTCATTTAGACAAAACGTTATCCATCCCATATCCAAGCATATATTGGAGAAAATGATATATGCATTTTTATCAGAAAAATGTTAGCAAAATTAATGAGAGTCTTTTCGTGTGATGCGTCTCGTCCTTTAGGAAATTATTGGACCAAAGATAATAAATATGACAAACGCATGGCTAGTTTAGATTTTATATCATTTTTCACCAATGTTTCTAGAAACACATGTTTAAATGCATTAAGGAAAAAGACAATAAGAAAACTATGTAGTTTTCGTCCAATGTGGACCTTTTCAATGCAAAAAAAAACAAAAAACAAAAATAAAACCAAATGAATTTATTGAAACAAAGTATCTATAAACAACAAACTAAATGTCGTTAGCAACTAGAAGAATTTAGAAACGCTATTGTAAATTCATATGATCAACTGAAAAAGTACGTCAGTTACTTTATGTTTGAAGAGAATACAACAATTGTGAGATATTTTTACATATATTTAAATGTTAAAAAAGTATATAACAGAAAAAAAACACACCTCTACCAAATCTGCTAATAACACCCCATCAATCACCGCCATTTTACCTTTAACTATAAGTTTTAAAATTAAAATTTCAATTAAACATGGGTTCGCCCACTAAGTCAATTTTTAATGTGTATTTACGTAGAATGTCTTCAATGTTGTCATTTCCAGAGTACTTTATTTAAACAACATGTTTTTAGAATGATGTTTACAATGTATAAAGGTTCAAGATATATAAAATCTATAGGTTAGTTAATAAAACAAGAACAAACGAAAGGGTCCCAATATAATCAGTACGAAAAACATTTATTAAATATTAATTATTAACCATATAATAGAAATGAAGCACGGAGAGAAATTTCAAAAATTTCGGACATATGTATGTATATCCATATCTATATATAGGTACTAGCAGAATGGCCCAACGTTGCCTGTGCTTGATTAAAAAATACAGCAATCGCTATCACTTGACTTGAAATATTTTTGCCCTTCCTTGCCTTTAAAGGAGTGCCCTTTGCCGTGCTGATGTTGCTACATGCCTTACTTCATCCCTATCTCACACTGCGAGTTTTTTCTAAGCTCTATACTAAACATTAAATCTGTTACGAAAAAAGAACTAAACAAAATGATCAGCTTTAAAAAAGGACTCGTAACTGGAAAAACCGAATGAAAAAAAGAATGTTAACAACAAATACTTTTTCACACCCAACCCAGTTCTGCGGAATCAGAATCAACGTTGAGTTTAAGCAAGCGAATGAACCAATTGGAGTAAAGTGCCATGTAGATTTAAATTTTTCCCACTTTTGACGAATGTAGCTATCGATTTTTTTTGCATGCTAGTTAACATTTGTGTCAGTCACGCTGGCCAATAGAATCTTCCTGTCTATTCGTGGCAGCCAGCTATAGGCTCTCACTCTGGTCAGTAGAAAATGGCCGCAAACTACATGAAAACTACCATAGAAGCATGAAAAACTCGATTATTTCCACTATCAATGGGAGTTGGGAAATGCAAAGTCGGTCTTGGCCTTCCCACTAACTTGGAGCATGTGCATGTAAATTTTGGTGCAAATCCGTCGAAAATTGCGGCCGTGCATTCGTTACACACACACACACACACACACACACACACACACACATCTTGCCTTTTATAGATAGAGATAAATGTGGATATAAAACAAATAACTAGATATTAGCAAACGTATAAATGTGCGTAAGCGGATAAATATTTACTTAATTTAATATAAGGTGTAAACAAAACAGTGCTCAGTGTAGTTAGAGAGAGCTAAGAAGTATATATAAATAAATATGCATATTACTTTCGATCTATCCACAGGAGTACATGTGCCTTATAGTTAAGAGCTTTATAACTATATGCACGTCTGTCTATATTTCTGAGATGAGGTATTATGTACATTATTTACATTATTCGGACTATTGTCCTCATCTTTCGGCCGAAAAATTAACTGGAAATAACTGATAACTGACATTCATTAAAGCATGGCACGTGAAACTAGAACAGTCTACCACAGTGAGCGAAATAAAGGGTTCAGTTCGACATTCCAACAACCTGAAGAAGGCCTGAGAGTACAACGGCCGAAACGTTTTAATAAATATGGCGACAAAGATGAGGACAATAGTCCGATTAATGTAAATAATAAACCATATGCACATTAGCAAAGAATCCAAACACCTAACTGGAATTTTAAAAACTTGCACAAATCTGTACATCACAGACTCTCAACTAACTCCACCAACAAAATTATTTTTGCTAAATATAACACTAAATATCGAGATACAGTAAATAAAAGTAAACACAAAGTTAAACTGGAAAACATTTCAAACTTTAGTAAGAATGTTGATAATAAATATAAGAATAGAAAACGCAAAATAATTTCGTTTAATCCAACTTTTAACACTAATGTCAAAACTAACATCGGTAGGATTTTTCTAAATTTAATCTACAAACATTTCAACGATAACACTTTACTCAAAAAATCCTAAATAAAACAATATTAAGATTATCTACATCTGCACTAAAAAGCTTGGGTAATATATAGCACAACATAATAACTTTAAACAAATACTTATGCAACCTCAATAGCAAAATATTAATACAGAAAATAAGTGTAATTGTCAAAAAGGCATTGTCTGATGAACCATTAATGTATGTATAAGGGCGTCATCTACAAGGGTGGCATTAAACATAATGGCGAGACAAAATTTGATTTAGTTTCCACAGCCAACAACTGGAAAACAAGAATTTATCACCATAAAATGATTCTTAACAATAAGCAAATGCCACGACATTCTCAAACTTTTACTGGGAGGTTAAAACAGATGAAAATACACTGGTAGTATATTGGAATTCCTTCGCCTAAACTCCATCTTTTCTAGCCGCAGCGACTAATGCAACCCGTGTTTGCTGGAAAAAATATTAATGACCAAAGTTTACTTAAATGAAATGAACTCATG
>OZ010598.1:1878228-1950728 GCA_963932145.1 Acanthosepion lycidas | reverse complement strand
CACTTATCCATTTATTTGTCCGTCACGGCCTACTCCTCGTCCTCTTTACTCCCTGATGAGTACTACCACCAGCAGAAGCACCTCTATAGTTGTGTTTTTTTTTTTATATAACTCATGGACGTCCGTCAAACAATTTCAAGACTTATCCAGCCACACGACACGCGTCAGGTCACGTGTTTGACTTGAGGGAACAACTTGCTCCTGGGTCACTTCAAAAATAATAATAATAATAATAATAATAATAGATTTGTCGTCGGGAACCATAAATGCATCATTGAGGCTATCTCGTGGACGATTGAAAATGTTCTATGGAAAACAACAACAACAACAACAATAATAATAATAATAATAATAATAATAATAATAATAATAATAATAATAAGCAGAAGAAGAAGAAGAAGAAGAAGAAGAAGAAGAAGAAGGACACAGGAGAATCCCTCGAGATACGAGCTGAAAAACAAAAGGAAAATGATTGAACGTATGAGAAAGAACGAGTAGATAAAAAAGAAAAAGAAAAACAAAAAGAAAGAAAATGGGAAAAAAAGAAAGAGAAAAAGAAAGAAAAAAGGACGGAAGTGAAAAAGAAAGAAAGTGAAGAAAAGAAAGTGAAAAAAAGAGAAAAGAAAGAAAGAGATAAAGAAAGGAAGTGAAAAAGAAAGAAAGAAAGAGAGAGAGATAGAAAATGTAAAAGAAAGAAAAAAACGAAGTAATCGCGATAAATCCTTTTAAAGATCTATGTATATGTGCCATTTCTATGATTTGTTTTTTTGTAAATTTTTCTTGTAAATGAATTGTCGGAAAAGTATTATTAAAAATCACCTGAAAGAAGTAATTAAACTACAAACATTAATGGATTCTTACTAATCCGCATTTACTAATGTAACTCGCATTGATGCGTCATAGAGATTAATCCAAGATTAAATGATTTCACATCCTGTATCGATTACGATTCTTCAAAAATTCGATATGCCCTGCTGAAATGAATTCCTAATGACTTTACAATGTCACTGCTAATACAACTAAGACTACCGCCACTACTACTACTACTACTACTACTACTACTAGTTTTTCTTTCATTTTTTTAAATAACTGACCCCAAGTAAGGTGATAATGCCACTAAGGCGTAAGGGGCAACTTGGAGCGAAATAGAATGAAAAAAACTTTAGAAGGAATCAGAATCCTAAACAGGAAACAAAGGATAAGCATCGACTACATTTCAAAAGACCGGGGAGAAGTGTGAACTGGACTATAGGCGAATATATCTAATCTTGTTGAGGAAAAATAAATAGTTAATGAAATTTCATAGTTTAGTCGGAGATATTAGAAGTAGAGAATTTGAAGTAGAATTCAAAAGGAACCGGAAAACCAATGCTAAACAGAAAACAAAGAATAAACCGTTGCATCTGTTCAAAAGACAAGGGAAGGAATGAGAAACTCTCTATTAAGAAAAATGTAAACAAATAAATCGTAGATAAGATAAATATTTACTACTTTTTAAAAAGCCGGGGTTGGGGGGGATATAAATCGGACGATATGTGAACCTCTCGGAGTTAGCTCCTCCTTGGCTCCTTAAACCGGAAGAGAACAGGTCATTTCAACCTTGACCTTTCGGTTGTGCACCCTACACGCTGTTAACCCGAGGTAGAGACTAGCAAGTTACCTTTTCAGTTTAGTTATATTACGAACCTAGTCGTAATATACTTCTAGTCATTTTTAGGCCATGGTTTCCTTTTAGCTAAGCTCTCCTCATTTTTTAGATAGACTTTACTGTGTTAGTTGACCAATTCTCTTGCCAGTCTCCCTTACCACAAGACAGTAACTTCTCGCTAAATATAGGGTCGGCGACTGACGTCGATCACCGGGCTGTGTATTAAGTTCCGTTCCCATTTCTTTTTGTCTGCCAACTTGACGATAGTTGAAACTTTGCTTTCTCTCTCTACTTCGCCTCTTACTTCTGCTTCTGCCAATGTTCGACTCTCCGCATTCCGTCCCTACTGGCTGCCTGCACGTCGTCCATAACCTTTCCCGTACACTACGTTTGTAATTATTACGGGAGGTTACTAATATCGGACTCGACCGGTAGACACGCAACGCCTGCACTGGACTTTTGACATGCCCAAATAACATCGCAACGCCAGCTCCTCTTTCCTTCCCAACAAGTTGGCATCCCGGCAACGACCAACATCAACCTCAAACTAAAATGACCAGCAATTATCTGCAAGGACCAACTTCAACTGCAACGACCAACAGCGATCATCTGCATGACCAGCAGCGATCACCTGTAACAACCAACCTCGACCATCAATGCCTGCACCGGAACATCTGCATCTCTACCGTTCCGACCACCTTTATTTCTTTATTACTTTTCCAGAATAAATTAGATTATATCCTCGTTCTGTCGTCTATTTTGTTTCACCATGTCAGATTTAACGTCTCCGAAAATGTTAGCGGGCCTCTTGTGACCTCATCACCCTTTTGTGATATGGGGGCGCTCGAGGGATCCGCTACAAACCAATAATAACAACAATGACCAACCTAAGTATAAATTCTAAATAAATATAGGGTTTATCACCACAACTGCTATAGTACAAATTCTTTAGATCTATTTATATTAATTAGCATCGTACTAATCAGAATGACAGGATTATCTACATATGCCCCTCCTGTAGCCTCTACCCAGGATTGAAGGTTGCTGCTTGTCTTTTAACATAAATCATTATAATATCCATGTAAAAGAGCCAGTATTTCAATGATTCATTTTCTACATATTTTCATTCTTTCGTAGGTTATTTAAAGCCAGGAAATATTTTTAGATTGTACATTTTTTAGTAATAATAATGATTTAGTGACACAAGTCTTACTAATTATCCCATAGCTGAGGGGAGAATAGTTGGATTCATTTCCCAAATCTATTTGAGCGTAAGTGAATGTAACGAAACCAACGGGAATTAGAACTCGGCTCTCCGATTAACAATTGCAGGCCATCATCCATTATACCACCCGCACATCCAACCTTACAGCACCCGGTATTGCCAAACGGTCACCCATCTAGGTACTGACCAAACTCGATATTGCTTACTTTCGGTGATCGTATGGAAACTAGTGTTTCAACAAGATGCGGCCGTAATCTCAGCTTTGGATTAAATAACAAGATAGACTTGGCCCTATAGCTTTGGTTGGCAACCAGTTTACTTCTTGAGGAAAACGGTATCCAGCTGCGAGTAAATCTCTTGCCTAGTGATGCATGAATGGAAAGAGAGATGATTGCCCAAGCGTGTATCCTGTATAGCATTTGGTTTTGACTTAAATCCTATTCTCATTAGAGAAAGATTTCACACTAGAAAACGATCGAAAAAAGGTATAAACGGTTGGTGGATAGTCAGGTAAGTATAGTGGGTGGGCGCAGAAGAAAATAATAAAGTTTCATTTTTTTCCTCTATTCTTGTTGCATTTGCTTATTTTACCTTTTATCCACTGTGAATGCTGTCACTTAAACTAAAATGGAGCAGCCACTCGTGTCTGAGGATGCTAGTCTATTAGAGTGGCGAGATAATCCCCACTGCAGAAGTCTGCTCAGGAAAATCTGCGTTTGTTCAACACCCATAAAGGTACCGTCTACCCAATTTATGGTATGGTTTTCAGGCACTTTCTACCGGTGCCGTACGCTGGGATCGCCTCCTCCAGACCGATAACATCAATAAGTCACCTTCCTGACAAATCGACCATGGGTGAGATTCTAACCCGTGTCTCATGATCAGAAAACAAACGTCCTTTAATGTCTTTTCATTTTACTTTTTATGCTAGTTAATAATGGAAATGGTGCAGCTGAGGATGCCAGTCTAGTAGGGTGGCTAGCTAATCCCCATTGCAGACGCCTGCTCAGACACATTTTGTATTCGTTCAACACACATAGAACCCATCAGCGGTTTATACTGCAACTATGCTGAGTGGAGCTTAGTTACAGTTTCTAGTAGAGAGCGCATTATCTAGCGTGAACAACAGTCTGAACAAGCCTAACACATTCAAACTCTCGTTCACGATGGCTCCCAAGGGTTCTGTCTACCAAATTTCACTCAAGATTTGTGTCAATCTGTGGGTTTTTTAGGCACTTTCCAAAGGTGCCGCACACTGGGATCGCCTCCTGCAGACCAATAACATCAATCAACCTTCCTGACAAATCGACCATGAATGAGATTCTAACCCGTGTCTCATGCTCAGAAAACGAACGTTCCAACCACACGGCATACCATATACTGTGCAAACATTAAGGTATGTTATTTATTCTGAAGTTCCATTTATGATCCATAGTCAGGGTGATCCATTTGTCATTAAATTGATTCCCCAAAATGCAATTACCTTTGCCTTAAACTAATAGCTTCTAGGGAAACATTCGCTTTTGGTTCTGCCTCCTTTTATTTATCTTTTGATCCCCTGTCTTTCAATTCCATTTTCTTCTTTCTAGCCTATTCCCTAAGCATTCTACCTTTAACATACCTTTCATCTCATGTCTCTTTTTCTCCCATGCCTTTCTTTCTCGTTTATTTTCTCGTACCTCATGCCCTTCAAACAAGGCGATAAAGCCACTACGAGAAAAGCAGGTAATGAGTGGGAAGGAGTCTGAGAAAAAAATATTAAGTAGAGAGGACAATAAAAGAACAGGAATTAAAAAGACAGACAATGACGATCAACATTGCATTTAAATTTTAGAAGATCAAATTGGAAAGCAAGAAGCCAGAATAGAATTCTACAAGCAGGAAGAAGAAAGAAACTGTCAGCATAGAACTTATTGTAAAATCTAGCAGTTTCAACTGTAAAAGGATGAGACCTATATTCCAATCTAGCACTGCTTTTAAATTAATAAAATCGAGGTACGAAAGGTCTTTGGACAAGTACAGTTAAAATATTTATTGAAAAGGCACAGGGAAACTACGTTACGGCGGTGGGAAAGTCACTGAAAGCGAGATAACAGATCAGGACCTATAACATTGCAGATTCTTCTTTGGATTTAATTAAGAATATCTAAATACATAGCAGAAGCACCAGACCAGATGTGACAGCAATATTCAATGCATAGACAAGTTGTAGATTTATAAATATCTAACAGAGATTCTGTCGAGGAAGATTGTCTAGCACGATACAATGAACCAACTTTCATAGGAGCAGACTTAGCAATTGCTTCAGGTCAACGGAAAACGTGAGCCCGATTACATTTATCAATGTGTGACTATTATTAATAATAATATTACAATGTTGTGATCTTCTTGGGGGATTGACGGATTAGTGATTATCTTGTAAGCGGTTCTAGCAACAGTCGTTACAATCTTTACAAAGCATAAGATCAAGCATAACTTTTCAGATGGTTGCACATGCAGTCCTCCTCCTCCTCCTCGCGCATGTGCTTAAATATTTTTTAAATGTATAAAACCTATGCATAATAGCAAATGTATATGTAATTGATATTTCCATGTATATTAAAATCCTCCTCAGATCAATCGCATATATACATCTTTTGTAGTGTACATTAACTTAGACTTTATTAATTTTATAATCATAATTTTAAAATGTATTATGATTTCTCATATCTTCTTTCATAGTAAAAGAAGGCTTATTTTTTTTAATGGCGCATGATAATCCTTCATTACACTCTTTCAGGATGTGTCTGTGGTGTAAGAAATAAAGGCGAGGAAAGTGGAACTGATGATTCGATTTCATGTTCCAGCCACAAAAGGGAAGGCATGAATTCATCTTCAGCTAATGTTTAAATAGTAATGTAGACTTGGCTCTCTAGAGAAATAATGTTCTCTATCTATATATATTGTAGTATGAATAGCCATGGTCAAATACCAAAATAAATGACAGTCCTGTCCAGCAAACAGAAGTGACAAATTATGCAATAAGTAATAACAAGAGAAAGAAAAGAAAGGAAGAGTGAAAAAGTAATAGAAAAGAAGTAAACAATATATTCAAGGCAAATTAACAGTAAGAAGGCAAAGCAACAAGTAATATTGCAAAAAGTTCACAAACTAAGAATTGTATTTGACACAAAAAAGCAAGTTCGGACAAGCGAAGATAGCGTTCTGATTCAAAACAAGACAGATCGAGACTGAGTCAGATGAAACTGAGAATTGGCCTATTTTATTGGCTTGGAAAAAATCCCAGCATGCATTTGTGTGCTTCTGCCTATAAAAGGGGAGGGGAAATGGTTTGTCAGTCATTTCTACAAAATGAAATCAATATATATATATATATATATATATATATATATATATATATATATATATTGAACAATAAAAAAAATATTAAAAAATGAAAATCTTCAGACACACTGGGTTGTATATTAATATTCCTTCGTTTTTATTATTATTTCATTTAGATTCCTCGATTAGTCTCGGCCAACATGGCCATCATCAGGAGAAAAATAATTTTCTGCTTGCTGGTAGCAGTGAACTACAGAAATGTATTTTTAACGCGAATTTTGGGCAGTCCTTGTGTTGGTCAAACAGTTTCTTTTAAGTTGTTATTTGAGATAAGAGCTGGATTGATTCATGCTGCTCTGAATTCCCTTGGTCATTTTGACAGTTTTATTGGTTCCCGGAATGAGGATGTGTCTCTGTTAAATGTGTGTGTTATTTGGTTCTTAGGGAGTGAGTGATTATGATGTGTGTAAGCGTGTATGGTGTGTGTTATCATTTGGCTCATATATATATATATATATATATATATATATATATATAAACCTGAACAGTTCTGTCTCTCTCTCCTCCACTCTCTCTCTCCTCCACTCTCTCTCTCTATATATATATATATATATATATATATATATAGAGAGAGAGAGAGAGAGAGAGAGAGAAAGAAAGAGAGAGAGAGTGGAGGAGAGAGAGAGAACTGTTCTGTCTCTCTCTCCTCCACTCTCTCTCTCTCTCTATATATATATATATTATATATATATATATATATATATATATATATATATATATATATATATATATACAGAGAGAGAGAGAGAGAGGAGGTGAGAGAGAGAACTGTTCAGGTTTACACAACCGCACATACTCTACAAACAGTTCTATTACTGTAATTTTCTTCACACACACACGCACATAATCATGCAGGTAAACACACACAATGCGGCAGGTGCCTGTTGCCTATGGACCCATATTTATTGCCCACTTCTTTTTCTATTAAGCCCATTGCATTTTTCCTTTAAGTTAAATAAAATATGCTTTCATGAAACTGATTCAGATATTTTACAAAATAATTCAAAGAACATTAAGAACATGATTTGAATAGTGGAAACGATTTTATTACAATGTCTTCTTGAATTCGTTATAACATTCTTGCATATTCCTCTATTAAAAAGCCTTATGCATTTACCTCTCATATATGATGTGAATTTTAATGTCTTTTATATTCGATTATTGCATTGTGTTCCCATTATATTGCCGTTAGCATAGAGTAATTATATTGTATCTTGTATGTAGTTATGAGATTTTGTCTGTTATATGCATTTATTACATCATATCATTATGCCGATCGAAACGATTTTATTACAATGTCTTCTTGAATTTTGTTCTGTGTAAGCATTCATTATATCATCTTATGTGTTATTTTTGTTTTAGATTTATATTTCATAGAGGTAAACGCTTCATCAAACTTATGTTTCTGTTACACTCTGGAGTGTAAAGACAGAGTGTCTGTATAATAAATGGGTAAATTTAAACTACCGATGTTCATTGAAGACATGAATCCTGCAACCAATCGAGCAACTAATCCGACAAGACTAGAATAATGTTTCGACTGATAGAAAATATCTTCTCAGTGTTCTGATTATTTTCACTGTGCTCTGGCCAATTTCAATAAATGCTGTTGTTTGAATTGTCTCTTGAAATATTAGTTCATTTGCTTTCCTTTTTACTACGCATGTTTCTCAATTTCTCTTTCAGATTCATTATTTTCCAATTTTATTTTTGCCCTTTGTTTTCTCTTCTGCTTTTTTGTCTTCCTCCTTTTATCTTTTATCCATTTTTCTATCCTTCTCATGTTCCCCATCACCTCTTACCTGTCTAGTTCTGCTTTATTTTGGTAATTGTTCTATTTTTTCATTTTTTGCTTGCTTCTTTTTTCGTTTCCACTTTACTTTTCCCCATTTTTCTTTTTCTTAAGGATATCTTCTTTCTCATTACTTTGTCTTCTTTTTTCTTTTTACACCTACATTTTTCTTCTTCTTCTTCTCCTTCTTCTTCTTCTTCTTCTTCTTCTTTATTATCAGCCTATCCTTTTTCTATTTACAACCACTTGTTTCTTCTTTTACTTCTTCGTAATTATTTCCTTCTTATGATTGTTTTTCTTATTGCATTTACTTTATTCCATTTTGAATTTTTCTTCTTCATGAATTTTCAGTTTTTTTTTTCTTTTTGCATCTGAATATCCGTTATTCTTCGTTTTCCAAGTTATTATTTCCTTATTCGTTTTTGTTCATAGGTCGAAATATTTCTTCTTCTTCTAAATTCTTTCATTATTCTTTTTCTCGTTACACCTAAATATTTCTTATTTTTCGTATTCTTTTCCTTCTTATTTTCCATCATTTCCTTCATTAGTTCCTTATTACTTTTCTGTCTACACTTAAATTTATTCTTTTCTTTTTTCTTCTTCATTATTTTCTTCATCTTCTTCCTCCTTCTCTACTACTACTACTACTACTACTACTACTACTACTACTACATTTTGCCTTGTAATACCGCGTTGGTTTTCTTACACTCTAAACAATTGTCCCATACGCAAGCGTGACTTTCTGAATAGAAAAGAAAAGGAATTGTCGCGTCGCGATTAAGGCCAGGAATGGCTTTCCCCACAGGGACGTCGGACAAACCTCCTCCGCTGATTCTGAATGAGGCAACGAACAACACCGGAAGATATGACTGAATGGTGAACGCCACATACTTTTTCTCTCGCTTACTTGGCTAACGGAGTCCAACTGATTTGGATTTCACTCAAATGCAAATTAAATTAATCAGTTCCATTTATTTGTTTTTATTGTCGTTGATTTCATTTGTTGTTTCATTGTTTTTTTTTTTCTTTTTTTTTTTCTTTCAGGAGTTTTTCATTCCTCGTTTTCCTGTTTGCGGCTCGAGCGAACGATAAGAGTCGTAAAGATATTTCGTCTCACCAAGACTCATTAACATATCTTCTCTGGCTGAGAAAGAGTAAAACACAAGGCATTTTCTAATCGGAATTCATGAGAATGAATTCTAATACGAGGAAAGCCAGTAGATTTCTGGATTACGGACATGAAACATTTTCGTGATTCCACACGATTTCTTTTTTCTTTTCATTTCTTTTTGCCTTTTTATTATATTTCGTTTTTTTTTTTCTCTTTTTAACTTTGCTTTTTTTTTACTTGTTTCTTTTTCGTTTTTCTTTTTTAATGTTTTCGTTCTTATCTTTTCTTTATTCTTTTTTTCTCTTCTTTTTTTCTTTTAATTTTTCCTTTCTTTCTTTTCATCGATCCTTTTTCTGTCATCTTTTAATTTTACAATTTAATTTTTCTTTTTTCCTTTTACTTTTATTTCATTTTTCTTTTTCTTCATTTTTTTCTTTTTTGTTTTTTCTTTTTATTCTTATTCTTTATTTAATTTTATTTTTGTTTAATTTTTTCCTTTTCTTTTCCTTTTCTTTTTCTTTTCATTTTTCTTTTCATTTTCGTTTTTCTATTTTCGGTTTTCGTTGTTCTTTTCTGTTTTTTTCCCTTTTCTTTATTTCTTTTCTTTTTGTTTTTTTTTTTGTTTTTATATTTTCCTTTTTTATATCTTTCTCTTTTCTTTTACTTTATCGTTTTTTCGACTTTTTTAAGAGTTTTTCTTTACTTTTTTAATTTTCTTTTGTTTTTCTTTTTATCTTTTTGATTTTTACCTTTTCTTTTCTTTTGTTTTCCTTTTCTTTTTCGGTTTTTCTTTTATTCTTACCTTTTTATCATATTATCTTTTAATTATTTCGTTCTTTTTATGTTTTTATTTTCTTTTATTTCTTCATTCTATTTTTCTTTTTCATTCTTTTTCCTTTACTTTTTCATTAACATTTTCATCATTTTTTATTTTCTATCACAAAATATTTTATCAAATATTCTCCTCGTTTTTACTTACAAAATTCGGACTTTACTTTCGTACTACGGCAGATTGTTATGTCATGAAGCATCAAATTTACCAAGAGAGCTAAACAGAGTTATCTATAATCCCAAAATTGTAAATAAATGAATGATAAAAATAATGACTTTACATGAAAAGAATTTATTTACATTTAATATATTTTTGACAACTACTTCTGAAAAAATAAGTCATTTATTTAATACAAAACAAAACAACAAGAAACGGATATTTATAAGATAAAATATAATAGATTTCACAAAAATATATAAAATTATGAGAAAACTATTTCTAAACGAAATATTTCAAAAAATAAAACAAAATAATCTAAACGAAATTGGCTATATTATATGTAAAAAAAATAATTTAAAATTCCCAGCATCCCTCTTCTCGTGCGCATGTGTAGTCGCACCAGAATAAGAAATTTAGCCAGATGGAGTCCGAAAGGACGAAACGTGTCACAGCAAAATCTTTTCCACTTTGTTATATATATATATATGTGTGTGTGTGTGAACAGGTGAACGAAAGCAATCTAATTTCATAGATAAATTAAAGTCTTTAGTTCGAAATTACCTCAAGCTTACCCGGATCAACAGTCACATAAAGACGGCTGGAGAGTAAAAAGCTTGGATTGTTGTGATAACAAAACAAAGGTGATGTAGTTCGTTCTAACATTCATTCATGTTGTGTCAGAACTGATATTGCAATTAATTTGGGGAAAAACTGAATTCTAAAAAAATGTCACAATGATCTGAAATGAAATAACTTTTCAAATCCTATTTTTCAACTTCCTGTCTACTTGAAGATAGATGTTCTTCATTTGGTTAAAAATGATCTCGTTTCAATGAGATTTAGCGATATTTATTTTAGTTCAAACTTTGTGGACTGACACTCAGAATGGAAAAGAACTGTAACAAATGACAAAAAGCACATCACTTGAGGACTTTCAACAACAAAAAACACATAATATGGTTAGCACATTTAACTCGCAGAAAAAAATAATGATCTTGTCATGATGCAGCGGTTCTGCACAACTTCGATCGAAAAGTTAAGAAGTAACAAGAAAGAAGGATAGCACTGCATTCGAAAGACCTATTTCCCGGAAAAAATTAATTTATTAGAAATATTTTATAAATCTTGAACTATGGTTAAAGTGACTGCTTGGTTAATGAATATCGAATGTTTTCTTATAAGGAAACGGCTAATTTTATTATATTCCTTCACTGGGTAGAAAAACTATACAAAGAATAGTGAACACAGAATAGAAATGAAAAGTAATAGAGATTTGAAAAAAAAAATAGAAAAAGAAAGAGAGAATATAAAAATTAGGAAATAAAATGAAAAAAATTAGAATGAAAGCGAAACACAAAAAAGAAAACGAAAAAATCTCGAGAAAGAAGAAAGGCAAAAAGAAGGAGAATCTTGTGAAAAAAAGCATAAGAAGAAATTGTTAATGAAAAGAAAGAAGAGAAAAAGAAAACAAGAAAAATAGAGAGATAATAACAGTAACTGGGAAAGAAAGAAAAGGAAACATGAGAAAGAAAGGAAGTACAATAAAAGGAAGAAAGGAAGGAAGAAGGGGAAAATAAAATGGAATTGAAACTGAGAAAGAAACTGAAAAATGTTTCGTCCGAAAAAAGAAAGAAAAAATTAAAAAGAGAAAGAACGAAAAGTAAAAAGAACAAGTTTTAAATAATTAACAAAAGAAGAATATTAAACTTGAAACAAAAAAAAATCAGATTAAAAAAGGAATAAAAAAGAATAACAAAAAGACTATTAAATGGGAGAAAGAAAGAAGAAAGAAAATGAAGATAGAATGGATTATATCACACTTAAGACAAGAAAAAGAAACTTGAATGAGAAAGTTTCAAAGAAATGGGGAAATAAAGGAAGGTTGAAAGAAAGAATTTAAATTTGAAAGAAAGAACGAAAATATGAAGACAGAAGAGAGCCTGCCACTTTAAAAAAAAAAACGAAAACGAAAAAAAGAAAGAGAGAAAGAAGCTAGAATGAGAATGAAAGAAAGAAACCACGAATGGAACCCGCGAAAAGAAAGAAAGAAAGAAAGAAAGAAAGGAAGGAAGGAAAGGATATACAAAAAAAAAACAATGTAAGAAAGGGAGAGTAAAAGAAAAAGACAGGGCAAAAGAAATAACAAGAAAGGAATCAAGAAACAAACGTAGACAAAGAGAGAGAAAGAAAAAAAAGAAAACGGATATCGGGAAAAGAAAGGTTGAAAGAAAGAAAGATTGAAAGAATGAATGAAAAAGTTAAAACAGGTAGAAGCAAAGAAAAAAAATAAGACCATTTGGCTAAAAGAAAGGGGAAAAAAGTTTGAGGGAAAGAGTTTAAGAAAAGAAAACAAAGCAAACCAAGAAAGTGAAGTCAAGCGGGCGCTGTTAGGGTTGGGCGGATAGAGACGACACCGTACTCTTGGCCGTAGGGGTCGCTTGAGTCGATTTTACAGCTTAACAAGGAATAATTAAATACCCTTCCCGCTGATTTTTATAGCGAAGTGTTGCGGCAGTGAAAGCTTCGTCGTAAGAATCTACCGAACTATGTTCCACCATCCTTTTTGGATTATCAACTTCGTTCTGACCCCGCTCTCTCACCCAGATGGATGGCTCCTAACTGTGCTATCTTTTACCGTCCATCATTGGACTGGCATTTCCTCTCCGCTTAACTATAGAAAATATCAAAACTACATCCTCATTTATCTCAACCAACGCCATTTTCTCCTGTTTCGTATGCTGGAAAGGAACTTTTTTCCTCTTTAGACCTCATATACATACATACATACATACATACATACATATATATATATATATATATATATATATATATATATATATATATATATATGTATATATATTGAATTAGTTTTTTTTTATATTGTCCTTGACAAGAGATTCAGTTATTGCTGTTCCTTTGATAAAGTCGTACGGGATTTACGATAGATTGAAAATACAGATGCGAAAAAATGACATAAAATTTTTCATGAAATATTCAGGTAAAATTAATTTTTTCATCGAATATTTATTCCGAAGGAAAAATGTTAAGGGAAAATAGTTTGCGAAAGCCACTGATATTAAAGCTGAATTAATTCCAGTGGGTAGCATGTGAAATGTTTTCAGATTGAGTAATTACATCAAGCGTTAATTTTAGTGGATACCCGTATTTAAGTAGACGTTTTTTTTTGTTTTTTTTAAAAAAATAGCATTGGAGAAAATAATAGTATTATTGGAGAGAATTACAAAAGTAATAATCGTTTAATCCATTGTGTCTTCACTACTAAGATCTTAGACAATTAAGTACTGTTCTCTTTTGCCTTTAATGAAAACTTACTCGTTTAGATTCTATCTCAAAACGCATAATTCTTCCGTTTCGTATCGGAAACGTAAACAAGTCAATTTCTAAAGCATGAATGGATTTTATTTATTTATGTTTTAATCCGATATAATTTTATATTAATTGATGAAAATATCAATAATCTATTCTTGGCAAACATATTTATTGCTTTTTACTTTTATTCACTTTTTATATAGTTCTTAACTGTCTTTCATTTCCTTTTCTTTCTTTTTCTTTCTTTATAGCCGTTTCTTTCTTTCTTTCAATTAGGTTTCATTCAATTTTTCCTTTTTTCTTTTTTTTAGTTGTCTTTGTAACTTTGATCTTCTTTGCTTCTTTCTTTCTTTCTATTTCTAGCATTTTTCCATTATATTCCTTTCTTTTTCATTTTCATTTTCTTCTAGTTTTCTTTCTTCCTTTCACTTTTCTTTCTTTCTATCTTTCTTTTTCTATCATTTTTCCCATTACATGCCTTTCTTTTTCATTTTCTACGAGTTATCTTCTTTTCTTTTTTCTTACTTTTTCTTTCGTTATTCTTTCATTCTGTTTACATTAACATCATGCTTCCCTTTTTATCAAGTTTTCGTTCGCCCCAACCGAAAAAGAAAACTTTCATGGAAATATTTGGTTCTTCTTCTGCCCCCGCCAAAATGATTGTCGATTGAGCAAGCAAACATATTATTAAGCGATTTGGTCATAGGGCATTCCTTCATTGTTGAGTCTCGTTAATACAGTCAGATATAAAAATCAGATGCTGACCAATTCAAAGATCTATCAAATGAAGATTTATAAGATATAATTGGAACTGAAAACCAAAGGAGCGAGAATAGTCGATAAAAAGATTAGATTTTAGCAATTTACAAAGACAGAAGAGCTGGTTTTTGTATACTTTTAAGCAAAATATTGTCTTTTTTCCAGAACTTGAAGACTGGCTCCTGTGTCTGGTGGGAAAACTGTCTACAAATAGCACTTGTCTTTTAAATAATATTTTTTCCAAGTTCATATTCCGTTTCCTTTGTTTTTCTTTTAATTTAACTAATTTGTCGTCTTTCTATTTTCTTCTAGATTTTCTTTCATTTTCTTCTTTACTTGAATCAAATTGTCACCAACGATAACGCCATCTACTTGTTTTCTCCTGAAGAAATTTTCTGTTTGCTTAACTCATATCGTCTTGCTGTCTTTTACCGTCATCTATCAGAATCATTTTGCTTGAATTTCATATTTTTATAATTTCATAAAAAAGAAAACAGACACCAGAAAATTTTGGAACAAGGTTTCAATAAAATTGTCACTTTCCAAAATTATAGTCTATGATTATAGTCTATGATTATAGTCCATGACTATAGTCTAGATTATAGTCTATGATTATAGTCTAGATTATAGTCTATGATTATAGTCTAAATTTTAGTCTAGATTTATTGAAAAATAAAAGGCATCAGTAAACACTACAAGAATAGGGATGAGTCGACATTACTTTATTTCATTTCTAATACCTGAAACCCATATTTCCTTATTTTCTCTCTCTCTCTCTTTTGTACTTTCTCCCCTTCCTCCCTAATCAATTTCTCACTTTCATTTACTAAACATTAAAATACATCACTTATGATCCTCCATAATTTACGTAGATTTTTCAGCGAACCTGATTAATATTTATAAACGTCTCTTAAGTATAAACATTTTGAAAAAAAATAACATTTTGACTTTTATTTCTAAACAATTCTTGCAAAATAATATCCTCACATTTGATTTGATAAAGTCTGTCAGAGGACGAAACATATCGACTAAGAGAAGTTTTTCATTTGTATTTATTCACACACAAACTCATATACATACACATATATGCACACATATACAAGCACACCCACACACACATATATATATGTAATAAAATATAATTTCAAGATATGCTGTGTGTTTGTATATATATATATATATATATATATATATAAATGATATATGATATAATTTCATGGTATGCTATATTTATGAAATAAAGTGCTGAAAATCAGGGATAGAGTGTATGTAAATATAAAAGTGGATATTGAAGTCAACACTCGGGGGCGACATTCTGTTTCATGCTAAACGCAATCGTCAGGCATTTTATATATTCTTGTTCACAAAACCCAAGTGCCAGTCATGTTAAATGTTTACTGAAGGAAGTTATTGTAAGAACGTAATGGAGTAAGAAGGAAATAGTATGAGGATATGTAGGATAGATAATGTAATATTTATAGGCCCTGACCTAGCATCTCGGCTTCAGTCATATTCGCACTGCCGTAACGTAGCTTCTCTTTGCTTTGACTATAAATATTTTCATGCTAGTTATTCTGATGAGATTCCATCTTTGGTGCAATGTTTGAATTCCTTATATAACGAATTTTGATCTGTTGCCTTCAAACGGAATGAACAATAATATTTTGAACGTTTTTTCATCCGATATCGTTTCTTATGGCTTGAAACGCATTATTTTTAGTCGCTACATGTGTTTGCATTGGCATCCTTGACATTTTAGACCACCATTTATACCCACTAACATAACATTTATAGTAATAAAAATATTGTTGGATAAAAATACATACATATATATATATATATATATATATATATATATATATATATATATATATATATATATATATATAGTGACTACTTCAGAAAAAATGTATCATATCTGTCGAACAAGAGACGAAAAGGGAAACAGGAAATAATGTCCTCATCCAGGTATAGGTAGCCGATCATTTTACCTGCACCTTTAGTGATGGATCGTATATAGAAATTCCACTTGAGGTAGGTTTGATTTTGAGGCTCAGTACCCTCTCAGAGCATGGTGCCTCTTTGAGGTGACATTCATTCATCGTGTGTGGCGGTAGTTCAGATTCTGATCAGCAGTGATGGAATGTAACCAGTTTGGTTTTTAAAGGCATTGAATGTAACCAGCCAGTTTCTTTTTTCTACAGTTTCCAGGTTTTTAGGTAGATCATTTATGTAAACCAAAAAGAAGGTTGTTACTAGAAGTGTCCCGTGGGGGACGGCTGCGTTGACCGCCAGGTCCTCACAGGGCTGACCGTTAATAACTAGCTTCAATGATCTATCTGTTAGGAAGAATTTTATAATCGAGAAAACCCTTCCAGTGATTCCATAGCTGGAGAACTTGTGTAACAAACATTTGTGCCACACCTTGTCGAAGGACTTCGATATATCTAATGCTATTGTCCTTGAGGTATGTGTCGTCAAGGGCGTCACTAATTCTTTCTGTAATGGTAGTTAGGACATCAGCAGTGGATCGGGCTGATCGAACCCCATATTGCTCGTAGTACAAGAGGTTGTTCCTATCCAGCTGCTCGAAGACTTATTTGTTGATTAAAGCCTCAAAACGCTTACCGATTATACTAAAGTGACTAATATTGGGAGGTGAGTATCTGTTGTCCTCGTTCATGAAGCCCCAGCATTACGCTTGTCATCTTTCTCCATGCATGGAAATTATTTCTCCTTCAAGTAGCGGTTAAATAACTTTGCTAGGACCGGGGATAATTCTGAAGGATACTCTTAAAAACGACCACTGGAATTTTGTCTGGGCCAGAAGTTTTTTGATATCGAGTCTTTTGATAAGCCGAGAGACTTCTCTTACTGAAATGAGTATATTACTGAGTGTGCACATTGAGACGTGGGAAGTTGGAGAGAGGATGTCCTTTGTCATCTAAAGTTGAGTTTGAGGCAAAGATCGAGTCGAAGTTGATGTGACCTCGGCGCCATTTATAATAGTGGGCACAGCTGCTTTGCTTCTAGTGATTTAGTAAACGTAGCATTGACGTGGCATAAGGTCGAAAATATAAAGCAGTAAGAGAGGACTGATCGGAATTGATTTAGTGAGACAATATTGCTAAACATTACACCAAATAAAGGGATTAGATATGGCACATGACCGAAAGTATTGGGAATCCTGTGAGGGTTTAACTCACTACTAAATCGTAATTGATTTAGCGAGACAAGTTTTCTGACCGTTACATCACGTCGATGTGCCACGCATGTGGGACTTTTCTAAGCGTAGTTTTGATGTGGTACAAGGCCGAAAGTATTGAGCTCCGAGTAAGGATTGAACTCACTACTCAGTCGTAATTGATCTAGCAAAACATGCATGCTAACGATTACTTCAAGTCAAGGTGTCCCGTATGTGTATATCTATACAAATGTAGGATACATTTATAGTGAAACAATTTCTTGTTTTCCGCCTCTTTACATAATTTGGCTTTTTTTCTTTTTTATCTCATTGTTTATAATGTTTATTTTGCGTTTTATTTTTTTTCAGTTTTTTTTAAAAAAATTTTTCAGTTTTGAATTCAGGATTTTATATCTTTCGTTCTTTTCACTTTCTTTTTCTTATTCTTTTTCTTCTTTCCATTCTTTTTGCCTCTCGTTCGTTTTTACATCCTTCATTTCCTAACCTCGTTCGTGTTTCTTATTCATTTCTAGTCATTCAATTTTTCTTCGTTTCTCATTCCCTTCAACTCCCCAACCTCACCAGTTGTCCTTCATTGTTTTCTTTATTTGTTATTCTTTTCATTCCAACCAATTTTCAACCAATCGTCTCTGTTTTTTTTTGTTTTTTTTTTCCCGCCTAACTTGCCCATCTCGTCTACTCCTCATCTCTACTCGTTTCTCGTATCTGTCTCTGCCCGCTTGGGTCTTTCTCGTCTTAGCTACCCTCTTTTGTATCGTCATTTTTACCTTGCAGTGCAAAAGTTTTTTTGTCTCCTTATTTGACTTTTGTTATTTTTGTTCCACCACTCCGCTTCTTTCTCGCACAGCCTCCGCCTCGGGGTATCTTAATTCGCATACTCCGCTTCGTAGACGTTCTTCGTATTCTTTGCCTCATTATAACAGGAGAATAGGTTCCCGATTTTTGTGCGCCCAGCCCTTCTCTCCGCGTAAGATATCTCGCCCACTCCCATCTACACCGACCGTAACTTTTCCTCCCCCCCTCTCTCGTTTCGACCGCCGTTCTATTGCCTCTCCTCTGCCTCTTGTGAACGGACGGAAACCAATGGACTCTGCCTTCTTGGTGTTAGCGTTATCCATCCATATATTTATTTATTGTATTTCTGATTTATTTTCTTTTTTTGAAACATTTAAATTCTGGCTACGCCTTGGTTAGACAAGAAAAAGCAGAACACTGAATACATAGACACCGACATACAGACTTCTATCTATCTATCTATCTATCTATCTATCTATCTATCTATCTATCTATCTATCTATCTATCTATGTCCCATTCATATCTATCTATCTATCTATCTATCTATCTATCTATCTATCTATCTATCTATCTATAATGCAACTGATGTTTTATTAATAAATTTTCACTCCGTACAAGACCCGAGAGTAACTCAAGGTAGAGCAGAACACTAAATACATAGGCACTGGCATACTGGATTGCATCTATCTATCTATCTATCTATCTATCTATCTATCTATCTATCTATCTATCTATCTATCTATCTATCTATGTCCCGTTCATATCTATCTATCTATCTATCTATCTATCTATCTATCTATAATGCAACTGATGTTTTATTAATAAATTTTCACTCCGTACAAGACCCGAGAGTAACTCAAGGTAGAGCAGAACACTAAATACATAGGCACTGGCATACTGGATTGCATCTATCTATCTATCTATCTATCTATCTATCTATCTATCTATCTATCTATCTATCTATCTCTGTCTAATGAAATTAATGTTTTATTAATAAATTTTCACTCAGTACAAGACACGAGAGAAACTCAAGGTGGATTGTCACTAAACCATGTGTTAGTATGGACGTTGGAAGGAGAGGAGAAATAAGTGAAGATTATCAGTAGACGTTTAATCAGTTAGATTTGGCCGTTAGAGAAGCATCTCCTCAGGAGGCTGTTCCCGAATGTTATGGCTTCTGTGAAGAAATTTTCTGCGAATGGAATTTGCTTCTAACCAATGAAATACGAAAAGAATATGGATGGCTCACCGTTATGTATCTATCATGGCGGGGTTTAGCTGTAGATTCCTGAAATGTAGTGCCAGTTAATGATAACATACGATTCAATTTCTCATAATTTACATTGCATTTTATTTCATTCCGGCAATTCGTCAATTATAGTCAGCCGATGTGTGTGTGTGTGCGACCCGTTCCACCTCAACATAAAACTTGGATTCGGGTCTTTGATGTGTGATAGACTTCTCCTCTTGCCTATAAGGTGGGTGTTTATATAACTATGTCATACAGCTCGTTACAATTATTTTAACCCACGTGCAACTGGTCCGGTCATGTGAATCTGCACGTGGACACTGTGAGATAAACTTAAGTCAAACATACATCTTGAGAATTTGGTGTGACATTGCGCGCAAATATCTTCTAACAAGACAGTCACTTCAGTTACTTCCGGTCAGCCATTTGTGCAAATGAAGGTCAGAACTGGAGGCCTATTTCAAATCTTGTTGTGATGAGTTTTTTTTTCTGTTATGGTTTGAGGTAGTTCATTTTTATATTCAGTTTAAGTAATTCTATGAAATAAGACAAGATTAAAAGTAGAATTAATTTGTTTCTAAAATTTAAACTATATTTTTATTTTCTAAAGTCTTATGACAGTTAATATATAATTTGACAGAGATTCAGATCATCTTCCACTTATTTAACAAAGATGTACGAAATGTTATATGTTACATCTTTTATATCTTTTACCAAACGGCATCGGAACTGTGAATTTTTGAGCAGAAATGTGACACACGTACAAATAAACATGAAAGGAAGAAAATTATTTTGACTTTATTATTTAGAAATAAAGTAACTATTTTTATGCTGAATTATTTCATCATAAATATATTTTTTAATGATTTGAGAAGTACCTTAAAACATTTCAAAATTCGTTGTTAAGCAGAAAGTTTAGAGTTAATACTTTGTTCAAAGTTTTTACGATATCGACAAATATATATGATTAAATTTATTGAATTATATGGCATTAAAATTACATAATATTTGTAAATATACTTTTTCACTAGTTTTGTACCATAAAAAAAATACATTTCTTTTTATTTTATGTTTTAACGGTAAACTAAAGTAAAATTTTAATGGTAAACTAAACTAAAATTCACCATACTTTTAAAATAACTTTTAGAAAGAAAAATACAAATTACTCATAACAAATAAACATGACAAATTATTATTAAAGGCAAAGTCATTAAGATTTAGTATCATTTCTAAAAATAAAGAGTAAACATCGGAATAATAAATGATTTTTTTAAATCAAGTAAAATTAAAATGCCTAATTACAGCGTAAGAAGAAGTGTGGCAAAATTCAACAGAAATACAAACTATGAAAATACACAATGAATGAAGTTGATCATTAGTGTATTTTTATATAAATTTAATTTAATGGGGATGACTATTAAATTAACTTTATAGCAAAAGATTCGTAAATTAATTTTCTTCGTGAGCAAGTGCGAATAAATTCTAGAATTATTTCCTTTACATATGCTAAAATCATTCAAGTGGACACAGCAAATATTTCTTAAGCCGATTACAGCAACGAACTACCACAAAATGGTGTCTTTTCTTTTGTTACGACAAGACATGAAACAGGGTTTCGGTTTTCTCTTTCTCCCTCTCTCTCTCTTCCTGTAGGCAGACACACATTATATATATATGTATATATATATATATATATATATATATATATATATATATATATATATAGAGAGAGAGAGAGAGATAGATAGATAGATAGAGAGAGAGAGAGAGATACTGTCAGTATCCATTAAATTTTCACCGTTTGCCTATTTTAATTTTCTGACGAACCATAGTTCTTAATTTAACCAGTGAATAAGATTTACGAGCTCACCGACTAAAAAACAACAAAATAAAACATGGGAATTTTCCTGTTGCATTGTTCAATACCTGCGCTTAACAAATTTAACAGAACTATGTCAATAAAAATTATGAATATACCCCATTATTTAAAGAAGTAAGAGATTAAAAATGAAAAATATTCAAATTTGACAAGTTTTTCCATTTCTATAAAGCAGACGTTAAACGAATGAAAACGTAATTAATTAATTTTGTTTATTTGTTTGTTTGTTTGAATCTTTCTCTTTTTACTTCTTATGTATAGTTTAATTTCTCACTAAAACAAAACAGCGTCTCTTATATATCTTTTTTTTTGTCTTTCCACGCAATCAAAAAGAAATATCAGTTATTCGTCTGAGGTTATGGCAAAGTATAATGCACGTCCTAAATTACTGCCTAATAGAGGGACAAACAGAATAATAATAATAACAATATATATATATATATATATATATATATATATATATATATATATATATATATATATATATATATATATATATATATCCTTCAGGTGCTTGTCGAATGCAGAAGCTATGAAATTCAAACAATGTAAAGTTTTCACGAGTCTTTAACTAAATTCGCATAAATTAAAAATGAAAAAAAAAATCCTGTCAATTAAATTTAATGCATTTATGATGATAACTGCCAAGTCGTAATCGAGTATGTCTATTCTTACCAGTAAACTAGGGCTTATAAAAATGGCCGTTTATAATTTTTATGCAACTTGCACAACATTATAAACACTCCCAATCCAGATACAATACGAACGAAGTAAGATTTCTGACTCAAACGGGCTACAGTCCTTGCTATTAGAGTCGCCCTCCTAGACTTTTTTCCCAGCCAAAGAAAATCTACAAAACTGCAGAGGTTTAAATTCAGAGTTTTACTTCGCCAAATTGGGTTGTTTTCACCATGACTCAGGGTCATCTATCCCATAATTATTTCTAATATGTCAGTTAAACTGCGGCTTTCTTAAGACATAAAAGATGACGTCTGAATATTTTATTCTCTCCTTCCTTCACTGAAACGATATATATATATATATATATATATATATATATATATATATATATATATATATATATATATATATATATATATATATATATATATATATATATATCACTTTAATTGTTATTTTTAGTGGATATTCGTATTTGAGTAGGCGCTCCGTTTATTTCTTAAACATTACATTTTTCTTGAGAAATCTTATAAAAGAAAAATTGCGCACTCCAGTTGGAATTGAGCCTGCGCCCCTCAGGGCAAAGGGAACTACAAGTCTTAACCTACTTGGTCACGAAAAGCAGTCAGTTAGGTGGGTCCGAATACGAGTATCCACTAAAATTAACGCTTAAAAATGATAAAAAATCTGTCGTATTAATAAAAAAATACTTTCTAAAATTCTCTTTGTTTAATTTTGGATACGCAGCAGTGTAGATATGAAAAATTTCGAGAATCTATGGCAACAGAAATTTTGCTTGAAAGCACAACATTTGGGGTTCACTGGCCTGACCTATGTTCAATTTCTTATATGTCATTTGCTATAACTGATCCATACACCGAGGTTTTGAAATGTTTCCGATTTTACTAATTCCACATCCTGAATTTTTATGAAGGATTCAGATTCCGCGCTATCTTTGTTTTTATTCCAATTCCAGATCATTGATGTTACGGAAAGGGTTATTTTAATTACCGCTTTCATTTTATGGTTCTCACCAAGACGTACAGGCTTAATCTGCTGGACGTCATTTTCAATCATTGATCTGAGAAAGCGGTTGTATGAAAGAGTTTTGTATCAAGTACGAGATCCATATATGAGTTTAAATCTAATGGAGCTATTTACAAACATATCTTTTTTAGGTTAATGCTTTAGTTTTAGATTTCTTTATCTCTTAGACTTCTTATAACCGATCCATACATCAAGGTATTTGAAGTGTTTAGTATTTTACTAATTACACATGATGAATTTGTTTATGGAGGATTCAAGAAACACGCCATCACTGCTTTCATTCCAATTCAGGATCATGGTTTCTATTTTGGAAAGGGTTATTTTGAGTCATTTTTCTTGGAATACTTAGTAGAGGATGTTGATTTTCTGTATTGATTAAACTCATTACATTAGCAATGGTATGTATGGATCATTGTTAATGTTTTGGAAAGCTTTTATCTTGAGACCTATTTCTTGAAACATTGGAAGAGGATGTTGATTTTCTGCTCAAGATTATTGTAACACAAGTATTAATATCTATATCATCAAAATAGCCCCCTTCATCATCAGTACATTGGAGTTGAGAGGGAAAGTAAGATTATTATCTTCTATTGGTAGACTCGTTTGGAATGCGATATAGAATGCGTGAATGGCTATGCTTGTAAACGCACAAGATATAGTCTAAGAAGAGATTAAATAGACTGGGACTTTCACTTCGTCCTTGTTGTCATCCTGCTGACAGGAAATGAAATGTTTCTAGACTGGGCTCATCGCCTGATATAAGATCCTGTAGATCGATACAGTTCCTCTATCAGATCGATCCATTCAGTGGATTTGGGGCTTCGAAGACAGTTTCTAATGAATGAGGAGAAGAAGCTTCTGTTGATGTGGTCATATACGGTTCTGGGGTCGACATTTTTGATATTCAGTTTCTTATTAATGAGGAATTGTTTCATGACGTATATTAGATAACTTAAGAGAACATAAAAACCAAACTGGGTCGTGAGGAATTCGCTTTCGGTTGTAGAGTAGCTAGCAGCCCTTTAGCACTCTACCAGATGGCCACACTCATAGCCTTAAATAGTCTACGATTAAGGACTTCAACATTTGATTAATAGGTTGATACTAAGCTGATTAATATTCGGACTGATCTTATTTCGTTTGCCTATACAGCATTTGACCCTCCTCTATTCTTTGTAAGTTGTCTTGTTAATTGTTTGTAACTTATTGTTCTGCGTTTTTGTATGTATCCGTTAACACCGGATATTAGTGCTGAATAAATATATTAAGCACTCATTTTCCTCTGTTTATCCTTCACCTCGACGATACAACACTTTCAAAAAACGATGAGAGTCTAGTTAATATAAAGTTCATTCACACTTTCTCTATGATGGAGCCAATTGAGATATCTCTGTATGTGCGAGGGTCATGAGAGATACCATTCTCTTTCAATAATTCATAAATATTAATGATAATATTAGCGTTTTCCCTATAAGGAAAAAATTGACTTTCATTGAACAAGCAGATTCTAGTAATGTCGATTGTAATATATAAAATCTTTATCTTAAACATTTTTCGGAAAATAGTTCTCAAATCCAGTAGCTGTTGTCGCTCTTTCCAGTACTGAAGGTCTTCGTTTTGAAGTTGTGTGGATGTCAACATCATGATTATCTCATTTTTTTCTTTTAGTCTTACATGTGCTGTCCATTTTATTTGTTGCTGCTGTTGGTAGTCCTCAAGTAGTGTAATTTCTGTCATTTTCTACAGTTTTTTGATTGTGATTCTATAGCACCAGTCTACATGTGTCGAAGAAGTGTGGGATTCACCAAGACCCATAGGCTTCACTCCCCTCCCAAAGCCATTTTAACCATTAATTTTAGAAAGGGTTTCTTTACAGCCGACAGTTTAGATATTTTGGAACGGGGTTGACGCCACGCATGACATCCATATAAAAGTCCTGATTTGATGAGACGATTTAAGAACAAGCCTCGATTTTTAATTTTAATATTTTGTTTTTGGATCAATTTGCGGTGTGGGGTGAAACCAAACTCGAAAAGCTTTTTTCTATCTTCGCTTTTATTTACTATGCTAAATTTGTTATAACTGATCAATATAAGGAAGTATTTGAAGTATTTAGTATTTACTAAATCCAATCCTGAATTTTTATGATTGATTTAGGATAGGCGCCCCTTCATTCCAATTCTTTTCAATTTCAGTTCCATTTAGGATAGGTGCTTTCATTCCAATTCCAAGATCATAAATTCTGTTTAGGAAAAATTATTTTGAATCCCATTTCTTGCAACACTTCTTAGAGGATGTTGCTTTTATGTTCAAGATGATATTTATTTCAGCTATATATAACAATGTCATCAGCATTAGTATATTGGCATCGGGAGGCAAATCAAGATCATTGATAAGTTCGATTGTTATCCATTGTTTAAATGATCCCAGTAACCATCTCTTCATGTTTGTAAATGCACAGGCAATAGCATAGAAAAAAGATTTAATAGACTGGGGCTCTCATTTCCTTCTTGTACTTCTAATGAGGTTTGAATTGTTTCCCATATTGGGTTCCTCGGCAAATATATAAGATTTTGTGAGCCAATCAAATTCCTTTAATGGTACATTGTATTCAACGAATGTATGTTGGAAAGCGGTTTCTAATAGATGAGAAGTGAAAGGTTATTTGTAGGTATGTTCCATCTGTGTCATTCGGCAGAGCAAGTAGACATTTTGCTATTGGACTGGTACATAATTTCCTGGAGTTTTTTCATGACATATATGCCATTATTAAATCCATTACTAGAACGAAAACAAATGGTGTCATGAGATGTTGACATTCATAAAACAATAGAGCCTAGTTAATGTTTCGTTAACACTTTCAGCATATTAGATCCAAACTGAGATAAAGTATGAGAGTCTTGAGGGGCTACATTTCTACTTCCATAGCACATTAATGCTTGATAAAGCTCATTGTTTTAGGAATGCATTTTGATTCCAAACTTCTTTCGTAAAACATAGCAACATTGAATTCAGGAAGAAAGTAACTTATTTTCAGATGTTCAGCCTCAATGTACAATGATGCTTTATTATTCTTTAGTATTTGAATAGCTTTCTTTAGTTCTTCATCTATAGAATAGTTATTGTTTATTTTCGGAGACAGACTTTATAATGATTGGATGTATATTGGTTTATGCTCTATTTCTGCGGGTAACTTTAGTTTGGTGTGGTCAGGGTTGAAGTGCGATTGAAAGTCTTTATTGAGACTAGGACATTTCTTCTGTGATGGTTTTAATTGTATGATGTCATTTCGATTTTCTCCATATTTTAACATGTTGCCTATATTGTTTTGTTTCATTAATTTCTTTTCCAATTTTTAGGAGACAATGGTTACTCAAATTGTACTATAAAATAACAAAACAATATTAGTTTAATAGAATTTGTCTTTCTAAACAATACTTTCACCCTAGGTAAGATGATAAAATCATTGAACGCAACTATTTACTGAGGATGAAAGAAAATACAATGAATGAAACTGAGAAAAGATTACTGAGGATGAAGGAAAATAAAAAGAACAAGATTCAAGGATACATAAGTTCACCATTGAAGTGGAATTTCCATTTTTGGAGCTCGTAGTTGACAGGAAAGCAAGAAGCTCGAAGAGAGCTCCACGGCAGTGGTTGTACTCATTCGTAATTTTCTCCGAAAATCTTGATCGACAAATAATGTTTTTATATTGACGAATTACTCAGTTTTTTCTGCATAGCTGATAGGTACTCTTTTTTTCACGTGTTATATAACTGTCGCAGTATAGCAAATACAAAGTGTAGTCCTTGACCAAAAAAGGATTTACTACTACTGACCTCCTCTGGCGATGCAGAAATGTTTATAGTGAGATGAAAATTGATGAGAAAATTTTTGCCTCGTTGTGGAAAAAGAAAAAGAGAAAAAAAAAAAGAAAGAAAGAAGAAAAAACAAATCCTAAGTGGAAAACCGACTCTGGACAAAGGAGTAGCCGAATGATTTAAATAGTTTTTTTTTAATTATCAACATTAATTACTATTACTATAAACCTTAAAAGAGACAGGTATTTGAGTAGATGTCTCTTTTCTTTTGAAGTGAAATTAATATATACCGGCAGAGATATCGAAAGTCATTTAAAAAAAAAAAAATGCTCCCACCTCCAGATAAGGATCGAACGTGTATTCTTTTTTTTAACTATGGAAAGCGCTTGTCGGAATGTGTATTTCGCAACGATTTTTTATTCAATGTGATTCCGTTATTGTCGCAATAGCGCAATTATTAACCAAAAAGTCCTGGGACATCTTTGCTTAATCTTCATGGGATTATCAATGGTTAAGTTGCATATATAAAAAGTGATCTGCTCCATAATGTTTTACAACGGCATAGGCTAGTGGCTTCATCTGGCATAGTGGATTAGGATTAGGCCAGAAATCTAAAAGACATAAATCAACAAAGATGAATCCTCGGAGCATCGAATTTATTCTATTCTTTATGTAACTGTTCAACCAATATAAGGCCCAAGAAACACTCAGGATAGAGTTTTATTGAATGAAATTGTTTTAAGAGCATAAGAGAGAAATTAAGTAACGGGTGACCTTAGATTTGAAGATATTATGATCAAAGTGGTCTGAGAATCACCCTCTGTGGAATCTGTTTCACAAAGTAACACTTCTAGTGAAGAAACAGTTTGAGTGGGAATTCTTCCTTACCAATGGTATATGAAAGCAAAGATGATGAGTCGATCCTGTGTATGTGTTATGGTAGGTAATACTTGTGAATGTCTAGACTGGTGGAAAAAAGAATGAAATTTGTCTGTACATCTGCAGTGAAAAAATAGCGATAGATTGCAAGAAGCTAGAAACTTTCCTTCAGTGGGAAAGAGAGAGTAGTGTGGGAAATAATTCATCACCCAGAAGACCGCCTAAATGCTTTGGAACACTGTCAAGGCCGGAGAGTGAGGATTGGGCCAGTTCAGCCCACATATGGTATCAATAGTCTATTTTGGGTCTGATCCGTTTCTTGTTTTGATCTGATTTTATTCGAGGCCTTTGTCCTTACACCCAGGGGAAAATTGGCAAGCAATAATTGAACAAAAGTAAATAAAAACAATGAGAACTAGACGAACAGGAACAGTAGAACAAGTACAGTCAATTGCTCTGATGAACTTTTTTCCTCTGTTGTCCCGACTACATGAATTTAAGCATGCTACTAGAATGTCATCTAGGTCCCACCATTTTAGTTGAAATAACTTAAATTCAATCGCCACTTCTACTCCAACAGTTTCTTTTCTTAAACTTCCTGCTTGTGGAACTCTTTTACGTTTCTCTGATAACTACACTCTTCAAAAATTTAAATGTAACTTCAATCGTCGTCATCTATCTTCTTCTATTCAGGATTTGTCTTTTACTCAATCCTTCCTATACTCAGTTGATACACTCACTTTCATTCCCTGAAACTCCCTGAGTACTAGTGGTCCTTCCGCTTTGCTTGGGATGAGATGGTTAAAAAAACGTAGATTACGTAAAGGTTTCAGATCAGAAATCCCTGTAAGTTACCCAGAACGATATACACCTGAAGAAGGCCGGAGCGCTCAACGATAGAAAGGTTATGATAAAACAACAAAGATGAGGACAATAGGCCGAATATAAAAAGTGTAAATATAGACATTCAATCATTAAAAATATTGAAATATTAGAAACATTATCATATGGATCTTTAACCTTTAATATCGCTCATCTCACACTGTCCATGTGCCTGTTTAGTTGTTCAGTCAATATGCTGATTAAAGTCGGGCATTTGAGCTTGTATAACTTTATTTCGTATTAATTTACGAAAAAGAAAATATTTTACTTGCCTCGTCGTGTAGCACAATATGGTTAGCTCGTCACATGGACAATGATTGTTGAACCGGGTTCGATCCTTAATGGATGATTCAAACTTGTGATTTTGTGCCAGACTGAGAGATTTTTAACAAATATAAACAAAAATATTTCAAATTTGAAATCCAGATGCCGGTGCCTGATATTAATGAGGAACTGTTGTCGATATAAGACATTTCACCTCCTATGAAAGGGGGAATAAGGAATACTGGGTGTCGACAAAACATAATCGGATGCATAACAAAAAAACAAAAAAAACAAAAAAAAAAAAAACATGCAAAATGTTTTCTCGCGTTTGATATGAGATTCTGGGGTGTTCTTTTTTAATCTAAAAACCGGCTTTGAATTTGTAAATGTATCCTCGTAGGTAATTTCTTTATCCAAGCAATGAAATTTAATGATCTACAGACTTTGTTCACACCTATTATTTGAGCCTCTGGACTTTTAAGGGGGTGAGTCGGTTCATAGAACAGTGGGTTGGCAATTTATTCTAGCATGGTATCTTTTCCAGTGAGGGCCATATTTAAACAACACTTTTATGTAAATTCTTTTATTTCTTTGTTAACTTAGACATGTTCTGCGGTGAAATTCGTGGCGTGTCTTCCTCACCCACAGGGCAAGAAGTCTCTGTAGAGTGATGAATGTTTTTGAGATTCTGTGTCTTCGATCTTTAGTTGAGATTCTCATTTCTGCAGGTCACACAGTAGGCGCATTTATATTAGGTTGGTGCAAAAATAATGACGTAATAATGTCGTTTTTTGACGTATTTTTAACGTCAAAAAACAACATTATTACGTCATTATTTTTGCACCAACCTAATATATATATATATATTTATATATATATATATATATATATATATATATGAGGGTATATCATGTATGTAATTAAGTCCACCTGTGTACAAGTACATATATATGTACACTGGATCCTTTGAATAACATAGAAATAGATAAGATGTATGTTTAGAAATTTATCTATGTATATATAAAATTATGTATGTAGGAATGTCATGTAATCCTATTAAGTCTCTCTTCCTCGCCACACGTACAGATACATAGAAATACACATATTATTAAAAGTTATTATTGTGGAAATCTTTTCAAATAACATGTGTCCACTCAAATAACGTTTCAAGTAATGAATATATCGGATTAAAAATAATTCCATCAATATATATATATATATATATATATATATATATATATATATATAATTATTTATTTAAAAATATGATTCCAACTCGCTACATATATTTATGCTCTACTTTCGTATCGAGCACTATTTTTTAAAAATAATTTCAAAAATACTAAGGAACTTTGGATTATTTACCAAACCAGTTTCTTTCCTATTTTCTACAATATTTTCACACACACACACACACACACACACACACACACACACACACACACACACACACACACACACATATATATATATATATATATATATATATATATATATATATATATATATATATATATAGTTAGATAAAGAGAGTGAGAGAGAGAAGGAGAGATAGATAATTATGTCTTTGGGCAGCAATCTTTCTTTTACACAAGTTTCTTTGTAGACGACTGACAAAGTACGGTGATTAACATTTTATACATTTTTTCTTGCATTCGTACAAGTGTTTTCTTTTCCGGACATAAAGTGTGCAAAAACTGTCCAAATGGTCTTTGCAACAGAACGCTTTTGTCTAATCTGTTAGCAATTATCAATGGTGCTTTTGCTCATTGAATATGTACCCACACTCACACACACACATGCGCGTACTCCCAACACACACACACACACACGCATATATATATATATATATATATATATAGCAGGATTCGGAGTTTCATACAAAACACAATCTTCAGCTGATTATGTCGTGCTGTCGCTGAGAAATAATATGTATATTTTTTAATTTACATTTAATAGTCCTGTTATATTACATCGAGCATTATTTTATTAATACCAGCACTATATGTGCGATATCTTATATATATATATATATATATATATATATATATATATATATATATATATAGAGAGAGAGAGAGAGAGAGAGAGAAAGAGAGAGAGAGAGAGTAGAGAGAGAGAGACGGGGGGAGAGAGAGAGAGGGATGGGTCAGCAAGTAGTGGCAGTATTCATAGTGGATATTACTGAGAGTTGCCTTTGTCTTTTTTATTATTAAAATATGCATTATTATTTATCGATTTTTGCATGTGGCTGTGTCTATTATTGTCCTATTTTCTACACGTATTTTTCGGACAGAGCTTGACGTATGAGTAAATAATAATCGATTTTTTTCCGATATTATTTATTATTGCTATAAATGTTATATTTAATGCATGCACGTATTTCAGTAGATATCCCAGTATTTTGTACGTTGTAATTAATAGAATTGTCATAACACTTTCACTCTATAGGCCACGGGTATATATACATTATTTAAAACAGTATATATCTTAATTTATAGAAAAAATATCTTTTAAAAATAAATATATTTATTCTTTTTAAATTGCTTACTTTGCATTTCGCATACGAAACTTACTAATATTCTTTCCTTAAAAAAAGCGAAGAATAAACTCTTGCTGGACTATAACACTCTCCGTGACTGAGCGGTAAAGCCCGCCGAAACATACGGTGATTTTCCCAACGAATGAAGACGCAGGTTCGATCCGTACAAGAGAGTGCTTTCTCTTTATTTATTTTACTGCTTGATGTTACTTGATTTCTGATACGAAACTGAGCAGAGGTGTATTTTAAGAAAATCTGGACCATCCTTAAATGGGAAACTCAGTTGCCAAGCCAAGTCAGATGTAATTCCTGATTGGTAGAAACCACTGAAGCAGAAAGATTGGGGCTCCAATTATATATATATATGTATATCCCAAATTGCAATAACTCGAATTTATTTTGAGGATTGTTTTCAAAATTTTAAACGATCAAAGGTTGCGTTGAGTTTTTCGGTAGCTTAAATCTTTTTATTAAGTCATGGGGAAAGGACTAATCAGTGGCTGGAAGAATTGATAATGTATGTTCGTTGGATAAGAGAGACTTCCCCAATTTGCGGGAGACGTAGTGAGACGTCAAAATAAAAGCAGGTTTTGAAATTTAACTCGCTGAGTAGTGTAGTAACAGACGACGGAATGCCTAACAGAGATAATCCGAAACTAAGCATAATATTAAAAATTTGAAAAATGTACTTAGTAAGAATACTGACTGATATGTTTTATTTAAACTCATATACGACAGAGAATACTGAACGATTTCATCACAGATGCTAGGTGGGAGCCATCAGAGATTTTGGTCTAGCAAAAAATACCGAGAATAATATGTGAGAAACGATGAAGTTTTCATAAAGAAACAGTTTAAATTTTTGGAAAACATAACGAAAAAAAAAGTCTTGTTAAATCTAATACTTGCAAGGCAAAGTGAATGCAAAATGATCAGGTTGAAACAGCTAGTACGCGACTTGATGAAGGACGAGAAAAAGCAAAGGTCGGTAGTAAAGAGACAAGAGTTACTCATAGGAATAACAAGCTTGACGCTGTGGAGAGCCGTGAACGCGTACGTCCTGAAATGACATAGCATTTAAAGTAGAAGGTGAAGAAATAATTTTATAAGTTTTTACTTATTTACACTATTTACATTGTTCAGACAGTTGTCCTCATCTTTATTATGATATTCACGACGTTTCGGCCGTTCTACGCTTCGGCCTTCTTCAGGTGATTGGAATTTTGAACCGGACAGATTTTGAACTGGCAGATTGTTCTAGTCCCACGTGCCACACCTCTTCTGGATGTCTCTGTTTCAGTTATAGTGTAAATAGTTAGCATTCCTCATCTCTTAAATGTAAACAAGTATAAGAATTGCATAATGCATAGGCAGCCTTATAATTAATTCCCGGATGATGGAATAATTAAATATGTTTTGGATTATCATATAAAAACATATGGATTTTCTGGTGTAAAAATTTACTGTGAACAAACAAAGAAATAGACAAAATATAAACAAATAGACAGGAATAGAAATATTAAAACACGGATACATTTTCTCATCGGATCTGTTAACCTATACAGCTAGAATATATTAAAATAAACGTAAGACAAAAGCGCATTAATTATCGGTGGACAGGATCTTAACAGCATAAGATACCCGCATGTTATTGTGTTAATGACAAAGCCTGGAAGAAAATTCCACGGACACTTACATAAAGTTGTAAAGGAAAGCATGAAGAAAGTACTATTAACTACAAGACGATAAGCTACAGAATTGTCAGCAGAAGAAGAATTCTAACGTTTGAGCGATGTGTTGAGGACATCAAAGTGAAGGAGGTACATAAATTCAACAATCTGAGTTGTGTGGTAAAAGCTAGCGGAAAAATGAGACACTGCAATCCGAAGTCACAAACAAATGGCGAAAAGATGTTTTCTAGAAATTGAGTAAAGTAAGAATCACGGAAATATCGTTAGAGCTAAGAAAGAACATTTTTCGTGCCAACCCTAATGCATAATTCAAAGGGACACTCCAATGAATATCATTTTACCCATATCGACATCTGTAAGTTTTTTAGTCACTCTCATAATGTCGAATCCAAACGGCACACTGAACATATACGGAAATCAACGAGGATGTGGAGAATACGTTTCGAGAATCATTTGGGATAAAAGAAGACTAAATGTAAACATTAATAGGTTCTCTCTACACCCATTGATTCATGTATAGGTTTTAGTATCACACCTAATTCAAAAGTCTAAGTGCTACTCCAGACAGTTTCTCACTATCCTTATATATATATATATATATATATATATATATATATATATATATATATATATATATATTAGTCACACCCTTAATTCAAAATGTAAATTGTTTCTCCTTACCATGGCAGTTTCATTCTGACCTATAACACAGAAGCCTTCGTTACATGCCATATTGTCTTAGCTATTATTACATATTCCCCATTCAATCAAAATCCACGTTGACAGAAGGAGAAAAGGGACAATTCAACCTGTGTGAAAGCAAATGACGTCATTCAATCTTTTCTCGCCAAGTTTCACTTTGTCGATTTCAGTCTCTTACACTCCCGCGGTTTTCCGGTGATTTGGGCTCGAAAAAGGCGTTCAGGTAGAGATAATACATTTGCCGGTTCTGCAGGCATGAAACCCATCATTATTGTATTTGCACTTCCCACATGCTGCTCCACCTTATAAGTGTTCCTCCTTGCTAGTCGTCGTCTTTCAACGAACGCAAGTACTCTCTCTCTCTCTCTCTCGTCATCTCACACTCTCACTCTCTCCCTATTTCCTGAATTTTCATTACTTCATTGTTAACTGCTTGATCTACCTGACATTATCAATTCTCTGGGTCGCTAGCCGTTTCACTACATATTGACGAGTTGTTCAATTTTTCTTTTAAATTTCTTCCCCTTCTTTTTACTCCTATTATACTGAAAATTTCAGTTTTATATCATTATTTGAATATTTATTTGCGTTCCTCATATTTTATTTTTGGCATTTTTATTAATATTAACTTTATTAACTATACTAAGTATAGAAACTTGTAAATAGAAAGATTGTGTTCCGCCAATCATTCTAAATCAGAATTCAATGTTAGGATATTTAGAGGGAACTCAATATTATCCTCAAGGTTAATGCGCAAATATTTCAGCCATGCAAGATTCAGCCATTAGATATTTATTAAATCACAATTTGTCTTGCACAAGGCCTCATTATTGGAGCACCCGGTGAGAACCGAACACGTTACATTAGAGAAATGGCCCGGAGACGTGATTTATATCTCTGGCACTCCTGTAGGTTCATCCTTTTATAGATGATTTTAAATCTTTCTCCATCATCCGTTCGAAAATTGAATTGAGGTAAAAAAAAATATATATATTTATTTTGTTCCGGATTTGAACCCTTTTTTTAAATTTTTTTCCATTTTTCTAAACTAGGGTAGAGAATACAGACAGCGTTGGAAGAATATGACAAATGGAAAACCATTTCATTTAAACTAGATGACGCGTTTCGACCTTTGCTAGGCTTCATCAGATCAAAAACGAAAGAAAGAAATGTACGTGTATTTGTGTCAATGCTTAAATAATAAAGCGTTTATATTAAATAATATTATATTATTTAATTTATATTAAATAGTAAAAAATAATGATGGTTTCATGTACTACTGTCCCAGTACAGGTTTGAGTATAATCTTCAATTTTTGAGTGTATGCAATCGCTTCACACTTGCATACTGCTCAGTACGCTTAAGAAAAGATTTAAACCGGATTTCATTGTTTTTATTTTGTCAACTGTTATTTAAATAAAATTTAATAGAGTTTTCAGGAAGATATTATATAATAAAACCTACTTGTTTTGCAAGCAACGAGAAATCAAATCAGCGTTTTCAATGTTTGCACCTGATTTGCTTTGGTCCGTGAATTTGGTGACATAATCATTGCGAATTCAATTCCTAGGCTGGGCATTGGGTACTTGGACTTAGTGGAAACAGGGCGAGCAACAACCGAACAGTACTTAAATAGGAATTAGCTGATATATTCCTAGACATGGTCGGGGATAAGAGAACAATCTAACTACGTACATTAAGTAAAAGAATTAATTCAAAATTACTTGAAGGTTTCCCGAATTAACAAAAACCTGATGAAGTTCCACTCGAAACGTTGCGATAGAATTAAAATAAAGATATGTAGTAATAGTTTTTATATAAATAATGTAAATAAGGGAGACTTGTTATATTAGAATTCTTTCACAACTAATGCAAATTCAGGCACAGTTACGAAGAAATGGTTCAATTATTTTTCTTTTTATACAGACAGAAAGAAGATTTCTTTATCAGTTATCCGCATTAAGTTTTTCTTGGATTTCTTGACTAACTTCAAACAGACATTTTCAAGAGGTTAGTATTTGAAGACTAAGATTCGTACTGAAACTGAGTCCTGACAAATCTCCTGACCTCTTGCTAAAACCCAACTTTAAAAAAACAAAACAAACTGTGCGCTAGTTGAAACCCAATAGATACGATCATTTTTTCACCATTCAATCAATTATAAACAGAGTGAATTATGCATATTTGTGCATAACTCGCACCGGCAACCCTCAGGAAAAAACAACGTGCAAGATTTTCACGACTGTTAGGTCCCATCAAGTGTATTTAGCAAGCGAGACATTCATTCACCTGAACAACATTATCAGCGTATGTAGGAAATCGACCCATATAGATTACAGGAAGATGTATAACTGATTGTGAATGGTGTTCTACTGGGAACTACGCAAAAGGACTGCATGTTGATTACATTGGCCACTGGTAGATGAAGAAACCATGATCATAGTTAATGAATGAAACAAAAAAAAAAAAAAATTAAAAATGTGATTTAAACGGCTCAAAACCGGATTTAGAATTAGAAAACAATAAAAATAAAAGATGACCGGAAGTAGATTTCACTCATTCAAAAAATCACAGAATATATCAGAAAGTAAGAGAGACGATAAATAAGTCTCTCGGCCTTACCAAAGGAAGACAAAGTGAGTGCTATGCCAATCGTTAATGAAGTCTTTGAAAGGACCTCAAAGAATTGGTAAAAATAAATAAAAAAATAAAGAAGTATCAAATATTACAAGGACTTGGAAACAATCCAAATCGACGACATTATTACAAAAAGCTTGAATACCAAAGAGAGTGCTGGATTATTGAGGAAACTTCCAGTCTTTCTGTGGACCGAAACGATGTCATGTAGACCCCACTGTGGAGTTTACGGCGAGAGCTTCACCTACGGCTAGGCCTTGCTGCAGTGATTACTGTAGCAATTAGGTTTTTATGGGATGGAATTGCTAGCTCCACGCTAGACTGGTTCTCCTAGAATGATCGTAAACCAAAGTTAGCGAGATCTTCTATCTGTTGTGGAGGTGGAAATTGGATATGAGTTTCTACCTTTCCAAGGCTATTTCTAAAAATAGTAATTCTTCGGCTGGAACTGGAACTCGAAATACCCATTCCTATTTTCGCACCGGTAGCCGTTATGCTACACATAGAAATTCAGGGAATAATAATAATAATAATAATAGTAATAATAATAATAATAATAATAATAACAAATTCGAAATTCTGTGATCTAAAATGCATAAAATATAATTGATTCTGATTAGCGTCTCCATCGATTTCAGTTAATTAGGCAAATGCAAATAAAACTATTTCTGCAAGAATTAATTAAGCCAGCTTTATCAAATCCATAAAAATATTCGATCAGATCGATAATTGAATATAGATGTAAATAAATTTAAATCGATTATCACCTTGCAGTCCAGACTTATTGTACATTAGCTAAATCAATACAAAATTCATTAGCTTACATTAAAGAGATGCATGTATGGGTTTAGCATTTTGACAATATAAAATCAGTCTGTAAGAACCATTACATATGTATTGCATTGCATATTGCATTTCATATTGCATTGCATATTGCACTGCATATTGCATATTTTTATGCGAGACAAAGTAGAGGGTTACTGAATGAAGTTGTTTTATAAACATCAGAATTGTAGATAGGTAGGATAGGTAGGATAGATAACGATTGAAAGTAGACATGAAGAAGTTATGATTAGTCGCAAAATCAGTTTGCCGGGAGTTTATTAAAAAAAAAAAAAAAAAAAAAAATTCATCGACTCTCAGGAAGAATCAGTCCATATAGAACTTCTTCTTTACCAAAGGAATACTAAATAGATGTGTTTAGTTCGCCCTTGTGATTCTGGCATAGCGTATTTTAAAGTTGTAAATGTCTGAACCGTTGGAACAAGGTGATGTACCTTGTTTCATGGAAATAGAGATAGAAATGCGAT
The DNA here is from genome assembly GCA_963932145.1 of Acanthosepion lycidas. Classification (NCBI taxonomy): domain Eukaryota; kingdom Metazoa; phylum Mollusca; class Cephalopoda; order Sepiida; family Sepiidae; genus Acanthosepion; species Acanthosepion lycidas. The sequence continues at coordinate 1,912,900 of OZ010598.1, read as the reverse complement.
AGGCTTTCGAAGTTACGTCTGAGGGAACAGGGTGGTAGGGTGAAAAATAATCACCTAGAAATTCACGTTTGAACTGTCGAGGGTGGAAAGTGAGGATTTGCCAGTACTTATGGTAGCAATACTCCAATTTTATTCTGATCTGACTATTGCAGGCGGTGCCAGGTCTGTATGGATTGTTCTAAGAAGTCCACCATTATTCCCGCGTCTTTAGCGATGGATGAGATATATGTGTTCCTCTCGAGGGATGAGGAGAACGAGCGGCAATAGTAACTTTAAGAGTGCCACCATTCATCGTGAGTGTTGAAAATTCAGGTTGTGCTTGGTGATGATGAAAAATGACGGGCTTGTTTTTGTGAGGTATTACTGTCAGAATTTGGTCAGATGAGAGATTAGCTGTCAACCTCTGGCCATTTAGACCTTTGGACGTACATCCATAGTCTGTCGTATCATGTGCATAGATATTTACTAACGATCTGAAAATGAACTCAGGCAAAACGTTAATCTAGAGAAGAAAGCGTGCAGTGTCGAGTAGTGCGTTATATAAGACGCCTACATTGATAGGCTTCAAAGCAGATAACGTCATTCAATGATCTACCTAATAGGAAGGACAAGATGATGGCGAAATATCTTAGAGAAACACCATGGATGGAGAGTTTATGTAGCAACACCCTATGCCTTACCTTGTTAAATGTGTTTTAAATATCTAAGGATATTTTTTTAAATCTTTTAATCCCAAGCAAAGTGATAATGCCACTAGGTTGGAAGCGGTTAATTGCAGTAAAAGAAAATGAGAAGAATTAGTGAGGAGAAAGGAGAATAAAAGAACAGGTTTCAGGATGACAGAAGATGGCGATAATGCCACTAAGACGCAAATGAATAGAAAAAAATAACTAAACTTTAGTAAGGAGAAAGGAGAATAAAAGAACGGGTTTCAGGAAGACAGATGATGTTGATTGATATTGCATTTGAATATCTGAACATTGCAGGTGCCCGAAAGGCAAAAAACTGGGAGAGAGTTCCAAACATGAAATGTGCGAGAAAAATAAAGTATTAGAATATGACTTAATGAATAATATATTGTCGATATGAGACATTTTCTGTTTGTGTTAGTAATCCGAAACACAAAAACAGAAAATGTCACATATCGAGAATATTTAACATTGAAAAACATAAGGAAAAAATTAATTATTTTTAATATTATGTGGAAATCTCTGCTTTTACCTGAAGACGGTCGCGAGACCAGAAACACGTGTAGTTAAATTATGGAAAACACAGCATTATATTTTTTTCTAAAAAAATTCACATTACAACCAAAAACGTTTGCGGCACCACTCTTCTCTTCTTTTTAATATATATATATATATATATATATATATATATATATATATATATATATATATATATATATATATATATATATATATATATATATGAGGCAATTTGTTAATCCGTATGGATAGTTTTTTTTACTTAAGTATTTTAAATTGCACACAGACATTATGGACCCCCTGTATATATATATATATATATATATATATATATATATATATATATATATATATATATATATATATATATATATATAGTACTAAAACGTCGAATAAAAGACAAATTCAAATTTACATTATATAGTTTTTATTTTATTCGCTAATATATTTATCTAAGTCTCCAAATGTCTAATTCTGATTTCTATAATTCTATTTTTATACCATATTAATTATATCTTATAATTGTCCTAGGAACTCTCTTTACTTTTATCACTTATATATTTTTATCTATATATTTTAGAGTTGTTTTTAATTAACTTTGTATTTATAAGTAGAAGTTTGTATTTTTTAGTATAACTATATTTTTAAATATAAATTGTTTTAGATTTAGCTTATCTTTAAATATTTTATTTTTATTTATTCTTTTTATTTCATTATAAATTTTTTAAATATATAATTTATTTTATTATATTTTTATTTCTAAATATATTTTTATTCTTTAATATAACGTATTGATTTTATTTAATATAACTTATTTTTAAATATCATTTACGTAATTTTAATATTAATTATTTAATTATAACAGCGTTAAATTTCACTTACATATAACTTATTTTTAAATATAAATTTTATTTGAAAGAGTACTTTTAATTATTATTTTGTATTTTTAAAGATGTCTATATATTTTAAGGTTTTTTAAAACCCCTTTTCCTACCTCTCTTAGTTTCAAATTAAAATTTCATCCTTCATATAACCAGAATTTAATGTCATAAGTTTAATATCGGGTTTAAATTTCATAAAACCTCTTCATTATACAAAGAATATCTTCCACCCTCCTCTGACCGGGGCCTCGTGCCTTTCGTCTGACTGAAACATGGAAATTAATAAATTCTGTATTAGTTTTTCGAGGTTTTATTTTAATTTTTTTTTTTATAGCTGTCACAGTTAAATTTCGAATTCCAACGCAAACTCAGTCCTATACCTGGGTTTAATAAGACTGACGCATTTTAATATTTTTTGTCGGTTAAAATAAGCTAATTCCCCATATGAGGTAATCATCTGCTCTATATTAAGAAACACATTGAGCTCTTTTAGTGGACCAGTTTTAATATTTTATATTAATAGAATACAATTGAATTATAGACCGACGGCTTTATTAACTTTACTATATATATATATAAATATATATATATATATATATATATGTGTGTGTGTGTGTGTGTGTGTGTATGTATGTATATATATATATATATATATAGTCTTAAGTTGTGCTATATTTATAGGATAAAGTGATCAATATCAGAGATAGAGCGTGTGTAAAGATAAAATGAACATAGAAGTCAAAACTTAGAGGCGACAGACTGTTTCATGCTAGATGCAATCTTCAATTGTTTGTATATATATATATATATATATATATATATATATATATATATATATATATATATATATATATATATATCAGTTAAGTTAACCGTTTGAAGAGGTCAAAGTCTGGTCCCTCCTCCCCCAATACTAAGTATGATTGAAAGAAATATTAAAATAAACCCTCTGTAAACTCGACCATGTCTCTCACACCACTCCTCGCTACCCTCTCTGTTAAGTTACATAAACTCAATACTACCCGTCAAAAGTTGGAATTTTCATTTCATCTTTCGTTTCATTTTTTGGAAGTGTTATCTGATGATCCAGCTTCCCTTGTTAATTAATTTGAAACTTTTAAAACCATTTATTTTACATTCAACGTCATCACTTGATAAGACACCGAGGGTGTTGAAACAAAATGGCTATTTTTGTAGTGATTTTATAACATATTTATGTTATAAATTTTTTTAAATAAATAATTATATACACACACACACACACACACACACACATATATATATATATATATATATATATATATATATATACTCGTATTAAGAATAAAGATGCATTTGTTTCTCAATCTTTGGTATAATTCTGTTATCCTGCACGTAATTATCGTTAGGTACGATTTAAAATATATCCGTTGTAATATGACAATATCTGTAACCGACTGTCAAGATAGTGGAATAGAACTTGTACTGGAAAACTGAATAAAGTCGTAAAAATTGAATTGATTGCAAAATAAATGTTGAATTGAACTCAAAAAATAGAGAAAAAAAATGAGAAAAATTCGAAAATAAGTATTCACGTGAAAGCACAAAGACAATTCCTCTACTCATTTACAAATAAGTAAAGTATATGCTTTGAAAGGTATCGATTAACGAAAATGTATTATGAATAGAAACTTTTTAAAATTATAATTATGAAAATATATAAACATATATCCATATATAAACGCATACATAATATATTTTTATATAGAAAATATAAGCAGGCTAAATGCTTTTTATATAATGTTTTATATGTTTTATATTGCCATAATTCTACAAATGCTTATCATACATTGTTTTTTCTTAGTATAAATTTTAGCTGCTATTTTACATCAGTCACAGTGTTATGACTATATATATATATATATATATATATATATATATATATATATATATAATACATCCATCCATCCACACACAATCACATACACACAGACACACATACACCTCCAAACACACACACAAATATAGATATATGTGTCCGTGTGTGGGTGTGTGTGGAAACCGATATTTTTACATTTTGCCTTACAATTACCTTTCTTCATATATAAAAATATCTATTGCTATCCCATATATGTGTGTGTGTGTATATATATATACATATATATATATATATATATATATATATATATATATATATATATATATATATATATACACATATATATGTGTGTGTGAATGTGTGCGTGTGTGTTTTGTCTGATAAAAATCTATTCATTCCAGACGATAAACGACCGACAGTGAAAGAGAAACAAAACTTTGCTCAAATTCAAGGCCAGAAAAAAATAGAATAAAATTGCGGAACACTATTTTATTATTTGCCTTATTATTGAATTGCTTTGAATGGTTACAAACGTATTTATTATTATTTTGACAATTTAATATTGTATTTTACTTCTTTTGATAAAACTTCGACATTCGATAAAAAAGTTGTAAGAAAACCTTCCGTCACTTGATCTCCCAACAATATATTTATTTAATATCAATTTTCTTTATAAGATACTTTCTTTTTTCTTCTTCTTCATTTCAGTTTTAAGGAGGATATTCGACATTTTCTTTCAACTTTTTTTCATTCAGTTCCATTTTGCTTGCACCAAATTCTAATTCCTTCTCACATGAGGATGGTGACAAGTCGTTGAATTTCCAGGGCGAAAAGGTCAACTTCTGCAGGCACATCTTGCTGCAAGCAACTATGCAGTCTGTAATAGATCATAAAAAAATGGCAAGAAGCAGGGATAAAAACGAAGGCAAGGAAGAAAAATGCAAAAAGTACTTATCTGATTCGATGATTGTTTCGGTTGCCAGTGCTTCCTGCATAAACCGGAATGGGCGGCTTTCCTTTCGCCATTCGCAAAATTCTACATTTGTTTTTTTTTACATCTTTATTTTATTGTTCTGCTATCTTTCAGCATGGAATATAATACGTATTAGTCACATTCAGGCTGACAAAAATGAAAGCTTACCTTGTTAATTACATGACATTAGGTTCATGCCTTAGAGAGATCGTCTCAATACCGACTTAATTTTGTTTAGCACTGTAGAAGGCTAAATAGAGTTAATTGGATAAAGCTCTAAACTTTCGAGTACGTAGTAACTGAATAATGAACATCAAGATCTGCCAAGAAAGGTGAAAATGAAACTGAACCTAAATCAGTTTTAATCTCTCCATCATACATAGTAAATTTACATCCAGGTTTTTACAACATTTCACATTCCTAGTCAGATTTTCTATTATCCCAGTTTGGGTATTTCATAAAAAAAAAGCACAAAATGTAATCGGCTAGATTATATACACCAAACATATATTTAAAAAATCCTTATAAGTATAGGTAGTCGTATCTAGGTAATCATCATTCTTTTTCGATGAAATCATAAATTATGAAACGCGTTACACAAACCTTTTCCAATTTTGTCTTAGATTTTCCGAATATATATATATATATATATATATATATATATATATATATATATATATATATATATATATATATATATATATTTACATTGATCACTATTTTGTAAAAATAGAAATATCTATAAGAACACCGGATTATATATCTTACTGTTCTTTCTTTTTATTTATACATACATACATACATACATACATACATACATACATATATATATATATATATATATATATATATATATATATATATATATATATATATATATATATGAAAGATGGACATGAAATATGGATATGGATCAGAGTGGCTGTCAATAAATGACATATTTAGGAAGAACTGTCAGAAAAGGCTAATAATAATAATAATAATAATAATAATAATAACATTAATAATATAGGTATATATATAAGCATTTTGATATATATATATGTATTGTATGCTATAATTATGTGCTAAATGTCCTCAAAATAAAGGACAGAGCGTTTCTCAATGTTAGAGAGGTCACTGGGTTATAACAAAATGGCAACAGCCTGTTTCACTCTTTAATGCAGTTTCGTGACCTCGTTGATGAACTCCAATATATATCCAACAAAATAACGTTTAAATTCAGATTTCAATGTCTGTCTATCTATCTATCTATCTATCTATCTATCTATCGATCTATCTATCTATCTATAGGGATTTGTGCATTAAGATATATAAATATATAGATAAAGGAGAAAGAAAGAAACAAGTCGATGAGAAAAATGGAAAAGAAGTGGGGGAAGGATTAGCTTCACTTGTTTCATTTTAAGCCTTTTTTCTCTTTCTTTTTTACTCTTTCGTTGCGGATAAACAAGAACAAACATTAAAGAAATATAAGCTATAAAATAATATATAAGAGTTAAATAGTGTATTTTAGCAAAGGAAGTTATTCACAGTTTGTTGGTTTGAATAAAACAGCTGAAAAGAATAACAGTCAGAAGAGAAGGAATAAAAAAAGAAAAGGATTAAAGAAACAAAAAAAGAAAGGAAGAATGAATGAATAAATGAGTAAATAACAGAATCAATATTTTGTTAATAATGAAACGGATTGTTCAAGGAAGAAGAAAATATCAAGAGTAAAAAATGAAATAAAGAAAGAAAGAAAGAAATTATCAAGAGGAAAACAGAAAAAGTAAACGCGAATAGTTAAATAAAGAATAAAAAGAACGATTAAAAAGAAAAAATGTAGAAATGAAGGAAGTACAGTATAAAAGGACGAGGAAAAGAAAATAAGAAAAAAGTGGCCAAGAAACGACATAGAGTGACGGAAAGAGCGATTAAAAAAAAAGAAAAAGACGGAAAGAACGATTAAAAAAAAGAAAAAGACGGAAAGAGCGATTAAAAAAAAAAGAAAAAGACGGAAAGAACGATTAAAAAAAGAAAAAGACGGAAAGAGCAATTAAAAAAAAGAAAAAGACGGAAAGAGCGATTAAAAAAAAGAAAAAGACGGAAAGAACGATTAAAAAAAGAAAAAGACGGAAAGAGCGATTAAAAAAAGAAAAAGACGGAAAGAACGATTAAAAAAAGAAAAAGACGGAAAGAACGATTAAAAAAAAGAAAAAGACGGAAAGAACGATTAAAAAAAAAAGAAAAAGACGGAAAGAGCGATTAAAAAAAAGAAAAAGACGGAAAGAACGATTAAAAAAAAAGAAAAAGATGGAAAGAGCGATTAAAAAAAAGAAAAAGACGGAAAGAACGATTAAAAAAAAGAAAAAGACGGAAAGAACGATTAAAAAAAAAGAAAAAGACGGAAAGAACGATTAAAAAAAAAAGAAAAAGACGGAAAGAACGATTAAAAAAAAGAAAAAGACGGAAAGAACGATTAAAAAAAGAAAAAGACGGAAAGAACGATTAAAAAAAGAAAAAGACGGAAAGAACGATTAAAAAAAAGAAAAAGACGGAAAGAACGATTAAAAAAAGAAAAAGACGGAAAGAACGATTAAAAAAAAGAAAAAGACGGAAAGAACGATTAAAAAAAGAAAAAGACGGAAAGAACGATTAAAAAAAAAGAAAAAGACGGAAAGAACGATTAAAAAAAAGAAAAAGACGGAAAGAACGATTAAAAAAAAGAAAAAGACGGAAAGAACGATTAAAAAAAAGAAAAAGACGGAAAGAACGATTAAAAAAAAGAAAAAGACGGAAAGAACGATTAAAAAACGAAAAAGACGGAAAGAACGATTAAAAAAAGAAAAAGACGGAAAGAACGATTAAAAAAAAGAAAAAGACGGAAAGAACAAAGTCCAGAGAAAAAGAAGAAAAAGTAAAGTAAGAAGAATTAAAGAGAAAGAGAGTGAAAGAAAGAAAAGCTTGAAAGAAAAAAAAAAAAAAGAATGAATGTTAAAATAATGAGAAGCGAAAATAAATGTGATATAAAGGGTAAAAAACAAGAGAAAGAAAGAAAATAAGAAAAGAAAGAAACGAGCAAAAGATTAAAAAAAATTAAATCAAAAACAATAAACAAATAAAATCGAAAAAGAAAAGCGCCACAAAAAAAAAAAAAGGCGAATTGAAAAGAAAGGCGAAGAAAACTGAACGAACTAAAGAAAACAAAAATAACAAAAAAATGCAGGAAAAAATGGATGCACTAACAAAAGAAAGAAAGAAAGAAAGAAAGAAAGAAAGAAAGAAAGAAAAATTAGTTGAATTGAAAATGACGGGGAAACAAACTAAAGAGTGTAGAAAAGTCATAAAGTGAAAGAAAGAGAAAATGCAACAGAGAGAAGAAAAAAAACTCTCTGCAGATGTGTCAGAGCGTTTACACAAATTAGCATATCAGGATGCTTTATTAGTAAATCCTTTGTGGTTCTTAAAAAAGGCCAGTTATTTTTGTTTGTACACGATCGACAGGGCTCACTTGTTTGCGTGTGAAAACAGTCATACGCCCGTGTCCCTTTACTTATCGACATATGTACGCAGATATACACGTCACAATTGGTACTATTGATCGGTGCGCGTGTCACTTGGAAGGATAGCACTGACGGAACAAGATTACGATCATACCAAACGTGTGTTGCTTCTGCATATTCTGTTTCGCTTAAAGAGACAGAGTGACAGGAGCCAGAGAGAGAGAGAGAGAGAGAGAGAGAAAAGGATGGTAGAAAACTCACTTTACAAGAACGGGTTAAAAATTCATTTACGTTAAGATATTAAGTGCGTAAAATTCCCAGATATTTTTTAAATAGAAACTGCTGCACAGTTGAAACCTTTATTTACCGCTGTGGAAGTTTTCCCAATGCTAATAAATAAACAAGTAAGTAACTTAATCTAGTGGTTTCCACAGATATAAAGAAAGAAAATAAGCTTTCCTTATTTTTACTAAATAATTACACCCGGTAATTTACACAAGAGTCACTCAAGGAAGAGGATTGATGTCAGAAGTTGTTAGTTTCAATCTTGATAAAAACAGAAATTTATTTTGTAAAATTACAAAATTTTGGCACAAGGCCAAAGAGGAAGTCGGGAATGACTGACCCTCAGTAATTATCTTAGTCTTAGTTAATCACAATCACCATCCATTCATTCAATAAAATATACTCAATAATCTTAATAGGAATGATTGCAAAACATAGCCATCTCTATATTTATAGACAAATCGTACATGTATGGTGCCAGTTTCATTTAATCATCAACAATAACTCGACATAAGATTATGAGAATATATAGGATGGATAATAGTTAACCATAGTCTTAAGAGATTAAGATGAGAGTGATCGGGGAAGCATCCTCTCGGGAGTCTGTTTCGCAAAGCAGCGAAAGAAAGTGAGTAGATTTTTCTTCTAACCAATGGCATACGTAATTAATAGCCCCGAGCTTCAAAAGCCTGAACGGGCGGTAATAATGAATGTAGCACCCCGGAACATTTGCAAGGGAATTAGCAATATATTAGTGATAGGCTTGTGACGTTACGTCTGAGGAAAGGGACTCCAGTGTTTAAAATAATTTATCGTCTACAAAGTGGCGTAAACGCTTTCGAACTTTATCAAGGCTGAGAAGTGAGAACTGCGGCAGCACTAGACCAGCTATGACAGAGAGGATTATTTTTTTAAAGTGAGGTTCATCATGTGCAAAGCCCAGGAGCAACTCGAGGTAAAGAGTTACAGTTTAAGAGGCACAGTTTATGCTGATATATATGGATTGTTTGTTTTGTTCTGTTTTACGATATATCAAACTCAATGGGTTATTCAATGCCGACAAAACTTTTATTGCTGGTAATTTTTTTTTCAAAAAATGTATTGCTGGTAATATTTTTTCAAAATTGTATTGCTGTTAATAATGTATTGCTGGTAATTTTTCTTCGAAAATGTGTTGCTGGTAATAATTTTTACAAAGTGTTATGGGGTCCACCCCTTTTTCATATAAGTGGACTCTACCAAGTGTACCTGGACTGCTGCCGTTAAATACCCAGAGTTACAGTCAGTGAGGGTAGTCGGTAGTCGGATGTCAGTCGATGTCGGACGACCGGCTGAACGGTTGAACTCTCTGCTTTCGGGCGGGGAGGAACCCGAACGAGGCTACGCCGAAGGGCGGAGTCTCGTTCGGGGAGGTAAACTGACCCTGAACCCGTTTATACGGGTTCAAAGGGTATATTTTTAGCCGAGCCCACGGGCTCGGAGATCCCACGTTAAACCGGCCTTGTGCCACATGATACCCTCGTGGGGGGTGACTAAATACTAGTCGGTAGTCGGTAGTCATATAGTCAGAGGATATACGGAGAGTGAGAGAATATAGGAACGGAGATAGTGTGAGGTATCGTTTTGTAGAAGTCAGTTTCAAGCATGTAGACTCTAAGGAAGTCCTACTTCGAGACTGTATATATCTATCTGTATTTGCTACTAACCACGTTCCTGGACTTACTAACAGTATTACTCTTTGTAGGATTGTGTAAATACATTTTATTTCTTATATTTAATTATTGCATTTGTCATTCCTTGGAGATCGAATTCATCGTGGAATCCACAACAACTTGGCGAACGAGGATTCGAAACTCACCCTGGGAAAGAAAAACTTTTCGTACGCCTAACCGCAACAACTTGGCGAAGGAGGATTCGAAACTCACGCGGGGAAAAAAAAAGCTTTTCGTACGCCTAACCACAACCAATTGGCGACGAAGATCCGAACCCAAGCGGAAAAGAAAAAATCAACAAAAGAAAAATCCTTCCTTCGTCGTCCAACAACAAATTAGCGAGAAACAATTATGTGGAGTAAAAATACATAAAATTGAGTTATCATGGAAGATTTAAAAAATATGTTGGTAGAACTAATATAACACCAAAATGAGCAACAATTACAAATGCAAAAATACCAAAATGATCAACAGTTACAGCTACAAGAAAAATGGCAAAAGCAAATATTACAAACGCAAAAGGAAAATCAAGATAGACAAACAGAGCTCCAGGAACTAATATTGAAAGTAGCGGGCAACAAGCAATTAGATATTGAAAAAGAAGCAACTTTTTCGCAAGACGCAGTGTGGAATACCATAGAGATTTCAAATATTCTCTAGATGAGGACAAAAATTTTGGAGATTACTTCAGAAGACATGAAGACATCTTTAACATAGACTGTCAAAATTGGACAGAAGCAAAAAAGCTACGTCTATTGCTTAGAAAATTAGGAACTAAAGAATATACAAAGTTCGTGGATTATATCTTGCCAAAAAAGGCGAACAAATTAAATTTGACGAAGCAGTGACATGTCTTAAAGAACTTTTCAGCCCCAAAACATCACTCTTCCATAGGAGGTGGAAATGCCTTAACCTGGTAAAGGGCGATAATGAGGATTATTCCACGTTTGCCACAATCGTAAATAAACATTATGACGACTTCAAACTAGCGGAATTAACCCCGGACAATTTCAAATGTCTCATCTTCGTTCAAGGGCTAGTTTCTACAAAAGATAGCGAAATGCGTTGAAGAATGCTTGCAAAATTACAAAATGAACCGGATCTAACATTACAGCAATTATCGGAAGATTGCCAGAGATGTTTAAGCATAAAGAAAGACGCAAAGGACATTGAAGGATCAGCTGTTTCTCATTAAACAAAAGTCTACGTTCTTCACCATCCCCGGAAAGAAAACTAAAATTTTACGACAATGAAAAAAGATTCTCACCCTCCCCGGAAAGAAAACTAAAATATTATGATAAGAGAAAAAGTACAACATACAGGACAAATTATGACGAATATCGAAACAAATATAAGCCCTATCCATCAGCATGTTATCGATGTGGGGGATTACATTGGAACAAGGATTGCCGCTTCAGATATAAATGAATGTGGAAAAAAAGGCCACAAGGCATCCCAATGTAGAAATAGAAAAGATACTAAGAGAATAAGAGCTACAAGGATGAATAATGATGACAACACCAATGTAAGGAAATATGTGGAACTGGAAATTTTAAATAAAAAGATTAAATTACAAATGGATTCGGGTTCCGACCTCACGATAATCAACTTACAGACATGGAAAAAACTCAACAGACCTATCATGTAACACACTCAAAAAATTGCCAAGACGGTTACAGGCAAACGAATAAAATTTGAGGGAGAAATAATAGTGAATGTTAAATTTCACGGCAAACAAAGAAACTTAAGATATACGCCATGAAAGATACTGAAAATGTAGTAGGTATCGACTGGATGCAGATATTCAACGTTTGAGACCTACCTATCAACTCGTTTTGCGAAAAGTTACAGGTTGAAGCATCAGATACTATAAAATTGAAGGAGGAATTATATAATCAATTTCCTGAGGTATTTTCAAGCGGGTTGGGACTATGCAACAAATTTAAGGCCAAAATAGAATTAAAAGAAAACGTCCAACCAATTTTTAGAAAGAAGCGAAATGTACCGTTTGCTACTATATAAAAAATAGACAAAGAATTGGAGAGACTTGAACAAACTGGGATTTTATCTAAAACAGAGTTTAGTGAGTGGGCAGCGCCGGTGGTTTACGTAAAAAAGAAGTCAGGAGAAATTCGCGTATGCGCAGATTTTTCGACGGGACTCAACAAGGCAATAAAAGACCACCATTATCCACTACCGAGCCCAGAGGAGATATTTACAAAGCTCAACGGCGGTAAGATATTTTCAAAAATAGATCTTAGTGAGGCTTATCTACAAATCCCAGTACAAGAAGAGAGTACGAAAATGCTTTGCATTAATACGCAGAAAGGGTTGTACAAATTCAACAGACTACCATTCGGAATAAAAGTTGCACCTGCAATTTTTCAGCAAACGATGGACACAATGCTCACGGGCCAGAATTTCGCGACCTCTTATCTGGATGATATCCTAATTAAGAGCGACAATGTTGAAGAGCACACATCAGACATAAAAGAAGTTTTTAGAAGACTTCAGGACTTCGGCTTCAAAGTAAAAGGAGAAAAGTGTGATTTTTTCCTAAATGAAATGAAATATTTAGGTCAGATAATAAATGAAAATGGCAGGAAACCGGACCCAGAGAGGGCATCGGCAATTAAAAATATGCCGCAACCAAAAAATATTAACTCCCCCCAAAAAGGGATCTAAGGAGGGGGTGTTGGGGGTCTACTCCTTTTTCATATAAGTTGACTCTACCAAGTGTACCTGGACTGCTGCCGTTAAATACCCAGAGTTACAGTCAGTGAGGGTAGTCGGTAGTCGGTAGTCAGATAGTGAGAGGATATACGGAGAGCAAGAGACTATACGAACGGAGATAGTGTGAGGTAACCTCTTGTAGAAGTCATTTACAAGCATGTATACTCTAAGGAAGTCCTACTTCGAGACTGTATATATCTATCTGAATTTGCTACTAACCACGTTCCTGGACTTACTAACAGTATTACTCTTTGTATGATTGTGTAAATACATTTTATTTCTTATATTTAATTATTGCGTTTGTCATTCCTTGGAGACCGAATTCATCGCGAAATCCACAACACAAAGTATTCTGGTATTAAAACCTATTTTTACATTTTCATAGTGTTTTGACACCAATTTGGGGATTAACTAATTACCCATAGCTGGGACCCCTAACAGATGCTACCACCCCGGGTCAGGATGGACCTGGGAACACCAGCAATTAAAAGGTGGTTCCATGCTCCTTAAAACCTCCTGATCAGAGGCCTTGCAGTTGGATGTAGTTTATCGTCTTACTCAGGACGCAGATGTAGTTTATCGTCTTACCCAGGACGCAGATGTAGTTTATCGTCTTACTCAGGACGCAGATGTAGTTTATCGTCTTACTCAGGACGCAGATGTAGTTTATCGTCTTACCCAGGACGCAGATGTAGTTTATCGTCTTACTCAGGACGCAGATGTAGTTTATCGTCTTACTCAGGACGCAGATGTAGTTTATCGTCTTACCCAGGACAGGATATATATGGAAGGTAATGGTTGACTCTAGAAGTGAACAAGTTAACATTTTAGTGATCAGGAAAACATCCCTTTGGGAGTCGGTTCCAAATAGTAGGGGTTCACGGGAAGAAACTGCTCAGATGCTAATAATATCTCACCAATAGAATACGAAGGGAAAGAGGGTGGTTCGCTACGATGGACGTGGCATGCAGGTCAGAACTAATGGGACTAAGAAAAGTAGTTCAGTTGAACACTTTCCATATAAATAACGATAAAGCAGTGAGAAAAGGATTGTTGGTGAAAATAATTTGCCACCCATAAGGACGCCGAGACGCTTTTGGACTCTATCATGACGAGAAAGTGAACACTAAGTATGTCCTGTCCATATATGGCTGTAGAATCCCATATTTTGGTCTTATCTGACTCTTGTAAAGTTAAAGAATGGCAGAAGGAGACGGATACTTTCTGGGACATTTTTCCAGAATCTTTAAAGATCGTATATGAGTACCACTTGAGGTCTGTGATGAACATGCCGCCAAATGAATGTACAAGGCAAAGAACTTTATTGAGAGAACATCTGTTCATCATTATTAGAGAAAATTCAGTTTCTGCTTGGTGATGAAAGAAACGAAGAACTGAGAACTTACGACACGTCATGCCAGGTTAGATACAAGGCAACAAGTGGAGAACCACACGCGTAAATTCGGATGGTGCTATAATTTGTTCATTTCCCTTGACAATTCCTTCTTTCAGATGCCGTATAAATCAGTAAATGACGCTCTACTCCTAAATGCATTTGCAATAAGTGCAATATGGTAGTGAGAAGAAGTCCTCTGTTATTAACACCTCGGAGATAAATTACTTGTCCATTGGGTTAAAATTTTGGAAGCGAGTTTGTTCAAGAATTTTTAAGCAGTTTTTTTTCCCTCATAGGCCTGTCTTTTCTACAAATATTTCCATGACATCATGTTCTGGCGAGATTTTCTTCTGGTGTCCTGACAACATGAATTTAAGCGTGCTACTAGATTGGCATTTAGGTCCCACCCGTTTGCTGTTGAAATAGCTAAATGCAACTGCTATTTCTACTTTAGCAGTTTCTTTTCTTGCCCTTTCCGTCTATGGAACTCCCATCCGTTTACTTCCTGCCCTGATAACTACAATTTTCAAAACATTAAATGCAACATCAATTGCCATCATCTATCTTCTTGAAACCCCGTTCATCATTTGTCCGTTCATCAATCCTCCACATTCTCAGTTTTCTCTTTCATTTTCACTCCCTGCAACTCCAGGAGTACTAGAGGCATTCACAACTTGCTTGGAATGAAATGATGAAATGTGTGTAAAATTTTACAAACGTCACAAGCCTATCACTAGCGCACATACACACTGTATGTATTTATGTGTATATATATATATATATATATATATATATATATATATGTGTGTGTGTGTATATATATATATATATATATATATATATATATATATGCGTGCGTGTGTGTGTGTATTCATATCTATAAATATTTTCAATAAATCAAGAAAAGTTCAAATGATAAAGTTAATCGACTCAAGAGTTTCATTTCTCATCCATTTCCATTGAACCCAAGTATTAGGTTGGTGCAAAAATAATGACGTAATAATGTCGTTTTTTGACTTATTTTTTAACGTCAAAAAACGACATTATTAAGTCATTATTTGTGCACCAACCTAATACCTACTGCTTGTCTCAGGGATTGAACTAATAATTGCTATGTCACCAAATTCACGAACTAACGTTTTAAGCCACAAAACCATTGTTACGTAGTTCAGTTCAGAATTCCCTGTAGGTTACCCAGATCGATGTACACTTGATGACGGCAGGTGAGAACAACTGCTAAAACGTTGTAATAGCAACAACAAAGATGAGGACAACATGCTAAATGTAAATAGTGTAGATAATGATTACTCCTCATCCCAGAAATTAAAACAAAAATGATTATATTTGTAATTATCTATTGAGCGCTTTTTGGAAGATGTTATGCCAAAGTGACAAAGTGCATTAAATTTACGTAAGTTTCACATATTTTCTCAGTTCTCTGTCATTATTACCATATCTGCATATATGAAAAAGCAGTCGAGAGAGAAAGATAGCGAAACAAACATTAAGAAACATAGATTGTGTCTCATGCAAACAAGAAATCTTAAACCAATTCTAAACTCATTGTCAAAAAATAACGACATTTACGGTTTACGTGCAATGTCCCTAACCCTTATGAAATTGAATTCAGTTTCTGCATGAATATATAGAAGGAAATTGAAGACCATTTTCTTTTTTATGTAAATATAAAAAAACAAATCAATGGGAATGTATAAAAGGGATAAAAAATGAAAGCCAATGACAATCCCCAAATTATTTTATTCAAAGAAAATGACATCAGCTAATGACAATATTGAAGCAACAACAAAGCAGAAAAGTATTGGTTTATGAAAAAAAATTTGCAAAGTGATGTAATGTCTGGCATTGTTCTTATAGACGTTGACACTTTTCCGATTGGACAAATGCATACACTTTAAATTGGTCCAGTTCGGAATAGTACTTGTCTAAATTCAGTGTCTGTTTTTGCGGAAGGAGGTCGTAATGCACAGCTCGTAATACACAGCATCATCTTCTGATGTAGACTCGAACTTGTGGTGGTTAACGATTATTCATCGTTTTCACCAGAATTATTTTGTTCCACGTTGTTGTAAACAATCCATTCTTCATAACCTGTGATCGTTTGTTAAAAACATGGGGCATTTTTTAAAAATATTTGAGCAATGAATCGACGATGAAAAAATTGATCCTTTAAATTTTGAACATAATCTGAACATAATAGCTTTAAATAGCGTTTCACGTATTAAGCTAGTTTCAAATGTCTTACAACGCTAATATGATATGTTGATTATTTCTGCGATGTCCCGTGTAACCTGAATCATTTTTCATTAACGTTTTGATTTTGTCAACATGATTGACGGCTGAAATGACGAAACGTTCTCGATCTTCTTGATCAAAAAATTCCCATTGAACATTTGCTCTCAGCTATGGTACCATCCCTATAAATGGAACATCTCTTTTGTTTTGCTGATTGTACAGCGTTTTTGACATTCCGGAAGTAATAATACGTCATCATAATAATGATGATCATTATCATTCTCATGACCGGGTGTGGTCTTTTCGTAGTTGAACAACTGCCCAGTTTCCGCCACATATCTGAGTTGAAGGTATTCATTCATGCGTAGAGTGTCATGAGCAAACAGACCTTGCGAAGGCCAACCCTCTTCACTTCCATTCATAGTAGATTTCTTCCGACTTCAAAGCTCGCTTTGACCACAGAATCTTGGCCGCTCGATACCAAAGAGCATCAGTTGACGAAAAGATTTCTCATTTTACTCCATTTTCTCTTCTAACGTCAAAACATTTCAAATTTATAATCCATACACAGATCATATAGAAAGCAGCTTTCTATTGGAACTATTCAGAGCATGATTATATTTCATTGCTGTGTAGAAAAACTGACTAATCTTCTCTACGCCTATTATCGAAACATGGACGCATCCATCGGCTATGGGTCGAACGTCTGCTTATAGAACAGTGGAGCAAAAAGTGTGTTGTAAAAGCGTAGCGCTTTTTCAGTCGTACGCTTGTTGCACTGAACTACTGTAGTTTCAATCCCTGTTCTCGTGTGATTAAACCGTTCTTCGCCCAGACGCCCCTTCCAGAGTTTTCCTTACACTTATAATAAACATCGTTATACAAATTTTATAACAGTCATAAATTTCTGTTATGTGTGAAAGAAAATCAAGTATTCAAACGCCACCTATTAAAAAGAACCGATAAACTTTTATTCCAACTTATTAATCTTATTTTCTGAAATAAATTGCCGTCTTTCAACTGTAATAAAACATCCAACATTCAACCGAGGAATTTGATTTTTAGAAACAGGCAATATTTCTAGAAAAAAAGTTAATTTGTCTTTGAAAATTGAAAGACACCTTTATAAACACGCCTCTCGACTATGATTCAAATTTTCTCGATGGGATTTAGGAACATGGTGGCCATAAATAAACCTGTCTCTTTTAAACACTAATTACCTTGCACTCAGTGGAAACGTGCGAAAAATAACTGAACAGTATTAAAATATAAATAAGACACCCAATAGAGAAGCGGACATCGAAGAGTGTGACTGAGTGCACCAGCATAAACAAGGAAATGAACCCAGCTGAACTTAAGATATATACATCCAACCACATAACAGGAAGTTAAATAAACACACGTTCTATGAGGCGCGAAGGAGAATTTCTCTCACTCTCTCCAGAAGAACATCGAACGTTCGAAGAAAGACCTGAAACACAATACCTTCGATTGTTTCGACATTAATTTGACGAGGGATAAATGTGAATAAATGGCCAAATGGATTAAAGCATTAGTTCGTGAATTTGTTGACAAAGCTGTTGTAAGTTCAATCCCTGGGCCGAGTAGCGTGTACTTAGCTCAGTGGAAACGGGTGAGTAATAACCAAGCAGTACTAACATAAGAACTAGACCCTAGATATTAGCATTGAAACGAGAAGAGTCTATCCCCATAGATTAAATAAAGGGTTCAGTTCCGAATTCCCTGTTGGTTATCCAGATCGATAAACGCCGGGGGCGCAACGGCTGAAACAGTGATATAGACAACAAAGATGAGGACAATAGTCCGAATATTAACAGTGTAAATAAGATTAACTTCATTTGAACATGAAAATGATATTTCGATTGAATTCCTGTATATTATTATCAAGCTATGACTATAGCTTGTTTTTTAAGAATTAATTGCACGCAGAAGTCTTAATTTTAACGTCATTTTTCACCTTTCAGGAGATAATCCCTTTATTACTTATGATTTCATCCGAAAACATAACATCATCACTTACATGTTAACATCTCAACCAAATAGTGTTAGGTTTTTCATCAGGCGTCATCTCTTTCGTCAACTATTGGGGCAAGCCAGTGTCGACCTGCCTTGATACGTAAATATCAGCTTTTGGAAATCCTGTTTTATATACGTTGTGGCCTGAATAAAATGTTTATTGGGTGGGGGGATTTGACTTTGAAGGAGAGCAAATATTGGTTCTGTGTATACGCCTCAACGCTTCAATAAATATTTGCTATATTTACAATATTTGCTAAACAATTTGAAAATAACTGCGTAGTTCGGAAGAAAACAGTCTCATTCTGCGCAGATGCCGGAAACTATCAGACAATAAAGCCACTAAGACAAAAGTGGCTATTGAGTTTGAAAGAACAAGAAAAAAAAAAAGGAGGAGAGATGTTAGGGAGGGAGAAATATGGGAGATTAATCAAAACAGGGGATAGCGATTTTGAAGATTAAAGTTCACTGGGAATCAAGAAGCCGCAAGAGATTTACTCAAGCGAGAAATGCAGAAAAATAAAAAAATAAAAACTCATAATATAGAACTTATACATGCATCTGGCCAATTCACCTGTGAATAGGCGAGACCTTGTCGTGAATTGAGTACTGCGCATAAATTCAAAACGTGTCGGTACCATAGCGAAGAGTTTATCCGAAGGATTAACATGGGAGTATTTACAGAAAAGGCTACATCACGAAAGCTACGTTGTAGTGGTCAAGTTAGGTCAGGACCAATAATATTGCAGATTCTTCTTTGGATTTTATCAGAATCATATACAGCAGGAGAACTGGGCCATATGTGGCAGAAATGTAAAAAGCATGAACGAACGGTAAACTGATAAATATGCAAGATAGGTGATGGAGACGAAATTATCTAGTACGACACAATGAACCGAATTTCTTGGCAGACCTAGCGATGTATTCAATGTAGTCTTTCCACTTCATATCCGCCGAGAACTTTAGGCCGAGATGGCGCAACGAGTCATTTTCATGGAGGTTAGCAATAGCCATCCTGTTGTAAGGCAAGAAGAGTCTTTAGATTGATTAATAGAAGTTTCATTTTGGATGCGTTAAAATTAAGAAGCCCCACTTATCAACAAACTGTAGGTCATTTTTTATTTGATCAGCGGCCAATTTCACCTTATCAAATAACTCAATGTAAATAGCAAACCCAATTTACACAGACAAAATCTTGCAACGCTCTTACTGCTCTATCGCTATTTGCATGGAAAGTGTTCAAACTATATTCCTTAGATCCACCAGTTCACGGTTGAGACCCACCATGCTACGCCCATTGTAGCGAATCATCCGCATTCCCCCCGTGTTCCATTGGTGGGATGTAAGCTCCAATCGAAAAGCTTCTTACCACGAATCTCTGATCTGTAGAACTGACTGCCAAGATGATGCTCCCCGAATCACTTCAATTTTAATCTGTTCAAGTCTAGGGTTAACCGTTATCTTCCCCACTGGTCTGCATAAACTGGGTCTCTTACATATTTACTCTACTTCGAGTGGTTCTTGCGCCTTGTATAGAGTGAACATCATTGAAAAAAAAAAAAAAAAAAAAAAATTTCGAAAACTTAAATTAATGGTCACGTTAAGAGTTGGCAAATGGTAAAAGTCCACTTTAATTGATAAAAGTGGTTCATCATTGGCGTTCCGTTTCAATCATTTTCCCTTCATTAGATCGTGGCTTCCCTCTGCCTTTTCTATAACTATTTTCATGGTAATTATTCTGATTCTCTTTCTTCTTCTGTAGCTCGATTTTATGAATTGAAGCGCAGTACTAGATTGGCATATAGGCTTCATCCTTTTACAGTTGAAGTTGTCAGATATAACCATAAATTCTATGCTATTTTTTCTCTCGCCTGTGGAAATATCTTCCGTCATTTTGCGTTTCTGTGAACTTTGATTTTCATAAATTGAAATGCAATATTAAGGGCCACCTTCTGCTGTAATTTTTTTCTTAGATCCATTTCACAC
Source organism: Acanthosepion lycidas (assembly GCA_963932145.1). Classification (NCBI taxonomy): domain Eukaryota; kingdom Metazoa; phylum Mollusca; class Cephalopoda; order Sepiida; family Sepiidae; genus Acanthosepion; species Acanthosepion lycidas. The sequence continues at coordinate 1,892,093 of OZ010598.1, read as the reverse complement.
TTATTAACTCCTTGCGTGATAGCGGCTTTATCGCCTTGCTTGCAGTGACGATTAAAAAAAGATCCTGGACGAGTACAATACAAACTTGATAAGGGCATGTTGAGGACTTGATGTAAAGGATGTGTGTCTCGTATAATGAGAGGAGTCATAAAAAGATATATCTGCCAACTGATGAAATTATTAGATATTGCAGCTTCGATAAAATATCAAAAATGGCCAAAATATCGGGTTCTAAACTGCTTTCATTTAATCAGCACAGAGAACATTTCTTCTTACGATCAGAATACCTGATGTTGAAATCCAGGAGAGGGAGATTCCCCAAAACCTTCTTAACATCACCTTTTTCATTGGCATGAAGTCTTCTTCGTTTAAGTGCTGTGTCCCTTCAGGACGTAGGCGATCATGACACTCCACGGCTCCCTATCCTTTGTGGTTCTCAATATGTTTTGTCCTTTTGGTACTTCTCCCAGATCCTGTTCTGTAATCCACTTGTTTAAGACCGCCAGGTACGTCACGCGTTGCTTTCCATAGTCTCGCCTTCCCATTATCCACCCTGAGAGTATCAGATTCTCCAAGCCCTCCTTTCTCATTACGTCTCCCAGAAATTTCAGCTGCCTCTTCCTTATGTTATTTATAAGCTTCCTCCTTGTTTGCATCCTCTACAAAACCTCATCCTTGATCAAATGTTCGGTCCATGATATACTTAGCATCCATCTGTAGAACTATACATACTTTGCGTCGAGTATCTTCTTCATCTTTGAGGAGACCGTCCAGCATTCGCTGACGTAAAAGAGGACAGATATCATGTAGCAGTTCAGAAACTCTTTTCTTTGTTAATAACGAAATCCTCCTGTCTCGTAATACTATTTCTAGCTTTTGGAATGCGTCTTTGGTGATCCCAATACGTCTTCCGATCCCAGCGTCGCATTTACCGTCCTCTGTCAAAACTTGCCAAATATTTGAATTTCCGCAGGTGCTCGATTTTGGTGCCTCCGACCTGCAAATCGCATTTCGGCCTCATCTTTTTGCTGATGACCATGCATTCTGTCTTCTTATAATTTATGCTTAGTCCCTTGTCGCTCTCCTTCCCTTCCTTCTGGAGTAGCTTTTGGAATTCCTTTTCCATGTCTGCTATCAGTAACTATATTGAGTCAATTCATATGTGTGCTGCAAAAATGTTCGTTTACTGTGTCCTGACAAAAGTTTCTTTCCCGACAGAATCAATCTTGCAGATTTATAAATCTACCATTCGTCCGTGCATTAAATATTGTTGTCATATATGTTTGTTGCTCCTACTGTGAACCATGAGTTTCTTGACAAAACTCAGACAAGGGTCTGCAATAAAATCGGTCCTGAGCAGGCAACTCGTTTTATGTTACTTTCTCACGGACATGATATGGCTTCCCTCTGCCTGTTCAGGCTGGTTTTCCTGTTGCCCCTGTTTAAGCGGGTTACTAGATTGGTGACTAGGTGTAACCGTTTTATTGTTGAAGTAGCTTAATAGAATTGTCATTTAACAGATTTTTACTCTAATGAATTTTTTCTCTCGTACTTCCCAACTGTGGAAATAGTTTCCGATTTCTTGTTTTCTTGACAATTACAGGCTTCAAAAATTTAAATGTAACGTCAATCACTGTCTTCTTGAAAGCTGGTCCTTTTTCGTTGTTTCCTCAATCGTCCCCAATCTCACTCTCTTCTTTCACTGCCTGTAACCGACTGCATTTTAGTGGCATTGCCGCCTTCCTTGTTAAGAAATGACAAAAAAAAAAATGTAACATTTCAAACGGAGTCTATCTGTAAAAGAACAAAATATGAATAAAGGCAAAAAGAAAAGTTTACTTCATCCTTGATAAAGTCCTCACAGGATGAAACGTGTCGGCTAAGTTAAGTTTGCCTTTTGTCTTTATTCACACACACACACACACATACATACACACACACACACACACACACATATATATATATATATATATATACATATATATATAATTTTGTAAACTTGCAACCAACCTAGATGCACTGATATGGAGAGATGTAGATAGTGATAAACAAGCTAATATTTACACATACATATGTAGATATTAGATAGATAGATAGATAGATAGATAGATAGATAGATATAAAAAGTTAGAAATAGATAAATAGATAGATATGAAGAACTAAGAAATATATATTTGAGATATATTATTATAGCCATCAGCCACACTCATATATATATACATACATACATACATGCATACACACACACACACACACATATATATATATATATATATATATATATATATATATCTTCCATGTTTAAGATTGTGTGTATTTTATTTTGAACAATTATAAGAAAATCATATGACAGCTGTCGATCGAACCCTGACTGCTTGCTTATCATTGCAGAATGCATTGTAAATGAAAGCAATAAGCGAGTGATTTTGCATTGACCATATACGTTTCTCTTTCATCTGGACATCCTAACGAAGCAATACTTGCAGAATAAGATGAAACGGCATCGAAGACTAAATCTATCTCAAGATGCGAACATAACTTTTTCGTTGTGTTCAATTTCTAATGTTAACTAGAGAAAGGATCATCACTAAGAGATTATGGCGGGAAAATCGAGACTTCAAACGGACATATTGGCGCGGCTCGTAAGAATGGCAGACAATACTGAGAAACGGTGTAATTCATTGCCTCTTCAGAAAGTCAAGCGGCGCCAATAAGACAGGAGCGTATCTTGTTTTGTTACGGATAAATTTAGTAAGGCTGTTGTGATCATATTACTGAAAATGTAAAATAAATAACGTCTTTAGTCAAGTAATATAGCTCTTTTGCAAGAAAGAAAAAGAATAAAAGAAAATGTCTAGAACTGTTAGAATTAAAAGGTGAGAATAATTCAATTACAAAACATTGTGTTTTAAAAATTAAAATTTCCATATCTTCTGACAGCTCCCCGAAATGAGGCTGTGTATTTTCTAAAGGTTGTGTTTTTTATTAGCAATTACAGGATTCAATTGTCGCCATTTTATATTTCCAATTTTGTGAATGCGCGTGATTTGTTTTTAATTTTGTCAACTGCACAATATAGCAGGGTCAGTTGGGCACCGTTTGCAAAGAAAAGAGCGACATGGCGCAATTCATTCCGCCAGAAATTTGGAAACGGCATGCTGTACTGCTTGGCATACGGACATTTCAGAATGTTTGGGTCAAATTGAGAACAGTGCAGAGAATTCGGAAAGAGTTAGATGATATATCGGGTCAACATCATGGTATCTGGAGTGATCACTAGTGATGTCAATGTTATGCCTCAACTTCCCACAGGGCCTCAGATTCAACATCAAATTGAGGAGGTAGTGCTGCCCTGGGTCAAGAGGGTGGCTGCTAGCAGATCTTATGTCTGGAAAGAAGAATCTACACCATAACATACAAGCAGGAGAATCCAGTCATATGTTTCAGATAATTTTTGCGACCACATCAACCCTTATATCTGACCACCTACCCACCAAGACTGAAACCTTCTTGAATATTATGTGTGGGGCACAGTTGAGTGAGAGACCAGCAAAACTGCTTATAACACCAAAGATGGCAGCTTTCAGCAATTTAAACAGAGACCGCCCAGAAGAGTTGCAGGAGATTCCGAAGTCGTCTGGGGGGACGTAGTTGAAACCGATGGCGATTTTATTGAATAAATTTACTCTTTAGTATTTCAAGATATTTTTGTATGATTTTGGTAAATATATCTCTTAAAGCGAGATGTCAGTGTTATTTTTATTTTTGCTTAAATTAGACGATAATTTATTCATTGCTCCTTGTAAAACTAAACCTAATATGAAGAAGGGGTATGAAGTCAGTGTTCACTAGTACAGATTAATGTGAGAGCTAAAGTGTAAACGAATATAAAGAATATGTAACTAAGTAAAACTATCGAGTAACAATCCATGTTGGCAGCCTTTTGTAGTTTCTAGGAGGAGCTAGACACAGCGAAAAGTAATTTGTCATGAAATCTGTTTTTCCTGTGTCGAACAGAGCCGTAGTGATATGAAATCTATTAAAGGTAATAAAGCATTTTGAGATCGTCACTTGGAAATTGTAACTTGTGAATTCAGGAAACTGAAAAGCTTTCTTTATATTTGGTGAAAAGTGAACTCGTGTTCGGGTATGACCAATTCCACGATATTATTGTTGATTTCCTACCTGTTGATAACGTTCTTGATGTCATATTAGTCTAGAGTGTGATGTCGACATACAAGGCGACCATTTTTATCTTAAAGAATACCCTGAAAATAAGGGGCCGTTTTATACTCCAGGTATAAAATGTGAACTTAATTCCCCTTGTTTTTGGTAAGTTGTTAGCGCTGGAGATTTTTTAGGGTAGATGATGTTGATCAAAAACACCACTGGATGTGTGTCTCAACAATCCGTTTAAAGATCACATTCTGAAACTGTGAAACGAGTAGGAGAAATGAAATACAAGCTTTCGTCTGTTCCTACAGACATCCTCAGGTATGAAATAGATTGTGTTCTTGTTTATACTCTCAGTAATAAGTGGACAAACGAAAACAAGGTTGTAATCCGAAAAATGCTATGAGAAATGTGTTATTGTTTTGGAACGTGCAGTCCCAACGCTGAGTTTGAATTTAAATCTTAAGGTTAAGGTTCTGCGTTTATGTACAAATGTAGTGATAAGAGAATTCTTTTTAACTGGTAAATTTTCCGTCATAGTGGCATGAACTATATTGTTCAATAACAATACTTCATACTTTAGGATGTCTGTAGGAACAGACGAAAGCTTGTAAAATAAAAAGATCTAATGCAACGGAAATTTATAAAACAGGATCTTTTCATTCATAAACAGATTCGGGGTTTTTGTATATTATTGAATTGTTCGCGAAGATTGATTTCTCGCAATTTAATCATTAACCTTTGTACTTGTTTTATGTATGAATAATTCATGAATTTGTAAATTAATTTCACCTTTATTGAAATATATATATATATATATATATATATATATATATATATATATATATATATATATATATTTGCATTTTTCATTGTGGCATTTTACAAATATTCGTTGTTAGTTTCGATCTTTAAGTGACGTAGGAATAATTTGAGTCTGTATTTTGAGATAATTTCTGATCGTTCATTTAGTAATTAGTTTTGGTCTGTGTAAGGGATTATAGTTATTTTCTCCTCCAGACAAATTTTACCGTTTTGGGATTTATTCTTTAAGCTGATGCTGTTTTCCTTATTTTCCATATTTTTGATGTATTTTTTTTTAATTGTCATATATTTTTAGACAGGATTCTGTTGTTTACGTATTTGCTATATGTAAATTATGTTTCCAGTCAATCAGTTACTCGTATGTATATTTCTTCTTTGTTAACTGCCGATGTTAAAGTGGCTTTGTATATTATATTGTTTTACATGCAATTGCCATGTAAGTGACATTCGTTATTTACTCTGCAGTTAGAGGTAGTTATGGTTTTTAGAGGTAGTTACATGTTTCTGCTGGCGTTTTTTTAGTTATTGTTCTGTTGTGGTTTAATGAATGAGAGACAGAGAAACGGACAACCTACCTGTCGAGCTTGAGTGAATGGATGGTGCAGGAAATGGCAGATATGACAAAAAGTTAAAAGTTATTAAGACGTACAAGGGAGAGGAAATTGCGAGGAGCCGTGATCACCAAAGTTCTGAATGGACATGCCACATAGAAAAAGAAATTCCACTAAATTTACTAAGAGCTTCAAAGGATAGGAAATAGTAGAGAACCATGATTGTCAACGTCTTGAAGGGACAGGGCACATAGTAGAAGTACTGAATAGTTTGAGGTCAGATGACGAGCAAAACTATCGAAAATATATTTTGAAGATAAAAATAAAGGAACCTTTATTGTTTAACAAAAGACGTTAATGCAAACATAATTATTTTAAACTTGCCCCGGAGGAAAAAGGTCTTGTTATATTGGCCGTTAGAGAAACTCATCAACAGAGCAAATAAAAACAAACGCCAATATTTGAGACCAAGATTCGAGAAGGAGAAGAAGCAGAAGGAGACAAATATGAGGAGGCAGAAGAAATTGCCATGGCGAGAATAAGTTATTTTTTAAAATCTTCCTTGCACAATTTAAAAAAGCTGGTTCTTTAACATGTAAGAGTAAAACAAAAGAAGTGAAGAGAAAAAAACATGAAAGGAGAACAATTTTCAGAAAACAAAAGGAAAACAGATTAATGATAATATAATCGAACTATTGAAAAGAGACAGTGAGGAATAATAAGAAAGGCAGAAATAAAAACAAAAACAAAAGAAGAAAATACAGAAGATAGAGCGAAGAAGAAGAAGAAGAAGAAGAAGAAGAAGAAGAAGAAGAAGAAGAAGAAGAAGAAGAAGAAGAAGAAGAAGAAAGAGAGAAGTGATTGAGAAAAGACATGGAATTACTTTTTATTTGTCCTTTTCTGTACACTATTTACATTATTCGGACTATCGTCATCATCTTTGTCGCCAAATTTATCACGTTTCCGCCGTTGAACGCTCCGGTCTTCTTCAGGTGATTGGAATGTCGAACTTAACACTTATTTTCACTCACTCAGACAAGTATTAAACTCACACTCTTTGGGTCCTGTCACAGTATCTAACTAACCCCTTTATCCACTGTGCCATGTGTCCTTCAGGTCATCTGTGTATGAATTCCTGGGTATTATAAACCTAATGTCTTCAGCAATCATGTTTTTTACCAGTGCTTATATTGCAATTTTTGCTGTTATCATTGCATGATTTTACCAGGGTCATATTGCAATATTTGTTGTTATTATCGCTTTTCTCTGGCACGCCTTATTACTTGTTCCCACATTGTATTCATTTCTGTGCTTGGTCGGCTCAGGATATTTTTGTGGCCTAGCATATGTGTTGATTCCTTAAGTTTACGAATTTTCCAATGATATTCTTTGTCTATGATCTCAACCTAATTCCACAGAGGGCGGTGATATCCCTTTTCTCTCGCTGGATTTCTCTCATGTTACTGCTTTCTGGTGTTCTTGAAGCTTTACCTTAAGGGAGCAGCCTCTATGGGGGTCTTACTCGGAGAGATATCTGCTAAGTGTCGTCCAGCTTTTGAAGGTTGTCCTGTGGTTATATGTACAGCGGATTCTTTGTATTTTCTCTGATAACCCCTTCACAGACTGCTTTCTGAGTGTTGTCCTTTTCTACCATCCTATCCCAGTTTATTGGGCTGCTGCCATGTACCCAGGGTAGATGTTACGTTGTAGGGTACTACATACTGATCAATTCTTTATCTGGGTCGCCACTTATGACTTTTGTTCGGTGTTGTAAGCAGCTCACGATCCCTTTCTTTACGCTGTATGGATGGTGGGAGTTGAAATCGAGGTACTGTCCGGTGAATGTCGGTTTACGGTATACGGATGTCTTGAACCCATGCTCTGTTCGAGATATTAGAACATCCAGGAATGGGAGTATGTTGTTACTCTCTTTCTCCAACGTGAACTGTATCGATGGTCTTATCGAAGGTTGATGTGGGTGCCAAAGTTGGGCCCACAAAAGTAAAACACGGAACAGGGATTAGATGTAAGAAAGATATATTAACAAGAGGTTACAGAGATAGCGTAAGCAGAGCTTACTATAAGTTAGTGTTCAACACTGGTACTCGTTCAAGACTCTCACTGTCACTCTCTGCGTGACTCTATATCACTCTCTGTAGAGTGCTATGTCGCCTACTTAATATAGGCCTGGAAGAGTCTATTGTGTAGGTAGTTTCCGGTCTCACAATACCCCCCTTCCAAAGAGTTTTCGTTTTTGAAAAGGAGAGAAAAAAATAAAACTGATAATACTTTTTCTTCTTGGGATTTATTGTTTCTCAGCTGGAAGCAGAGATCTTGCAGTTTATGCAGATTGCAAGCACCAATGCCGTACGAGCTTGCATCACTTGCGACTATAATGCCGAGACTAGGGTCGAAATGTGTGAGAGAGAGGTCTGAAGTAAGAGTTTTCTTGATCTTCTCGATTGCGTCTTGGCATTCCGGGGTCCATGACCATGGTTTGTGCTTTTTTAAAAGTTGGTTTAGAGGCCCGCTCAAATTTTGCATGTTCTTAATGAACCCTTGGTAAAAATTAGCTAGGCCGAGGAAGCTTTGTAACGCTTGAACGTTCTCTGGGGCCGGCATGTTTCTGATCGCGTTGGCTCTTTCTGTATCCGGCCGACGGCCATCTTTATTTATAATGTGACCTAAGAATTTAATCTCTGGTGAGAAAAAGTCACACTTTTCCTCCCTATCCGCTTACTATAAGTTAGTGTCCAACACTGGTAGTCGTACAAGACTCTCACTGTCACTCTCTGCGTCACTCTCTATCACTCTCTGTAGAGTGCTATGTTGCCTACTTAATATAGGCCTGGAAGAGTCTATTGTGTAGGTAGTTTCCGATCTCATAATAAAGGTCTTATCAAGTTCACATGGTCCAGTAGAACCTGAATATTTTCCTGGAGTGGCCAGAGTATGAAGGTGTCATCTACATACCTTAACCATAGAGTTGGCTTTAAAGGTATAGATTCTAATGTCATTTCCTCAAAGTATTCCATGTATATATTCCCCATTCCTGGTGATAATGGCGAGCCCATTGCTAAGCCCTCATCCTGTTGATATATGTGTGATCCCATTCCGAAGTGTCTTGTTTGCGTACAGAAAATTATCTATTGGAATACTGGTCCATTCTTCTAGGGATGAGTCAGAGGCCAATCTGTCTCTGAGAGTGCCTTCTCCGTGGTTACCTTGGTGAACAAACTCACCATGTCCAAACTCATCATCTGGTTGGATAGGATCGGAGCACCTTTGATTATTTTCACCAAGTGGGCGGAGTTTCTGACATATGAAGGAGACTTTCCGATCAATGGGTCAATTATATCTATAAGGAAGCGACTCAGAGGGTGACACACAGAGCCTTGGCAACTAACAATCGGCTTGAGCGGAATACCGTCTTTTTTAATCTTAGGGAGACTGTATATGTGAGGTAGCATGGAGTATCGCTGCGATAACTGCCTATACGTCTTAGGTGCGCACTGATCCTTGTTCTTGATTAGTATCTGTGAGAGTTTGCATTCCGTTGTAGGATCGTTTTTCACTTTGCTGCAGCTACCATTGCTAATGAGGTCTTCCAGCTTTCTTGTATAATATGATTTGTCTTTTTCTGATTCTAAACACAAGAACCTGTTTGCAACGACTTTCCTTAAAACTTCCGTATTACTTACATGACCCTTCCTTATTGCTTATATTTTTCTTCCATAATATTCTGAACAATTTTTACTAGAACCGTATATCTATTACTTCAAGTCTCCTCTTAATATTTGAGGAAACATGACCAATTTTTACCGTCATATTGGAGGATCGATATTATAATAAAACTGAGCGATCTTATCTTTGTTTCCAACGAAATCCTCTTTCCGAAAACTTCGTTTAGCTTTTGGATGGCTTCTTTCGCTATTCCAATGTCTTCAAATTTTAGTGTAACATTTCACTACTTATAATATTTCCCAGACATGTAAATCCTATACTAGCTTAACGTTGCATTAATGATCCGCCGAAGAGCATAGAAGATACGGTGGAAAGCCGAGTTCGAATTCCAGTCGTATTCATTACATTTACTTTCCATGGGAGAGATATCTATCCATCTCTTCACAACCAGCTATGATTAAAATAGCAGGACAGACTGGATCTTATAGCCTTGGGTAGGAACCATTTTAGGAGAAGGTAGCTCTGAATTCAAACCGGAACGCACTATCATAAAAAGGGCGTATGCATGCGGTTGGGGACCGCTAGGGAATCAAAATTCCCACTGAAACTGGCATTGCTACAGAATTAGCCCTTCGAATAGGTCAGCTAGGATTCTGATTCGGCGGTTTTGTCTCAAAGAACCGGTTCAACTGACCGGGTAAATGTCGCAACAGGTAGAGGTAAGAGTTTACTCCAATCTTTTGGGAATATCTATGCCGATTACATAACAGTATATGGGTAAAGTTCCCAAAATCAAGATGATCCGTGCCTGGCGGCTTATCCCTCCTCTGACCTAGCTCTAACAATTCAATGGAGTGGGGGAGTCACATTCAATGTTACCAGAGACAAACTAGTGACATTCTATCATCACCAAACACCCGTGAATTTTTTGACTATCGCAATGAACGAGTGTATTGTCAGGGAATCCATTTGCCTTGAATGTCTATTGTGATTCCTCACCGTCAAATTCAAATCAAAATCGAATATTTAGTCCACCGTTAAAGATGTTTGACAAATGATTGGTTCCCTGTCTCGCTTCAATAAGTACCTTCTGCTATGCCGTACCAGGACGAGAATAGAGTATTGCAACCATATCTAGGCGGGAGCAGACTGATCTTCATTCAGCAATCTTGAGGGAACCCAAAAGCGTCTATATTTGGTTTTGTGGCTGAAACCCGTTTTCCACAAACTGTCTGTCCATGGTTCAGATTAGCCATAGTTCTTAATTCCACCCAACTCTAACACTGAGGTGAAACCCATGCTTACTCCCTTCGTATTCCATTAGTGATAAGTAAGTTCTACTCGAATAGTTTCTTCCTCTTCATCTTACTGCTCACATAAGAAACCCCTTTAGTAAACCTCTACCCCGATTGGCTCTTGGGCCTTTGTATAGGGTGAACATCAGTAGGAAGATAAATTTAACGTCTCCAATTTCTAGCTCACATTTTAGACCGTCCTAGTTGCTAACGACCATGCATTCTCTCTTCGGTACAATTGATGCTTCGTCCTTTCTTCATCTTTTCTTTTATTTGCTGTTGTTTTGCGTCTTCTGTGCATCCCATGTTTTCGGATTGTGGCTACCAATATTAACTCCTGGTAGAATTTCATCTTTTAAGATCGCGCTGTATAATTTAATCTGGTGAGAAGATGCATCCTTGTCTTATACCATTTTCTTTTTTTGCATAATTGCTCAATTCATTTTACTACTAAAAAGTTTTTTTTAGACATCCTTCTTTATAATGAGTCGCCAAAATCTTTCCTGATTTTAGGTATTATTATCTTTCTAGTTCCCGTTTTCTGTATTGCATTTTCATTGCTTCTATATTCCACTCCTATTATTATCATCATTCGTCTGGAGATCTACATCTGTTGATTCAGCTCTCTTTATCTTTTATCGAAATTTCCCAGTCTTCATTGTTACACAGCTGACCACCATATTTTAATGTTACGAACGATTGTTTTGTATAACAATCTGCGTAACAAACGAGTTCAATATTCATTTCTGGAGTCAAGTAATTTAGTAAAACTTATTTTGTGGTCAGTCATTTGGGTGGGTTATTGGTATGGATTTATTCCTGCGCAAACGATAACAAGTAAAATCGAAATTCGATGCAGGAAATCGGCCGTCATTTCGAACATCGGATCAGTTAGGTTCGTTTATAGTTTTCTTCACACTCCTCGATAGTCTTTTGAACAAAAGTAGAGGTTTATCCCTTGTTTTGTGTTTAGGATTAGGTTCTCGTTTCGTGCACCTAAAGTCTTCTCATTTTTTTTCACTCTCGGTAACCGCTTGCAACTTAGCGGCATTCTCGCCTTGCAAAATCTATTCTTTTGTTTCAATTAACATTTTGGGAACTTAAGTTTAATCACTATCGTACTAAGGGGAGAAAAGGAGGGAGAGAGAGAGAGAGGGAGAGGGAATGGCAGAGAAGAACCGAAAAAATGAGGTATCTGTAAATTTATGACAAAATTCATGAAAGAAAGGTTCAAGGGGAGAGAAAAAATAATTATTTGAAAATGCGAAAAGAAGAAATGGTGAATGAGTAGGAATAGAAATGAAATTAACTTATGAAATTTGTTGAGTCAACAGTGACAAGATATAAAGACGATTTAGAAATAAAAATTCAAAGAAAGATAGAAAGAAAGAAAGAATTATAAATGAAATAAGAAAGAAAAAAAGAAAGAAAAGAATAAATAATGAAAGAAAGAAGGAATGAAAATATATTGGCGTGAATGAAAAGAACGAAAAGTATACATTATTGAATGGGGTTAACATATTAAAGGGAAGTATTAGGAAAAATAAAAAGAAAAGAAGGAAAATGTGGAGACCAATGAGAATGAATATTGTCAATCGATAAAAAAGAAGAAAAAAAGAAAAGAAAATAAGAAAAAAAGGAAAAAGGAAAACAAACAAAAGAAAATTAACAAGTGAAAAATAAGGAGAAAATGAAAAAAGTATGAAAGAAAATTAAAAAAAGAGTAAGAGAAGAGATAAGGGAGGAGGAGGAATATAAAGAATGCAAGTAGAAGAGGAAGAGGAGGAGGAGGAGGAGGACTATCAAAATGATTAGAAAAATAGAAGAAAAGAGGAAAAAGGAGGAAAACATGAAAAAGAAATGAAAGACGGACTAGAAAGCGACGAAAAAGAAACAGAGAATTTAAAAATAAAAGATATTGAGACTGAAGATATGTGATTCAGAAGAAGAAGAAGAAGAAGAAGAGATTTAGCAATTCTCACTATATCGGTAAGTCGGCAACTCCAGGCTTGTCGATTGGAAACGTGCTTGGATCATCCCATTTATTTAATCAGGGATATTTCTGTCGCTCCTTTGTCTAAACATGGAAAGCGAAAAGAAAAATCCAAATCATTTATAAAAAAAGAAAAGAAAAAGAAAACTCCCTCACCCAAATCAAAGGATTAAACCTTAAGAATTACGCATCTGCAAGATGTCCGGTCTTCGTCGTGTCGCTTTGTTTAATCTTGTTAGACATCATAGGCGTGCACACGGATTTTCCCGAAATTCAGGACACTTTCTTCTTCTATATCTGGGAATCAACACCTGTATCATCTCCGGCCTTAGGTATATGCACATTTTCCTTGCTTTCTCCCGTTTTTTTTTGTGACAAGCGTTTCTTGATAAACATTTAACTTAGAGCACAACATAATGAACATCAAGTTTTATATGTTTATTCTTATGACGTATAAACGTCAAAAGAATAAACATAAAACTGACAGCTTTTCAGATGATCTACTTAATAGGCTAATGTTTTAAGAAGTGAGTTTTTCTAGAAGCTTTAAGCAAAACGGGTATCGTAAAAATGGTTTAAATTAGAAATAATAAAATTAATTCTTCACTCTTATTTAAATTCTAGGTTTTTATCGCCATTTTCAGGGTGTTATTCTGCGATGATTAATTAAGCAGCGTTTGTCGAAAAACTTCCACAGAAAGATTCGAATTTTACTTTTTCTTGGGGTCTGTCTTTCTATAACATCGCTTTACCAGTTAGGCTACAAAGATAGTACCAGATAGCAAAATCCACATCTCTTAAGAACTTTCAACAGTCGCAACTATTAAAATGGATAGCACATGTAACTCAAAGAGAAATTATGATTAAGATACTGACATTCGATATTGCCTCAAACATAAGGCAAGGAAATAAATCCCCATCGATCCTGGAAAGAGAGATAATGGCTATTAGACTTGAGAAATTTATTTTCCTGAAAAATTATTTAAATAGAAAGATTTTATAAATTTCAACCGATAATAACACTGGCTGCTCGTTCAATGAATACCAACGGCCAATATTAGCACGACCATTATCAATATTTTAAAATGTTCTATTTTCTCCAATTTCTGATTTTCTGTTCGATCTTTTGATTCCGACATTTAAAATGTCTTTATTAGATGAGCAACTTCGAAATATGTATCTGGGTGGATGGTGATGGGCGGGACCACCTATCAAGTAGACAGTTCCAAGTATTCACAAGACTCGACAAACATTGTTGATATTTCGACACACTACACACTACTCTCTTGTCATAAATCCTGACAAAGTCACCCGTCTTGGGCCCTAGCGCGCCCCCAACAAACG
>OZ010598.1:1868228-1873228 GCA_963932145.1 Acanthosepion lycidas | reverse complement strand
CTTCCATTCCTTCTTTCATTCTTTCTTTCTTTAATTCATTCCTTCTTTTTTTCTTTCTTTCTTTCTTTCTTTCTTTCTTTCTTTCTCGCAATTTACCCTTTTCATTTGCATTTTTCATCGTTTTGTTTTTGATTGTTTCTCTTTCTTTCTTCATTTTTTTCATTTTTCTTACACAAAACCTGTTTCTTTTTCGGTTAGGCATTGTTTTTTTTTTGTTTTTTATCTTTTTTCACTTTATACATCATCGCCTTTTTCATTTTTTCTTTCATTCCTTCTTTCATCATTTCTCTTTTTATTTATTTCTTTTGTCATAGCTACATCACCTTCCTTCCTTCCTTCCTTCCTTCCTTCCTTCCTTCCTTCCTTCCAAGCCAATGATAAGCGCTTCTCTTTACAGTCGGACCAAGAAATATTTAAAATTTATTCTCCTGTTTGATAATTTGGGAAATGGGTCGGTTCATGAAATATCTGGGTAAAACGGAACTTTACCATTGCTGAAATTCTTCAAAAATAGCAAATTTATTTTCTGCCAAATGATCAAGTCAGAACAAACCGAAATATCAAATATTAGGTTGGTGCAAAAATAATGTCGTTTTCTCACATATGTTACTGTGTGAGAAAACGATATTATTTTTGCACCAACCTAATATATGTAGTGTATAGATTGAAGCTTGCTGTTTTAGAAAAGTTTAATATACAAGTTTATATATAGATCACAGATTTTCAAGTTAATTAAGGAATAAACACGTATAACAAGGCCGATCCGTAATCGTAATGTTTCGTCCTTGAATTCAATGGCACATCGTTGCTTCATACACATTTTTCATGACCGACTCCATTTTCTCCGACAAACGCTCTACTTTATTTTAGCAAGGCTAAAATCTTTTTTTGTTAATGGAATGGACGTCGAACGTTATTTCCTATATCACTATTACCTGTCTCCGACATTGGGAGGCAACATATTTAAATAGGACACATTGCTATGGAAACACATTTTATTTCCATAATTGACAGATTGGTTTAATTAATTGAAAATGAAAAGTCGATCAAGATGTTGTGTTTATGGAATCAGGAGTGTAAGATTAATTATCCGTCAATCTATTGTCCATTTGAATCAATATTTGTCAAGAATTTGTATATATATATATATATATATATATATATATATATATATATATATATATATATATATATGCGTGTGTGTGTATGTGTGTGTAAGGTTAAAAAACAAAATATGAACAAATGAATAAGAAAACTCAATTTCATACACTTTGACATGTATAAATATGGGAAAGACGTATATTTATTTTATATATCAAGAATAATTTTTGGTAAATTTCTGTCCAAGAGGTAGAAAAAATGTGTGCTACTTTTCGTCCTTGAGGACCTCATCGATCTAAAGCTAGCTTTACGTTGATCTGATTAAATATGCACATTTAAAAAAAAAAATTGAGTATGTAATTTAACAGAGTTCATTTATTCCCCTTTTCGTTTTTAATATTTATACCACATTTTTTATTAAATATCCCAGATTGTAATAATTGAAGACCTGCCAGAAAAGGTGAAATGATCTAAGAACCTCTACCGATTAAAACACTGTTTATACATTTTTATTTTAGCAAATTGCATTCTCTTTTAATTAAAAATATTTTTTAAACAGAAGATATGGCTTAACTTGAAATTTTTTACAACTACTAGAACAATAAAAGTCTTAATTAATACAAAATAAAAATAATAATATAGCAAAACTTGGAGAAGAAATTTACTCTATCGCCTGTAATAATTTTTGCAAAGAATACATAGAAGAAACCTCAAAGAATGTAAATAAAACGCGAAAGGATATTTTATTAATGCATTTGTTGCTCACCATAATGAATGTGACCATGATTTTGATTAAACAAATACTACTTTAATTAAAAGAGAACTCAATTTACAAAGACGGAAATGTTTAGAAAGGGTCAAGATCATCAACTGTAAATTTACTTCCAGATTCTTACAAATTTTCATTTTTCTTGGTAAATCTACTATTATCAAAGTATGGGTGAGTTAATAACAAAAGTGATAAAAACAAACAAAATGAAATCGCGGAGACCATTTAACCAATACACATTTAAATAAATAACTAAAGTAAATACTAAAATAATAAATAAACTATTAATGCACATAGAAACACAAGTAAACATAATAATAAAAATCAAGAAAAAATATCAACGCAAATCAATGGTAATGTTAATAAACCTCACCATGAAATAGCCACAAAACAGCATTCGGATTCACAATTATTTCCACTCAATAGCCCCTAAAATAATTTGAAACTTAAGCGTTAGAATAGTACCTATAATGCACCACTGACCAGCGTATATAAATTGACGAGCCAGAACACAAACACATGGGCTGATGATTGCGTTTTATAATGAAACCGATTGTCACCACTGTGGACTAACCTCAATATCCACGTTTTATATATATATATATATATATATATATATATATATATATATATATGAATGATATAAATTAATATATTGTAAAAGAAGATAGAAAACCTCCGCGTGTAAAACATTAACAAGATTCCAAAATGGGAAATGTAGAGCGAAAATATTTTCAAAATTAGTAAAATGTAATCTACCTTACTATCCGGGTTTCAACTGCAAGGTCTCCTCACTCACGTAGAAGAATGAACAAGTCAGAGAATTCCGCCACTATATATGAACACCGGAAGGGGCACCTCAAGGCGATGTAATGGTTAGCAAGCTTGTCCCGCTAGAACAGTTACGACTGAATAGTGAGTTCGATCCTCGCTGGGTGCCCCATACTTTCGGCCTTGTGCCACATCTAAGCTACGCTTAGAAAATCACTATATGAACACCGGAAGATAGAAGAATTGTGAAAGGGGGGGGAGAAAAACAGAGGGTGGGGAAGAAAGAGGAGAAGTGGGAGGGAAAAAAGATAAGTGGGAGGGAGAAAAATATTATTCATTACATTCATCCGGGTTCATACATACCCAAAAGATACTTGCTCAAATACCTGCATTTAGATAAAATTTCAGATTTCTCATGAAGCAGCCCAATTTCACCTTTCCAACTTTATATATGAACCGCTGTCACCTACTTCTCTCAACACACGCACACAAATATATGACACTTTAATTACTAAAATTCAATCAATTTAAAAAATCCATAGAAAAAAAAAGAAGCAAATATCTCTTCATATAATCATCATTAGCTAAAAGGTATTAATATTAGATAATTGTTCTGGATGTTTGATGTGAACGAAATGTCAAATAAAGAAAAACAAAAAAAAAAATCAGATCCATTACTTCTTATTCCCGTGCCACGCCTGTTACTGAAACTAACACAGGCAGGCACTTTGCTTCCACATCTCACAGAAAAAAAAATATCGCAAGATATGTTTTGATTTTACAGATCTCTAGCATCGATACGCACCCCCCTACCATTTTGTTGACATATCATCAAAGAATTCGTAATGCAACAGTAATTAATGTTCATCCTTAATTAACTAAAATATTTCTTTTTTTGTCACGTCAAGAACACAGTCTGCAATCGATTGACAGTTCGTCTCAAAAATGTCGATAGCATTTATAAAATAAATATAATCATCTTCTTTATATAGAGTGTCTCTTCAGAACGAGATCGATTATGGCTCTCCACAGCTTCCTCTCCTTTTTTTGGTCCCAGCGATATTTGTCCCTTGACTAACGATCTCAGTTCAAGTTTTGCTCTCCATTTACATAAGCTAATTAGGGTAGTTTACTCGATTTTTCCCTCTGTCCTTCTTGACTTCAATATGCCAATGTGCATTACCAAATTCTGAAAGTCCTCTTTCTTCATTATCTGTTCCAGGAATTTCAACTGTTTCTTGCTGATTCTACGTGTCTTTCAATTTCCCTCACATGTTCCGTCCATGGTATCCTCAGCATCCTTCGGTAAATCTACATCTCTATTACCTCAAGTCTCTTCTTCATCTGTGAGGGAGATTCACAGACTTCATTGCCATATAGATGGACTGATATCGCATAACAGCTGAATTTTTTTTTTTATAACGGTAGTTTTCTATAGGTGACTATTCTGCTTGGTTTCTGGAAGGCATCTTTCGCAATTCCACTGCACCATCAGATTTGTTTTGTTGTATTTCTCATTGTCTGTCGTGAAACACCTCCCAGATTAAATTTCTCTGCTGTCAATTCATTCTGAAGTCTCCAATACAGGCTCACATCTGGCACTATTTCTCTTATTAACGGCAATACATTCTGTCTTCTTACAATTGATGCCTTATCTTCTCGCTTTCATATTGCCGTATGCGTGACTTATGTTGTGTCCACAAATAATCAATCCTGGTCAGACCTCTAGTTTTCATAAGCTTCCTTATACAGGCTGAATGAATCCAGTGAGAAAAGGTGTCCTTGTATTTCGACCCTTTCTGGGTTTGTTTGCACATGTTCAATTCCTTTTCTATCCTTATCCCGGTTTTTTGCTGCAAATAATTGTTCCGGATTATTCTAATATTTTTCCCAAATAAATCGAGTTTTCCTAGCAGTTCAAATAGATCTTGTTTTGTAGTTTATAAAACACTTCTGCGTCGTCTATAAAACATATATATATATATATATATATATATATATATATATATATATATATATATATATATATATATATATATATAAAGGACACAGTAAATAATTTTAGAGAATAAAAAGGATCAGTAATATTTCCGTGTCAGGTTTTTTAGGAAAGAAAAAGAACAATTTCTATATGTGACATTCTACGTAGTTTCAATTGAAATGGTTCAGATAAATGTCATGTTCAGCTGGTATTCAAACTCCGGTGCAAATTTCAGTTGCCTTTTCACAGTTAAAACTTACTATGCATTTGTCTACTTGCAAATTCTGCACTACACGTTAAAGAAAAAAACGCTTAAATATTCGGGAAACACGAATGCATAAAGCGGTTGTGCATGTGAAAAATTACGTTTTTTCTATG
>OZ010598.1:1753228-1863228 GCA_963932145.1 Acanthosepion lycidas | reverse complement strand
TTGTTAGTTTGTTGCATAAAACGAATATCGTTACACGAACGCACATCCACACAATACCATTATATACAGGCAGCTATAAAACTATTTTATATCTCACTCTAAAAAGAAATCATAATTAACGACCCTCCACCAAACCTATGCCTTAGGGCCATACAGCGTTCAAGCACTAGTTTCCAGTCGATTACCGAAGTTAAGCAAAGTCGATCCTGGTTAGTATCTAGATGGGTAATTGGATGAGAATACCAGCCATTGGCAGGAGATGTTAAACAGTTTTTCTTTCTTTCTTTTATTTTCACATTAAAACAAAGTACATGTTTCCTCATCTTGACACGTGATCAAAAGAGTATTGACTATTATTTATGGATCATTGGCAAGACATAACGGTCGTGCGAACAAACAAAGGGCGGAAAACACAATTATAATAGGATATTACTACTACTACTACTACCACTACTACTACTACTACTAATAATAATTCGACTATATATATATATATATATATATATATATATATATATATATATATATATATACACTTGTTAGTAGGATATAAAATACAAACAAATTCCACAGTAATTTAAACTAAAAAACAAATAAGATAACCAACTCTACAAAAGGAATAAAATAAAAAATAAAAATTAAATGTGCAGATAAAATAAATAAATGACAAACAAATTAACAAACTACGAATGCATGCATGAGCAGAAAAAAATGAATTTGATAATAATAATAATGAACAAGTAATACTTAATGAAGAAGGCGTGTGCAGAAGAAAATCATCTATTATCGGAAGAAACAAATCCAAAGATATAATGCCCATTATGTACCACAAGGTTTCCAATCGACCCTCTAGGTTTCAATTTATAGTTTTCATCTCCTAGAATATTTTCCAACCTGAGCTCTAGTGCCCAGTCAGTCTCGCTAAATCTGGGAAGTGAAGAGATGGATTCATACCTTTCACAAAAATATTTCTCTATCTTTCTCGCTCTCTCTCTCTCTCTCTCTCTCTCTCTCTCTCTCTCATATATATATATATATGTGTGTTGTGTGTGTGTGTGTGTGTGTGTCTAAAGGGCACATTTAAATCGATAACAAGAAGCGGTGGTCATCTCATGTGCGTTGCATTTTACTCGACTATATATATATATATATATATATATATATATATATATATATATATATAACCTTCGCTATTCACAAGCACTAAGACTCAGAAGGATATGTTCCAACAATGAAGAATTAAATAAACACATTGAAAATCTGGAGCATCAATTCACAACACGTGGCTATAAACAACACCTAATCAGGGAACGAATAAATAAAGCAATTTCCACACCTAGAGAAGACACCCTAATGTAGAAGATTAAAAATAAATCTATCCGCATTCCTCTAGTAACCACTTTCAACCCCACTCTGCCTCCACTATCCCAGATAATCAAACGTCGCTGGGAAATACTACATCTCAAACAAGACCTAAAAATATTGTTTAAGGAACCCGGCCTTATTGCATATCGTTGACCTAAGAACCTAAAAGAGATCATAGATAGTAACCACATCTCAGAGGACAAGGTAATCCGTAATAAACTAAGAACAAAACAACAGGATTTTCACAACCATGTAACAACAAAAGTAGTTTATGTTGCAACCATATTAAACACACGAATTCATTCACTAGCTCAATCACTAAATCTACTTTCAAAATCTACACGATTCTAACTGTAGAAGTCATAACATAATTTACCTCCTAGAATGCACACTATGCCAGAAACAATATGTAGGAAAATCTGAATGGCCCTTTCACTACAGAATTAATAATTATCGCAATCGAATTAAGTCGACTCCCCATGAAAAAATATTACCTGTAGAACAACATTTCCGGCTGGAAAAACACGATTTCAAAACCCATGCCAAATTCACTATAAGAGAAAATAGAAAAGTTCAGAGCAGATAACACGAGAAAGATTTTAGAGTCCCATGAAAATAAGTGGATACAACATCTAAAAACAAAATATCCAGCCGGGCTAAACCATAAATTTAACAATATAGATAGTACTAATATATAACTCAACAAATCAAAACCTACCCACATTTCTCATCCACACAAGTCAGACATGCTTACGGAGGTGTTGAGGCCTCACACTTATACACACACCCACACAAATATACACACTTACACACATCATACTCACTCACTCCCTAATGAGCCAAATGATAACGCACACCCACAGCAATACACACGCTTACACATATCATACTCACTCACTCCCTAAGAACCAAATAACACGCACAGAAACACTAAACAGAGAGACATCCCCTCTCCAGGTCCAATAAAACTCTCAAACTGACCAAGGGAATTCAGAGAAGCATAGATCCATCCAGCTCTTATCTCAAATAACAACTTAAAATAGACTGTTTGATCAACACAAAGAATGTTAAAAGATTCATGTTAAAAAGATAAAAAAACAAAAAAACAAATGAAAACTACAGACAAAAGTTCATTTTCTCCATCAAGACATTCATTTCTGTAGTTTAGTGGTAGCAGCAAGCAGAAATATTTCTTCTCCCGATGATGGCCATTTCGGCCGAAACTAGTCAAGGAATCTAAATGAAATAATAATAAAAAAAACGAAAGAATATTAATCTACAACCCAGTGTGTCTGAAGATTTTAATTTTTTAATTTTTTTTATTGTTCAATATATATATATATATATATATATATATATATATATATATATATATATATAAAGGTCAGTAATACATTGTGGATAGTGTATTGTATTATTCTAACGGTTATTTTGGAGGGAGGTAACAGTTGTGTTTCGAAATAATCTCCAGGATATTGTGAGGAAATAATTCTGCATACGAATACATTTATATGTCTATTTATAGGTTTGTTAGTTAACTTTTTAATTTATCATTGATTATTTGTGCTTGCTTGTTATTACTTGTATGCCTTGTGTCTTTCTCTGTCTCCATTGTTTTGTTAATTTGTTTTATTTATTTTTTGACAATCGTTCTATTCCTGATATCTAAACCATAAATATAGTATTACTTAAAACTAAATTTTATCATATATATATATATTTATATATATATATATATATATATATATATATATATGTATATATATAGTACTGAGACAATATGTTATTTAATTATTATTTATTAAAGAATATCAAACATTTAGTATTGTTACTTATGAAATAAAAAATATTACCTAAGGGATTTTAGATTGTTTTATTATCTTTAACACACACACACACACACACACACACACACACATATATATATATATATATATATATATGTGTGTGTGTGTGTGTGTGTGTGTGTGTGTGTGTGTGTGTGTGTGTGTGAAATATATAGAAAGTAGGAAAGAACTGGTTAGGTAAATAATCCAAAGTTCTTTAGTATTTTTGTTATTATTTTTTAAAAATAGTGCTCGATACAAAAGTAGAGCATAAATATAATTATTTATTTAAAAATATGATTCCAACACGCTGCATAAGAGGTCTCATGTTTCAAAAACAAGTGCCGAAAACTTCAATATAATTATTTGAATTAAATTGAATTAAAGCAAGCTCTGTTCCATCTTCAAGCGAAATTTTTTTTGAATAACTTATTTCTGAAATTTACGTGTTTTAATAGCATATTCATAATTGAAATCAAAATTTCCATGGTAACAGCGAGGGCGAATTGTTTTAATAGGTGTTAATAATTTGTATCAGTATAGAGTTACTTTCGTAGATGTCAAGTCAGGGTAAGGTAGGGGTGTCTAAATTTAAAACGGAAGATGTTTTCGGCTAGTCTGGTTTACGTGTCTATGGAGATTTATTTATTTTTTTTATTTTATTTCTTTATGAAAGGGTTTTATGTATATAAAAACTGACGTAACATTTGTTTTTTGACGACTTCATAAAGGGTTATCTTTTTTTGTAGGGTATTTAAACTATTTATTGGGGCTATGAATTATAAAGGTTATTTTATTGTATGTTTGTTTTTAAGCTAATTATTCAGTGCATAAATTTGATGATGTCGGCAAAAAACCGTTAACTCATGTCTATTATTTAATAGATTTTTATTATTCAGAAACTTAATAATATGCAGTTTCTCATGGAGGCACAAAGGGCATGGTTCATCCCAAGTTTTACAAATTTTAGTCCTGTTTATAATTTTCCATTTTACTTTAGGTGCCCTATTTATTTCCTTCAGATGCCAAAAATATTTAGATAGAGAAGTCTGATTTCTTTTATTTGACACCTAATTTAAAATGGAAAATTATAATATATATATATATATATATATATATATATATATATATATATATCAATTTACTAAGCGTACATTAGACATGGTACAAAACTGAAAATTCTGAGAATTCACTACTCACTTGTTATTTCTCACGTGATCTTGCGAGATAAACTCGCTAACCATCACATCATGCCGAAGTGGGCCTTATTTATGTTTAAATGTGTTTGTATGTGTATGTGTGCGTGTTCGTATGTAAACTTGTGTATATATACGCATGTATATATATGTGTGTGTGTGTATGTTTGTGTGTGTATGTATGTGTGTGTGCGCATATTTAGATGTGTAGAAATATCACGTTATCAACGTGAGGTATCTGATCATGTAAAAGTAAAGTGCGCTTTTCGAATTTTTTGAAAAGTTTGCTTTAACTAAAATCATTAAAAAACTATTTTTTTTTTTACATCAACCACTTTTTTGTAATGCGGACGAAGGCAGATTCGTTTGGAAGTATTTTTTAAAAGCAAACCATCATTTGGGGAGGTAGAAAAAATCTATTTGTCATTCGGAAATTTTCTTTTCCTCTTTCCTTCCATATTTATTTCTATTTTTTCTAAATAATTATGGATGTATATTTTAAATGATTTATTTTCTTTAATATACTTACTGTTATTTTGTATATTTAAAAGGTTTTACTTAAAACCCGCCCAAACCTTCGTACACATATGCATGAATGATTCTGTTTATAAATGATGGCTGTATTTGCTTTGCTTTGATAAAAGAAACATTTAACTCGAAAAGAAATTTAACGAGGAAACTTCTTAAAGCATTTTTAAAATTTCTTCTCTCAGTTCGTTTTCGTTTACCTTTCGTAATTGATTTACGTTGGCAACGAGAAACATTTTTGGAGGTTAACTTGAAAATTCCGGATATTTTAAGGCCAGGGACGTTTCAGTATTTGTAATAATAAATGCCTGAATAGTTAGAGACAAAAAAGATGATTGCATTCAGAATGCCAAACTAATTTAATATTGAATAACAGACGGGAAAACATAATGAATAAACCAGAAAAAGAGGAACTGATGTCAAAATATACAATAAACCTGACGAATATTCTGAAAAATTCGCAGCCTGACCAGGAAGAGATTTAAAACAAGATTCTCCTGGCCAGATGTCGGAAAACGGATAACGCCAAAGAATTGTCAGAACCTCCTTGTGTGCATATTTATATACACACACATAGGTAATGTGTAAGCTTGTCACGTCACTACTATTGAACCCGATATTCATACGTGCTCCATACTTTCGGCCTTGGGTCACATCTAAACATCACTTAGGAAATCACTAGATGTCTTAATAGAGACAGAAAGGATAATTTAAAAAATACTACCACACTACTACTTCTACTAACACATCGCTCTTCACTTATGAATTGGGCGCTATAAGCTACTGGCATTTGTATGTAATGCGTAAAAAAATTCCCTTTCTCTGCCGGGCGCCGAGAGCTTAGGGATAGAATCTTTGGCTGATGCCAAATCGGTCGAGTTTCGAGCCCAGCTTGAAGCACTCGGGTGTCTATCACAATGATGAGCTGTGATACAGCGAAACAGGCTTGTATGTGGAAGACTATATATATATATATACACACACATACAGCATACGACGGATAATGTGTCATCTAAATGATGTAAAAATAAAAATAACACTGACATATCATTTTAACAGATATATTTACCAAAATTACACAAAAATACCTTGACTAAATTTATTCAATAAAATAGCATTCAGCTTCAACCACGGATTCTAGATGACTTCAGAACCTCCTGCAACTCTTCTGGACGGTTTCCCTTGTTTAAGTCGATGAACGCTGCCATGACCCTTGCCTTTAATTCATCTTTGGTGTTACAAGGAGTTTTGTTGGTCACTCATAATAATCAAAGGGGTAGCCGTCTGGGGAGTTAGGTGGTCAAATTTAAGGGATGATATGGTCGCAGAAATTGTCTGTGTGTGTGTAACGTCTTTATTGATCTTATTTTTATATCTGGCTCTATCTAAAAGATATTATATACTGTTGATTGATTGAATTTTATGGATTATATTAACCATTTGTGGATTATTTATAACTGACAGATATTACAGTAATGATTCCTTTTTAAAACATTATATTAAAAACTTCTTAAGAATGACAATGACTTTTTATCAGATACAAGTTCTACTATTTAACACATAACTCTGAAAGAAAATAGATTCATTAATTTCCTAATTGCAATTGCGCGTAAATTGAATATAACTGCTCTTCGGCTGGAAATCGAACTCGACTCTACCAGTTCTCATCCTGGACACATTGGACATTATATTAAACAAAAATAAACGTTAGCCTGTATTTGGCTGAATTATATTTAATTTGAAATTGAAGCGTTTATATTGCGAGACTGTATCTCTCTCCACACACACACACACACACACACACACATATATATATATATATATGGATGAATATATTATACTTGTATTTTCTACTAGTTTGTTTCGGATACTGTTTGATAGGTCTTCCTGGTGTGCTTAAATGAGTCCTAGTTGTGATATGTTCGGTTAGGTGTAACGTGAGTCCTCCAGATAGGCATGTGGTAGTATGACCAGTATAATTATTTATGAATTTGGATTGAATCGGAAGACAGTTCCTTAAGGGGATTTGAACTCGTAAATTATACCAATTCTTAAAGTGTGATGATTCGATAGTTAAATCCTGAAATGATGATTGAAGACGCGACGTATGTATGTATTTATGTATAGCACGACATTCTTGTTATAACGCGCTTCGTAGCGCTTATAATATACGTAATGCTTTTGGAAATTGTTGTGACGCCTGTATGATTTAGTCTGAAGGCTGACTCCAAACGGCTTCTGGTATTTACCAAAACTCCCTACAATGCAGGATGTGGCACAAGGCAGGCTGTTGGGCGATTCCGAACCCGTAGGCTCGGGCTAAAATTCACCGTAAACCCGCATACACGCGGTCGGGTTTGTCTACTTGACCAAACGAGACTCTACTCGGAGACATAGCCTCGTCTGCGTTCCTCTCTACCCGAAGGCAGGGAGTTTGACGTCAGCCGCGAGTCTGAAAGCGAATTGCCTAACTCAAAACGGTTTCTTCTTCTTACCTCTGACCTTGATAATTATGGACTGGTTCATATACGCCTCAGGGGTGTAGTATTTTATCCACATCTCCCCACTTTTGATATTAATACTTTTTATATATTATTTAAAATTTTTTTATTTGTATTATTATGTCATCCTCTTCTTTCTGGAGAATTCCACAACGTACTTGACTTTGTATCGTTTCCGTCTCCGATCCACTTCCTGTTCTTCAGTAGGATTTAGAAATTGTCCTTTTGGATTCTACGACTTGTTGTGGTGATGGCACATCGAAAATATCATATTGCATTTCTATCGGTTCTTCTAAGGTTTCAGGTCTTTCATCGATGAACTCTTTTTCAGCTGATTATGGAGCCTTTTATGTTCAAATCTTTTCCTTTTTACTATGTAAACCAACTTCCCGATTCTAACTGATATTATACCGTCTAACCCTAAATCTAACCCGAATTCTCGCCGGCCATGAAACTTTTGGTGTCGTTTTTGTTATCTATTCGTATTTTTCGACTTGTCAAACACTGATTTTACTTTTCTAGTAAACATTAATTCCGCCGACGATATGCCTGATGGTGTATTGGTGGGGGGGTCAGTGTTACACCTTAAAATCTCATTACATTTTAAAGTGCTTTCTCATTTACTTTCTCAACATTTGCTTTCTTCAACAATCTTTTAAACGTCACCACAAACAGTTCCGCTTGTCCGTTTCACCTTGTGTGATATGGTGACGTCGTAATATGCTCAATAGAGAACATCTTACAAAGGTTTTCGAATTCATTACTCGTGAATTGCGTCATGTTGCCAGAGACTATGGTATCTGGTATGCCATATCTTGCAAACAGTTCATGCAAAAAAATTCACTCTCACTGAAGATGTTGGATTTTTGCTCTTATACATTTCCAGCCATTTAGTGAAACTATCAACTGCCACAAGATAATGTTATCCATTCATAGGACCTGAAAAATCTATATCAAATCTAGACTATGGCATGTCTGTTTTGACCAAGATTCTATCTTTGTGAAAGGTAGTTTTGCTGCCAGAGCACAAGCTCTGCAGGCTTTACTAATTTTTCAATATCTTGGTCTACTCTGATTCATTCTGGTCACATCATTCTTGAAATACCAGGATATTCCCTATGGAAATCCTTCTATATTCGCTTCTGTAACACATTAAGTATTATAATTCTTTTCCTGAACATTACTATCCGTTGTATAGCGAGTAAGCTTTTAAGTCTGGATTTCGTTTTTTCTTACATTCAATTTTTTTTTCGCAATAAAGACGTCATTTTCCGCTTTTGCTTTCATTTTTTCCAGGCTAGATGATAACTCTCGTACGGCTTTACAATTCTCTTTTTAGTGCTGCAATGACCGTGTCCTCAAATGTTTCCGTATTTTTAAGTATTAATCTTGATAATACATTCACATATCCTAAATTTTAGACGATTGGTACTCCATCGTAAAAGTTTAATAAGATGGCAATCCAGCGTTGTAGCCTATTAGCTGTTTGAACCATATATTGTTAACAGAGGAAGAGGTCTATGTGCAAGCTAAAATTTCTTACATGAATAAATCTATGAAATTCTTCACAGCAAATATAATTACCATAACCTCTTATTTTATTTGGCTGTAATTTTTCTCTGCTGCTAGAATCGAGCGCGAAGCCCGAGTAAAGTCTTTCATTTTAATACTATCGTATTTCTGTAAAATCACCGCTCCTATACCGTACTCACAAGCACCTGATGCCGCTACAATTTTTGCTTTTGGATCGTCGTCTGCAAATGATAAATCTGACATAAGTCTTTTTTTCATTTCATCAAACACCTTTTGAAAGTTATTCCAGTTCATTCCAGTTCCACTTTATTCTGTTTTTTAAGTAGATCATTCAGCGGAGTTCTCAAATTATGCATATTATGAAAGTATATTTGATAGTAATTAACCAGTCCTAGAAAATCTTGTAACTTAGCCCTGTTTGTTGGTGGAGAAATATTTTTAATTGTTCTTGCCCACCATGCATCAAGTTGACGACTATTTCTATCTATAATCTGACCAAGGTATTTTATTTTCGACAAAAATAATTTGCATATTTCTTCACTAAGCTTGAATCCGTACACTGTTAGTTTTTCCAAAATTGTTTTCATATGACCAACATGTTGTCCTGTAGATACAATTTTGATTAGCCTGTCTTCCAGATACGCCACTGCGAAATCGCAATCCACGATCATGATATCCATAGCTTGTTGAAAAATAACTTTTATACAAAAATAGATTAAACTTCTATAATCTTCTGTGCGTATTCATGGTCCTTAATTCTGAACATTCATTTTCAATCTGAATTTGTAAATATGCTTCAGAGAGATACAGCTTTGAAAATATTCTTCCACCGTTTAACTTGGAACATTTTTCTCATTTTAATGTTTAGTTATATATTTCTAAACAACTATTTAATCCTGTCGAAACATCCACGGAAATAAAAAAAAAATATTAATTTTGTTTGCAGCCAGTTTCGAATGCTTAATTTTTCTGTTACACCAATTCTTTCGAGTCTGTCCAACTCTTCGTTGACTTGCTCAAATGATACAAATGGTACGCTTCATTTCGGCTTAAATACTGGTGTCGAAGATTTTTTACTTGAAAATCCATATTGAATTTTGAACACCATCCCAGTGCATTTGACAGAACATCTGGAAAATATTCTTTTAATTATTCCATAAGATATTCGCTCTTTTGAAATTGGTTGCTTGTCTACTTACATTTTTACAATAAAAGTTTATCAGCAAATCCCAAATTTCAAATAGTTGTAGCATTTTTTTAAAATACAAAAGCTTTAGTTTTTACATGCTTATTACGGAATGAGACATTACAAGTCATTTCTCAAAAAAAAAAAAAAAAAAAAAATCTCACCAGAAACTGAAATTGCGACTTTGGATGTCCCTTTTAATAAAGGTTTTTCAATTTCCTTCAGTGTGGTTTTACTGATTATTGAAATATCACTACTAGTGCCAAGTAACATTTTCACACCCACATTATTTATTTTCACATTCGAAGATTTCTTTTTATTTTCTGTGACAATTTTTACGTCGCAATGCTGTGTACTAATTTCTTCCTGTGAGCATTCTTGGTTTGTTTTTGTATTGTGAATTTATATGTCCCTTTTACCACACTTGTAACATCCTGCATTTTTAAATGAACAGTCCAAGATGTAATTTACCACATCTGAAACAAGGATTATTCTTATTTTTGTAAATTTCTCCTTTGCTTTTCTGCCTTCGACATAGTGTTCCAGACTTAGAATTGTCTGGCGATCGTTCAATATTTTTTGCAGTGTAATGTTACTGTTTTGTTCAATTTCCGTTAAAATTTTCTCTCGTATTTCAGCATCTTTTTCAGTTGTTAAACCTTGAACAAAAATTAAGCATTTGAATATATCTGGAGTCATTTCCTTTATTCTAAACTTTTCACATACCAGCATATGTGATAAAATATTCGTGCCAACGGCAGCATTCTTGACTGAATATTTCTTTATATCTGCGAAAATACTCAGAAAAAGCCAGTCTGCCATCAGGATTATATACAAATTCTGATATTGTGTTTTAAACAACTTCTGGCGTATGAGACATTACAGAATTTCTTGTTTTTTTTCCTAATTATATCCAACAACTCCTGTTGCTGATTTTGTAGTTCTAGCAACTGTTGAAGAGAAAATTTGCTCCATATTCTCAAGAATATGCTTTTTCCCAAACCCAAGAGAAAATCTTTTTCTTCTACACAACAACATTTTTTTAAAATCAATTTGGTTAAAATTCTTGTCACCACCCGTATATTTGTTCCTGAAGCAACACTTATATTTTAGTTACGAATCCCTCGTTGCCACTATGATAACGTGATTCGTAACGTTTATAATATAAGTAATACTTTGGTAACTTGCCGTGGCGCCTGTATTAATTAATCTAGAGACTGACTCCAAACAGCTTCTTCTTCTTACCTCTGATCTGGAGCTCTTTATTTAAGGTTATGGACTAGTTCATATAGTCACTAGACGTGTCTTATTTACTCCACAAAAATTATCTTCAAATCCCATTGGTAATAGCTTGTGAAATATCAAACAATACCCAACAATTTCTCTGGAAACCAGTAAAACAGTCGGAAACCATATTAGAAAATCCTTAACAAAAACTTCTGCTGGTCTTCAATCAAGCGTATATATATATATATATATATATATATATATATATATATATATCAAGTCAAACATCAGTTTAGTTCGATGAAATCCTAAATGATGAACGCGTTACATACACTTTTCCATTTGTCATAGATTTTCCTTATATATATATATAATTGGGGGAAATCTTTCAGAGCAACCAGAATGGGAGATGAAAAAATCTGTTTTTAATTTTGTGAGATTTTAGACAATGTCTCGAGCCAAGAACTTTTCAGCGCCATCTCCTGTGTGAATTCCAGAAATTATGCAGAAAGGCTTTGGCTTTGCAGACATACACGCATGCATACACATTAACACTCTTCTGTATGTGTACGTGTTTTCAAAGCAATCGCAAACATACACGCATATATATAAGTACATTTGAAAACAGAAAGTAAGCACTAAAACAAATTAAATCCGAAACATTTTGCTAATTTTTACCCAAAGGCAAAACAACGAAATAAATCATTTGAGTTTTGGCAAAATAAAGCCGCTCTAAATATTTCATTCATTTGTGGCTGAAAATGATTTTTAGAAGTTTATGGAATTGAAGAATTCATTTTTTTCATCATTAAATTTGAGTGGGGCATGCCGGGCTTTTGATTTTCTTCTGAATGTGCGCATATTTTGTCTTGGAAAATGTTTTTGCTCCTGTAAAGCCGAATTGTACAAAAGAAATATTCGGATGTATATTTATTAAAATAATGGAGAGAAAACGAAGAAGAAGAAGAAGAAGAAAATGATGACGATGCTGAAGAAGAAAGATACTTTTAAATTAATCTAAAAGTAAATATAAGGGGAAGGCAGGTAAGAAAAAAAATCTAAAAACATTGGAATTACCAAAATAAAATATTCAAGTTTTAAAAGTTGAATGAACTTGGATTCAAAATAATTGAAGAAGAGGAACAAAAATAAAAGAAGGATGAAAATGAAAAGAAGAAAAGTAGGTCAGTGAAAAAGAAAGAAGAATAGAAAAATAAAAGAAAAAAAAACGAAAAGAAAAATTGATAGAAAGATGAGAAAAACAAAGGAAAGGATGGGAAAAAAAAAGAAAATATAAAGATAAAAAATGTGGCTAAAGACAGAAATAAAAATGAAAAAAAAAAGAAGAATTGATGTTAGGGAAGAATGAGTGAGGCATATTAAGTAATCAAGAAAAATCGAAAGGAAAAATAAAACTGGGGGGGTAGAGGAAGGAAGGAAGGAAGGAAAGAAGGAAGGAAGGAAGTTAAGAAAGGAACGAACGAACGAAAGAACGAAAGAAAGAAAGAAAGAAAGAAAGAAAGAAAGAAAGAACGATCAAAGGAACGGAAGAAAGGCCGAAGGAAGGAAAAATAATGATTGAAGGAAGGAAAGAAGGAAGGACGAAAAAAGAAAGAAGGGAGAAATGAATGAATGATTGAAAGAAGGAAAGAATGAACGGAACGAGAAAAAAAGACGGTAGCGAGAACACAGAGAGAGAGACAGAGAGAGAGAGAGAGAGAGAGAGAGAGAGGGATGGGGGAGATGAAAAAAAGGAAAGAATAAAAAAAAAGAATGAAAGAAGGAAGAAAAGAATGAACAAAAAAAAGGGAAGGAAGGAGGAAGTGAAGGAAGACTGAAAGGTAAGAAGAAATCAAAGAAATAAACGAAGGTAGGTAAATTGGAAAAGAAAGAGACTAAAAGAATGAAAGCAAGAAATCAAAGGAGGAGGGATAAATTGAATGAAGATGGCATGTATTTTTGGTTGAAGCAAATGACCTTAATTAAAAGAATAAAAGTAGAGAGTAACATAAGCTTGAAGATAAAGAAGAATTAAAACAGAAGACCGAAAAAAAATGAAAATAAAATAAAGATATACTTTATACAGGGTGCAATGGATAAATTTTCTTCTCAATGTCGAAAAAATGAAAATAACATTGACATCTCATTTTAACAGAGACCATTTACCGAAATTACACAAAAATATCTTGAAAAGATTGAATTTATCGCCATTGGCTTCAACAACGGCCACCAGATGACTTCAGAATTTCCTGCAACAATTCTAGGCGGGCTCCTTTTTTAAGTTGGTGAATGCTGCCATAATCCTTTCCTTCAGTTCATGGTTGGTGTTACAATGATTTTTATTGGTTTATCGCTCAAAAGGGCCAGTTAGGTGGCCAGATATAAGGGGTAGTGTGGTTGCAGAAATTGTCTGACAGCCATGACTGGTTTCTCTTGCTTGTGTGGAATGGTGCAGAGTCTTGTTGCCATACATAGGATCTTCTAGCAACCACCCTCTTGATACAGGGCAGCACTACCTCCCCAAGGCACTTGAGGCAGGCATCCATGTTGAAGATGAATGGAGGCATCATGAGAGATCACACCAAACACATTCGGAATCATCATTTGACTCATACAACTATTTCCTAATCCACTGCACTGTCTTCATGTTGACACCTCCACACACTGAAATGTTTGTATTGGAGCTTGCTGCGCGAATGCTAAGCAGTACACCATACCGATTCCAAATCCCTGGCAGAGTAAATTGCTACATGGTTCTCTTTTTCTCAAAGTCAGTACCCAACTGACTGTACCGTACTGACCCTACCTACCATAATAGAGAAAAATCGATAAAAAAGGGAAAGGAAGTGAAAGAGAATGAAGATGGAAAGAAAAGAGGCAGAACAATATACGGGGAAAGAAAGAAACAAAGAAACAAAGAAAAAGAAAGAAAGTAAAAAATGGTGTAAAAATAATTAATTTTATAACACAATGTTCTTTCGTATTCCTATAAATATATAAATAAATAATAGCTTAGTCAGCTTAGAATATTTTTAAGGAATCAACGCAAGAGCAAGGGCATCACTAGCACTTGCGTTGATTCCTTGAGTTTTCATATTTTCCAGTTATTTTCTCTGTCCCTTATATCAACGACATTCCACATCTCCATTTTTTCCTCTATATATGGTCAGCTATTCATGATTCTTCTATTCTCCGCCCCGTGATAAGGCTTTACGGTGTTTCTGCAGTCTTGTCTTAATAACTGTAGAAAGTGAATATTACCGACGTACCAGTAGTCATTATAACACTCGGAATGATGATCATATTCTTTATCGAGGGGAGAAATGAAATGTTTTTCGGTTGATCAAGGAGGACCTCAATAAAACATTAAGAAAATGATTATTCATTTTGAAAAAGTAGATTAATCTTAGAACTTTTCAGCACTTATTTCAAAAATTTAAACCACAGTTCCTTGGGATTTTAAAGCAGTATCATTGGCAAATAATGATGGCAAAAATAAAGTTAAACAATAAGCTGAAAGCAGTCACCATGATTGATATATTTTCCTAGATTGGTGAAATATGAGACCAGAAAGCACAAGAGAAAAAATGTCAAGAGGGCTCTTGTCTTCTTTTTGATATAACGACATTTATGGAAGATCAAATTCTTATTTGCGCAGGAATATTTCTCTGGTCATCTGTTTTCTTCTTAATAATGTTTTACCTTAGATTTGAAAAAAAAAAAATAATGATATATACTTAAACAAAATGCTATAAGAAAAGTCGCTCCTTAATAAGGGGATGAAACCATGTTCACCGTGTGACAACAGTTGGCAACTGATTTCTCTCTTCTGACGTCATCAGTCTTGATGGCGTCTCACTATTTTACGGCAACGCATCAAGGGCCGACATGGGACGAAGCATAACCCATCGTATTAATGAAGACAGAAGGCGGAGAATTGGCCAGGGAAAGACCGTAGCAGGCGTAGATACACAACATGAAGAAATCGATAAATGTAAAAAGGGAGGGGCAAACATGACCACATCATCATCAGCAACAGCATCTAAGTCAAATTCTCTTTTGCATCGGGTAGATGACATTTAAGAATGCGTGTTGGTTTAGAAATGATATCAGTCAGAAATACGTTGACGGTAAATAAATATCGTATAAAGATCACACCATTGAGAAAAATAAGAAAAAAAAAACGTCAGAGAAGTTTTGTCTATCTATCTATCTATCTATCTATCTATCTATCTATCTATCTATCTATCTATCTAAACATATTCATAATATCTATCTATCTAAATATATTCATAATATCTATCTATCTATCTATCTATCTATCTATCTATATATATATATATATATATATATATATATAAACCTATTCATAATATCTATCTATCTATCTATGATTATTCATATCTATCTATCTGTCTAAACTGGTTCATATCTATCTATCTATCTATCTATCTATCTATCTATCTATCTATCTATCTATCTATCTATCTAATGTTCATATTCAATAAATCAAGAAATATTCCAGTAAACTATCTGGTTGACCGACTGAAGTTTTTCCCGTCGAAATGCTTATCAGTGTCAGATGTTTGATGAACATTTCGTCGTTTCGACGTTTTAACCAGATAAGTCACAAAATGTTCTTGATTTATTTAAATATTATTGTCCTAGCTCTCTAATGAATCTCTCTCACTTTCTCTCAATCTGTCTATCTCGGTCTCTTCATATCTATCTATCTATCTATCTATCTATCTATCTATCTATCTATCTATCTATCTATCTATCTATCTATCACTTTATATATTTCAATGTCTACATGACCCTCTAGAAATCTGTATCAATATATTCATGTCTACCTTCATCTTTTAACTATTATTCACACTTGCAATAAAATATGAACATACAAAAACGAAAGAAAGAAAGATATGATAAGAATAAAAACAAAGAAAAATTGTAAGTCTTGAAAGAAGGAAATAAAAAAAACGTAAGAAAGAAAGGCATAGGAAAACCAAGAAAGAAAAAAAGGAAAATTATGGTCGGAATAACAAAATAAAGGACAAAGAAAGAAAGCTATAAAGAGAGTGAGATTGTTAAAAAGACATCTCGAAAACTTGAAACAAATCCAGGAAGCAGAAAAGAAAGGAACGAAGAGAGTAAGAAACAAACAAACAAAATAACAAGATACAAAGAAACTAACAGAAAATAATGAAAAAAAAAAGCCCCAAAACAAAAAAAGCAAATATATAAACAGATGAAAAAGAAAAAAGAAAGAAAGAAATAAAAAAAGAAGTATGAACAAACTTTAAGAGAAAGAGACAAAAAAGGATTTTATTGGTTGATTTTTTACGGCTTATCAACCTTTTACATGTTATTAAAAACCAGAAGATATTTTGAGATTGTCGGAAAGTTTTATAGATAAAAATGGTTTACAGATACAAGTCCTACGAATTAACACATACCTGTGGGTAGGAGAAGAAATGGATTTATATTTTTTCTGTAAGTGAACAAAATTAAAAATAAGAAATAATTTCTGGAACATTGAGGCCGGTAAATGTAATAAATACTGTTTAATTAAAAACAGAGCATTTACTTAAATAAATTGTATCTATAAAAATAACTTATAAACAGAAAATATATTAAATAATTGTCGGACTTAATCCATTTCATGATATATGTTGCCATTGTTTATATTAACATACGTTTAATGCGCAGAAATGATCGATCGATAAAAATCGTCGAAGATTGTGTGTTTATATACAGTAATTTGAAGTAAACAGAGACTTCTCTGTAGCTGAATATTACAATCCGTCAGATCAAATGATAGTTTCCATATAGAAATACAGGAATGCTGATTAACGATTTTGCAAACTTTCTGATGTTCAATTAATGCGTAGAGTTAGAACACTGGTTGTTGAGACATTTACTGTTTGTTTTAGACAAAAAAAAATAAATAATAATCAAGAAAATCTGGATGCTTTTATCCGCTACTACGTCATCTTCAACTTTCTTGAGCGAAAATAGACGAGGAGGTTCGATCTTCTATTGTCATTTCATAAACGACGATTTGCTTCTGAG
This sequence comes from Acanthosepion lycidas, assembly GCA_963932145.1. Lineage (NCBI taxonomy): Eukaryota > Metazoa > Mollusca > Cephalopoda > Sepiida > Sepiidae > Acanthosepion > Acanthosepion lycidas. The sequence continues at coordinate 1,845,794 of OZ010598.1, read as the reverse complement.
TAACAGTGTCCAAGAGAGAGTCTCATCTGTCTCTTTTGGTGTTTATTCATTCAAGCATGAGCAGATGGCAGATAAGATTTTACAACTTATCTCATTTCTATCAGCGTTTCATTTCTCACTTTTCCACGCCTTCCTTTTTATTAAATGATTTCGGTCTCATCGTCGTCGTCGTCGTCGTCGCTCTCTCGTATTACAATTTACTCTTGCTTTTGCAACGGACAAATGCCCGGCAACAAAATAAAGAAGAAAAAAGTGCTTGAAATGAAATATATTTTACTTCAACAATAGGACAGAGCGAGGTAACAAAAAAGAAAAAAGGAAAAAGAAAAGGTAGGTGACACAAAAGAGTGAAAGAGAAAAGTTTTAAAAGCTGAGTGAGAAGGAGGTTATGCATGTTTTTTTTTATTTTTATTTATTTATCTAGTTTAACTTTGGAGAGCTTACACACTCACACACGCAAACACAAACACACTCGTGCGCGCGAATAATTCTGTGTTGTGCCCCTTCACAACAAGGTTGATCCTAATTCTTAATAGTTTCTTGTATTTGAAGATTGCCACACTTATTAAAAGTAACGTAGTTAAAGAGAAATTTCTTCAGAGTGATGCTATTGAATCTTATCGAAATATAAATCTACGTCCCGGATTTTTCAAATATTTCCGTTTGTTGAACGATTATTCCATTACCAAACATAAATCACTATAAAAATTTAAAATATTAAAAGAAAACTGTTAAATTTTAAACCTTCCATTATTTAAAGTATATGCTACATAAATTAATTAGAATAATATAAATAATAATTATATTATTTAAAAAAAAGTCACTTTTGTTATTAGACAATAAAATAGGTCACTTAACGGCCTCCATAATTTAGAAAACTTTTCAGTTAACGTAGACTTTTTAGTTAACCTGATGTCTGTTTATGAACATCCTTAAATTTAAAAACTCTGAAAAACTAATATTTTTACTTTTGTTTATAAATACTTCTTGCAACACGGAAAGCTTACATTTGTCTTCACAAAGTTCATCAGAGGAAGAAATAATAAATTCTCATTTTGTCTTTATATATATATATATATATATATATATATATATGTATTTGGTCAGATAGATGTGAGTTTGTGACCCTGTGTTTCACGCTTTAGCGATCGTCAGACAAACTGATTAATTTTTTTTTTAATTTTGGGTTTATGTAGATTGCGTGTATTGGTGTTATTGTGGAAGTGGTGGGGGAAACTTCGTCGTTTTGTCATCGTACTAACGCAAACATCGATGTATGCAGACACATATACATACTTGGTCGTCCGTCGGGACTCATACATATATAAACATATGTGGCCAGTTTCGGATATGACATATGTATGTATACGGGTGGTGTTGTGTCTATACATACGCATTTGTATGTTGAAATTTAAAGATTGGAAGTGTGGCGGAAATGTCTCGTGAATGTATACATGTCATATTTTTATTTTTCCGCTGAATAATATTTCCTCGCATGTATGTATATACGTGTGGTGGGGTTTGTGTAAAATTATGATAGGTAAAAATTATTATTATTTATATTTATTTTTGAAAAAAAATGGGAGTTTATTTGTTATATTTAAAGCTGGTTATTTGTTTGTTTTTGATGACTGTGTATATGTAACAGGTAGAAATTTGTAATCCTTATTGGTTATTTTACATGGTGATGTTTAATATTTAATATGCTGGGTGAGAGGATAGTTTAATTTAATAATTATAGCGGGTCTATATGATATGATGTGATAGTAATGTTGCAAGGGATTGGAGACAATGATAATATAATTAGCTAATAGTTATTGTAAATTTGTAGAAATTGTAAATTGGTAGAAATGATTAGTAATGGTGGTGGGAGAATGATAAAACCATGAATGTAGTTATAGTAGTGGTAGCTTGAACTAAAAAGTGGTTCTATCTCTGATATTGAGCGCTTTCTAATAAGTACCGCGCATATAATATATAAATAATTATACATATATATATATATATATATATATATCTATATTTATATACACACACTTTTCATATATATATATATATATATATATATATATATATATATATATATATATATATATATGATATCTACGACTACACATGTGCACAAGATCATCTATTATCATAATGACAGAAGCATTAAGAAAGAAAGAGAACCCAAACGAAATCGGGTAGCTTATGTGCATATTAAATACATATTAAATTACATATTAAAAAAAATATATATATATTACATATTTACATATTAAAAAAAAAATATTTTAAATTTTAAATTTTCAGGTTCTCTCTTCCATTCGTGCGCATGTGTAGTCGAATCAGCGTAAATATAATTTTAGTCTGATGAAGTCCATAAGGACGAAACGCGTCACACGAAAACCTTTCCATTTTGTCATACATCTTTAAACTAAAATTTTCTTACTATTTAGAATTTCCTATATATATATATATATATAATTTCAAACGTTATTTTCGATGAATACCGGTATTTCAGTAAACGCTAGGTTGATTTGAAACAATATTTATTACGGCTAGCCGACTACGTAATCGAGAAAACTTAATAAAGAAAGCAGGATTCGAACTTGCGCGCTTTTGCAGGAGGAATAACTGTGTGAACCAGCGTGATTTTACCACTCGGCTACAAGTGCGTCGCATCAATGCACGTTTGGATTTTGCCTTTAAAGCCAAACTCACACATTGAGTTTCGTCTGTGTCAAAAAAAAATTTCTTTAGTAATTCCTGATATATATATATATATATATATATATATATATATATATATATATATATATATATATATATATATGCATACATACATACAAAAACGAAAAGACCTTCTCTCTCACGCGCGCACACACACACGCAAACACACACACGCAAACACACACACACACACACACACACACATCTCCCTTTCCCTCTGCCGTGCGACGACAGACTAAGTGTAGGATCTCTGACTGATGCAAAATCGGTCTGATTTCTATGTCAGCTTGAAGCATCGGACATCTAGCCAAACTGAAGAGCAGCACAGATACTGCGAAAGAGTCTGTCTGTGGATGATGATATATATATATATATATATATATATATATATATATATATATATATATATATATATATATATATATATATATATATATATGTAAACATAAACAGATGTACTGGTAAAACTTCATAAAAAACGCAAGTACCGAAATACAAATCAAAATTAATACCAGTCAGATTAAATTCACAATAATAGACTCTACTCTAACAAATATACAGTGTTTAATATTTCGTTGTAAATTCTCAAAGGGCAAAGAAAACGTACAAATGCACTTTCATCATACGTTTAAGTTTTACTCAAATTCTAATGAACGCTTTTTAAAACCATAAAAAGAAGTTTGAACAAATCCCTAAATATTGACGACATGGCAAATTTTGAGCAGTTGTCTGTTTGACTATAAAAGCAATATAAACCTGCCGGGGGCGCACTTGCGATTTCTCTCAGGATATTTGTACCAAAAGTGAATCTAACGAACGACTCAGAATTTGAAACCGGGCCGCCTGTTCCACTTATGCAGCTAAATTAAAATATCCGTTTATCCAATCCGTATAAAAAGCTAATTTTCTCGTTTTATATAATGAACAAATGTAATGAGGAAATGGATATTAACTTTCTAATATTAACAAATAAATTTTCCATATTTTTACCGGGTTCATTCATCTTTAACTCGTAGATAAATTGATAATAAATTCGGGGTTGTGTTTTGTTTAGAAAATGTCAAAAAGTTATTTCTATTAATTGTTGACAACACTGGAAAAGAGTAGATCCCCAAAACTGTGTGCCATCGCAAGTGTTTGATCAAAATGTATCTTTCTAGAAACAGCTAGAATAAAGAGCGAAAAAAGTATGAACATCTGTGCATGTTTTATATATTAGATTTGACATGCTTAAGAGAAGAAGCCTCAGGGTGAGATGTAGTTTAGGATCAACAACAGATATATGCCTGATATGTATTGTGAATGGAGAGTACGAGATCTAGTTACCAACTTCAACAATTGAACACTATTTTTTTTTTAGGATCTTAGCATACCCAAGCTTATTACACACACACACATATATGTATATATAGTAGAGAAATATAGCACACGTATGTTTCTGGCAAAATGTACACCCACACACGCACGTGCACGCGCGCACACACACACACACACACACACACACACACACACACACACACATATATATATATATATATATATATATATATATATATATATATACATATGTATGTGTGTGCGTATGTATTATACTGTGTATTATTGATGGCTAAAATAATTTCGTGCTTCGTTGAATGTTAAGCGCCCAATTTCAGTGTTTCATTTCAGGTGACAAAGCTGGTAACTCTCTAATCTTCGGGGGTACAATAAACAAATAGCCTTCTTTTCTCTTCTGTAAGTGAAGTACGTTAAGCCAACATTGACCCTTAACCTGCCACTTATATTAAGATGTCAATATATCTAGTATAGGAGGCTTTTATTCTATATTGCTTTTTCCGTCTAAAAGGATTATCTTTTTTACTATTGAAGTAACTGAAGTTTGAAAAAAAGGATTTGAACGATCGCGGTGTTGCCTTCAAATATGGTGAGACGTCGAAATTGTCGACACGTCAAAGAAAGAAAAGATGTCTTTCGTAGGGCAACAAAATTGATTTAAAAGACAAGAAGAATGGAAAAATGAATAGGTTATACAAGAAGCGGTCTCAAGTGAATTCGATTAAAATAGAGTTTGAAAATGAAAGAAAGTCGCGAATGACTTAGACGATAAGAAAAAGGTAATAAGAAACAAGAAGAACGGACAAGGGAATCCTATACTGAGTTATGAAAAAAGAAATTAATGAAAGGAGGAGGAGGAGGAGGAAAAATTTGTACCTCGGTTTTAATAACTTTCCTCCCCACCATTACGTGGTTTCTTTTAGCCTTTTCTGTAGAGGTTTTTATCATAATTGTTCAAAGTTGGACTTGTCAGACGAATATTTTCAAATCCAGGTTCAAAACTGTTAGCAATTAAGGGGTTATACAACTTTAACAGATTATCTTTCGGAATTAAAATAACACGTGGAATTTTTCATCAAGTAATGGACACAATGTTGAGCGATCTAAATTTCGCGATCATCTGCATAGATGACATTTTAATAAAAAGTGAAAATCGGGAGCTGCATATTGAGCAGTTAATGAGGTATTCAGGAAAATAAACTAAAACGGATTTAAACTGAGTGATAAGAAATGCGAATTTTTCATGACGAACATTAAATATTTGGGTCAAATCATCGAAGAAAACGGTAGAAAATCAGACCTAATCAGAGCAAGTTTGATTAAAATATGTCCTCAACAAATGTGTTATCTTTACCAAGCATTTTTTCGTTTCTCAAATTATTGTAAAGTTTTTATTCCGGTCATTAATTTTTTGCGAGCACCATTAAAGGTTTTACTAAAAACAGATTCTAAGTGGAATTGGACAACAGAATGCCAAAAAGTATTTGAAAAAAATAAAAAGATTCTACCATCGTACTTGTTTCTCTCAGATTTTGATCCAAAATTAGAAATAATAGTGACGACCTATACTAGTCACTATGGTATCATTGCTGTAATTTTGCAAGATGGATCTGTAAAAGCAAAATAGCACATGCGTCAAGAACACTTTTATCGGCTGAGATGAATTATAACCCGATGAAGAAAGAGGTGGTGGCAATAAATTTTGCCACGACAAAAATTTAACAGATTCATCCAGGGTAGAAGATTCCTATTAGAGATGGACCACTGTCCATCGTTATCTATTTTCGGGTCGAAAAAGGGTATCCCGACATACAGCGATGGGGCACAATTTTATTGAATTACAATTTTAAAATGGAAATTCCTACCATACAAAAAATTAAGTCACACAGATGGTTTGTCGTGACTCATAACTAAATTATGTGAACCTCTAGAAGATACGGTAGTTGCAGCACGAAGAGCTGACAATGAAATTAAGAACGTTCGCTTTAATACCGAACGTGATCTACCAGTAACGCGGGATGAAATTAAAATAAAAGCTCTCTTTTATACGAGAAAAAAAAAACAAGCAAGTATAGTGGAAAATGAAGGAGAAAAATAAAATTAAATCAAACTTACGGTGACAATATTTTCTTAAACTGCGATGAGGTTTTAATTCTTGGTGACAGACTGGTAATGCTTGCAACTCTTCAGAAGAGAAAGAATTTCATACAGGTCATCCAAATATATCTATCAGGCGCCTTTATGTCTACTGGATCAATATGGAGAAAGATATAGAGAGATAGGCAAAAGTGTCCAGAGTTTGTGCCATGGCAGCAAAATCACTACCCGTTAAATTCCCCCCTTGGGTAAAGAGAGACACACCGTGGTCGAGATCACATATCGATTTCGCGGGACCCATAAATGGTGTTTACAACATAATCGTTTTCGACATTTTTTTCCAAATAACCAGAAATTTGAAAATGCAAGACCCCAATTTCTACAATGATATTAAACTTCTTGCACGAATTATTTGCTAGATATGGTATCCCGAAAAAAAAAAGAACATTTGAGGTGAACGTCACGCAATTCACTGTGAAAGAGTTTGAAAGTTTTTGTAAAATCTTTGCGATACAACTTCCCATAACCCCCTCCACTACGATCCAAGATCGAATGGCAAGCAGAACACTTCACTGATACATTCAAAAGGGCATTAAAAAGAACTAATGGAAGTGAAACTAATGATATGTTATTACAGAAGTTTTTATGTGTATATCGGGTGAAACGTAATCCTAACACGGCATCAGGTATTTGTCCTCCTCCTCGGCAGAACTAATGTTCGCAAGGAAAATTAAATCGGCGTTTGACAATCTGCTGCCGAATAATAAAGAAAAATGTCGTAAACAAGGAAAAAAAACGATGCCCCAGAAATACTTGAAACCCGGCGTAAAAGTATTCTTTCAAACTTACAAAAATTGAAAGGAATGCTGGGAAGATGGGGTAGTTGAGAGACTATCGAAAAGTTATTGTACATGATAAAATGGTTTACATGAATGTATAAAAGACATCTAAATCAAATAAGAAAAACTCGGATGAACAGAATATCCGAGAAGATGAGTCGATGGTAGTTCTGTATGACGTTTTCAAAGTACCAGACCCCATTAAAAGGAAAAGACAGAAATGTTGGATCTTAACCCTAAATGAAAAAAAAAATATAACTTCTATAGGAAGTAAGTCTCATAAGGAAAAATGTTGTAACAAGAGCCAGTTACCCTTCTTACTATCATGAATGAACTGACACATTCGTAATAAGTAGTCCTGGGTAATTGTCTACAGAGAAGATGATTCTATTGCGGTCACTTTTCTAGAAGAGTATTGAATGTGTCGCGTTAAGTGTTGTATCTTGCCAGGGGATGTTAATGTATATGGTTTTCCTTTTTCTTGTTATAAGTTTTGATTTTCTTGTAATTCTCATCATAATAAAATTATAATGCTAGCTATTATTAAGAGCAATTAATATACGTACAATTGTATAATTTAAAACAATTGAAATTTGACAGAATTTTTGCTAACATAGTAATCAGGATCAGTCTTGAGATAATTATTATTAAATCAAAGGTCGGCATTGAGTTACGTAATCTTTCAATCATTTATCGAGATTATCAATAATGATGATTGTATTGATTGGGCAAATCTATTTTATGATTTTAGAAAGACATTTTCATACGCAAACTTTCATATTTAAATATTGCAATAACAACTGCCAATGTCGCGAGATCTCTATAACAATTTGAAAGCTAATAATCATATTGTGTTTATAACTTTAATTTTAAATAACCCCTCTTGTTATTTTTTTATAACAACTGAAAAGTCAAATAAATTCAGTATGTGGAACGCTTTAAATGCCTCACTGTATGGATCGGTTATTACAAATTTAGCGTAGGAAATAAAGAAATATAATTTTGAACAGACTGCGCTAGAGGTAGTTTTGCTCAATACCTCAAGATGCTACAAAACCAAAAAATTAAGCTAAAAATTGGAGTCATGTTTTTAAATAGCTACGTCAGATCAAGGCTTTCATATGGATATCAAGCAGTCGAAACCGTACAGAAATATTAAAAATGGCAAATGTGTACAAATGCTATCTCAGACAATGGCTAAAAAGGGTTTCGAGCAAATGAATCCTGTAGATCATAGAGAGAACCATTCTTCTTCGATTAATTTATTTATTTAACGGCATATCAACTTATAGGTCATTTAATGCCGAAATTTAATTTTCTCGGGTGCTTTGAAGTACTAAAAACAAGATATATATATTATTCAGCTTTCACAATTAGATGCAAAGGAGATGATACCCAGCTTTTGGACATACATATGTTTCTGTGGGCATGATCACTAGAGTCGCTGAGATCTATGTTTTATGTTGTAGTTTTGTTGAAGTAATATTTTGGAATACAATTTGATTTAAGAAATTGTAGGATATTATATGGATTAATTTCTTGAAAGAGTTCTTTCATCTTGATTGGTTGGTTGATTTTTGGCAATACATTAACCTCTAATGGGTTTTTAATTCCAAAATCTAAATATTTTCAACAGAATTTTATGGCTTCAACTAAATATATTTGGAACGGACTTCTCGGCGTTCAACTACAGATAAAATATATTGTTGGTCATTTTTTAATATAAAAATCTATTGCTGGTATTTTTATTATAAAAATGTTGCTTATTCGAACCTAGTGGACTGACGCTACATAATAACAAACAAAGAACAGTACCAAATAGCAGAAACCACTTCAGTTAAGAACTTCCAAAATGAGCAAGAGCTAAAATGAGTAACTCGAAGAGAATATAATATGATCAAAATGTTGATGTTCCACACCTCTTCAAATAAAAGGTTAGGAAGGAAACTCCCATTAATACTGGAAAGGATGATAATAATTACTGGATATGTGAAACCTATTTTCCTGAAAATATTGCCTTAATAGAAAGAGTTTATCAATTTCAGCCGACAGTGATACTTCTTATAAAGTGACAGCTAATATTGCCATTGCTATATATATTTTTTTCAAGAATGGATCACACGTGAGAGGCGTGTATAGCATTTTTTGTCTTGTTTTTGCTTCTAGATGCCCGCAAAACTCTTTTCGCAGACACTTTACATGGAACAATGTCCTTGTTTGCAAATAAAGCATCTAAGGATATGCTTTTAAGTCCGTTTCTTTTTCGTTTTCTCTTTTGTTGGGAGAAAAAGTCAGTTCTATTCAAACAATTATGTATATAAAGAAATCTCTCATATAAGAAGCGGCTTTGTAAAAATAGCGACCGAATTGGATGGCGACCATATTGGATTGTCTGGACACGTTCTTCCATTCTTGCGACAGTCAATTGGCTGTTGGGCAGAGAATATCATGGAAATCCTTTTTTTTTTTTCGATTTCTTATGTGAATCAAAGATGATACTTGATTCTTTATATAATCTATAAGTCTGCGTCGATCGAAACTCATCTTTCTTTTACCTTCCCCCTTCCATGATTCTGTCCTTCATCTATTTTCCCCTCTTTTTCTCTATCGCTCTCGCTCAATATATAGACGCACTTACAAAATTCAGAAGCAATATATATATATATATATATATATATGAAAAATATAGTCTTAAGGTGAGTTATATTTATGGGATAAAGAGCTCCATATTAGGGGTAGAGCGCGTGTGTAAATATAAAAGTGAACATTGAAGTCTACACTTAGACTGTTTCATGCTAGACGCAATAGTCAGGACACAAGTGCTGTTATTTTTCTTGGCTATTTATATATACAGGTCAGTGGTGCATTGTTGGTAGTCTATATTGGCGGTTATTTTGACGGAAGTCGTTTATTTGTTTATTTATTTGGGTTAAATTATTTTGCTTGTCATTATTTATTTTTATTTTTAATTTTATTTTATATTTTTATTTCTTATCTCATTTTATTGTCCTTTTGTGTATTTATTTTTTATTATTTTTTATTTATTAAAAATAAAATTTATAAAAAATATAAACAAAAGGACAATAAAATAAGTAAAATAAATTAACTCAAACAAATTACCAAATCACACTCGTTAGAATAGACAAAATAGAATAAATAAATGATAAAACCAAAATCAAGGAACCCAAATAAATAAAGTAAATAATAAACAAATTAAGAAACCACTATGAGCAAAATATCAGTTAGACTATAAAAATCAAACCAAAAATCGGACGAAAAACATAGCTTTAATTGCTATATAACGATAAAAAAATCTACGTTACTTAAAAATCGAAAACCTAAAAGAGTAAATAAAAATATACAGTATAATAAATAAATAAATAAAACAAGTAAAATAAATTAATCGAAATTCATCTAAATAAATAAATAAACTAACAAACCGATCCCGATAAATTAACCGTTAGAAAAACAAATAAAGATAATCAATCCAAATAAATACATGAAGTAATAAACAAATTAAAAACTGATCCCGCCAAAATAACAGTTAGAATAAACTACAGCAATCATCCCAAAATAGCTTTAATTATCTTCCCAAAACAAAACAAAACTAGTAAATAAGCGATATAAACAAATTTTTACTACGTTAATAAAAATACTGATTAAAATTTAAAAAAATAAATATATAAAAAGTAAAAATAAAAATAAAAAATAAAAATAAATAATTACAAGCAAAATGATTTAACCCAAATAAATAAATAAACAAATAAATGACTTCCGGCAAAATAACCGCCAAAATAGCCTAACCATAATCCACCACCATTGCAAAGAAGATTCATGGTTAAAATCATGAAATATTAATGTTTATTGACTTACAAAAAGATTAACGGATTAAATTAAATATTAAATGAAATTAAAATTCATGCTTATAAATATTAAAATTGACGACGAATTAATAAATTTCGGACATTTTTTTAGTTGGGGTACACCCTTTATAAACAAAGGCAGGTTGAACATTTCATCGGTTGACTATGAAATAATCCTTCTAACGCTGTGAAATCTTGCTTACATTATTTGAAACTGTTCGTATTAATAACTGCATTGTTGCTCTTCTGGTATCTGACTGTTCAAATAAGACTTCAAAATTACCTAATAACGATTTTCTTTTGAAAGTGTACTAAATTTGGCATTGTGGCCCTATGGATTATCTACAGAAAAAGGGTTTAGACCCCAAGGACATTCATACTGACATGATTGATACATTAGCGCCTAATTCTCTAGCTTTATCAACAGTGTCAAAATGGGCAGTTAAATTTAATAGGGGAAGGGAAAATCTTGAAGGTGACCCAAGATAAGGACGTCTTACAACTGCCATCACCGAGAAAACACTGGTCGTGTTCATCCCATGATGATGGATGACAGGCGATTAACTATAAATCTAATAGCCAATGTTATTAGCATTAGTTCCCTAGAAGCCCAAAGTTGTTTCATCTACGAGGAAGGTGGCGGCTTTAGTATTTGTTATGTAAAAATATTTTGTTTATTCACTATCTTCAAAACAAAACCCCACACCATCAATGGAGAGTAATATGCCAACATGCTGAGGCAGTTAAGAAAGATTGTCAAGATCAAATACTCAGGAAAACCGACAAAAGCGGACTTGTTTCATTAAAACAATGCTCTAGTGCACTGGTCCTTAGTTTTAATGGCTGCTGCACATGACTGTCGCTTTGTACTGGTTGATCCCCGTCCCTATTCTCGTAATTTTTATGTGGCTGAAACCACCATCTCAGTGATGATGACGTCTTAACTGTTGTTGATGACATTTTTAACCAACAGACAAATAACCTGGAAAGAAACAATGCATTAATAAGTTGTGTTGAAATTAATGCATGCAAAATTTAAGTTTCGGTATCAATTCTTTCATAGTCTGCGTATGAACATTTCATGCCACCCTCAAATATGAATTATAACAAACGACATGTCATTCTTATCATATTTTCATAGTTTCATAAACTTTCCCGTATTTTCCATGCTTCCATTTTTAATCAGGTTCCAGAATCACCGACAATTATTATAATTGTATTTAATAATTATAACTACACGACGCGCGCAAAATGTATAATGAAAAGTGATTTGAGCAAAGATTTTAAAATAAGACCACATGACAACAAAGCTTTAAGTACAATATTTGTTTGAAATGTATCTTCCTTAATGTAAAATTACATTGAGGAGTCATTAATTCATTGATATCATGAGTTCTTTTATTTCTTTATTTGAACAAGCTTTCATAGAATTCCAAATATCATTTTTACTTGTAAACTTGCTTATCGCCAATGTAAACAGTCTACTTCAAAATACTCCAGCTGTTTTCAAACGGCTTAAGGTCATCCACACAAGCTGGCCATTTCATTAAAAGTCTGTTATTATCCAGACATTAATTAATTTTCTTCGACGTATATAAGGGAACATTGTTGCTAATAAATGTCTTCTTTCTGAAAGATTGTGTCTTCTTCTGAAACAGTGTCTCCCCAAATTCAACGTCTATCTGTTTTTTCATCTTGTCACAATCTTTATTATGCTATCTCCTCCTCAGCTTTCTTGATATCTCAGGCGGTAAGGTTTGTTTTGATTGTTGCCACCTAAACTTAGCTTGTTAAATGGAGGTTAGCGTGTCATTTATCGGTGAAAAGAAAAGTGAAAAAAATCAGCATTTACATATTTTGTGGTAAATTTTCTTTTCTTTACATATTTCTTCATGGCTATAGATCTGAAGTATAAATAATTGGACCCGTGTAAAAGACCTTCGTTGAGAAGAAAAAGGGGTGAAAAATCCTCTTGATAGGCCAGTTTCTAGATCGACCCTAATGAAACATGGTCATTGATATGTTTCAAATATTAATAAATAAATCAGAATTTGTCTGTTTATATTTCTGAGATAATGTATTGTAACTATTTCCAGCCGATCTTTATCACAATTTCTACCTTTTTCAAGTTCTGGAAGATACAGAAACATAATATAATCCATTAAATTAGATTTAGTGCCAATTTTAAAGATTTAAACGAACGACATGTCTATTAGTTTGAGATTTCGAAATTCAGGACATTTCATGCAAATAGTGAAGCCTTATTTACATCTGCGCAGAACGAGCTGGCTTTCCTACTAATTGACGCAGATAGATGAAGCCATCAATCAGCAAATACATATTTTGAGTACAATAAATATTTATCTTATATTCCCATGGGCTTTCGAGAAAAATATCTTGGAGAGGAAGTGTGATTTTCTTAAAAATGAAAATATTGTTTTGCTGAACTGTGACGATCTTCGTGGCCGAGTACTAATGCACGCTGGATCAAACGATGGTTCCTCTTTCAAAGGTGGGGCACATATTAGATCCCCATCGAAGAGATCATTTTCCCTATTGATATTTCTCGAATACTTAAGCCGATAAGTAATATATATATATATATATATATATATATATATATATATATATATATATATATATATATATATATATATATATATATATATATATATATATATATATATATATATATATATATATATATATATATATATATATATATAAGGAGGCACGGTGGTGTTGTGTATAGCGACTCGCATTGAGAAATCGGAGAGCCTAGTTCGAATTCCAGTCGAATCGTAAACTTTGGGGGCTGGTTTGATACACCCTGTCTATATAGTATGCATCGGTTCATCTTGCTAGCTGGATGTAGTGCTCTGATCACAATTCAATTCTTTGGCAGAGAGACTGGAGTGACCACTCTAGGACCCTACCAGGATCAAATGCTCCACGTTCTTGACCGTACCGACAAAATCCAAAGGAGTGCAGTTCATTAATTTTGGGGTGGCTTGGTTGCAAAAGACATCATAAGTTTGACATCCAACCGCCTTCTTGGCTCTTCTTCTAGATGTGATTTTTTACCATAGTATTTTTCGTCTTTTGCAAATAGCCACAAGGCTGTGAAGGCTTATAATCGGGGTTTTTCCAGCTTCCTAGATGGACTGCGTACCTGAAATGACTAGCTCTACCTACCCGAAGCAGGTGATTATAAGACACATGTGCTTTGTTTTCGCCCCTTCTCTGGGATGGTTCTGGACTTAGTTGTCAGAGTCTATATGATAGGCAAGCCCTGACAGCCTTTTATAGACAGTGGTAGATGATTCCTCATTACCATTCCAGATAGGAAAACCTTTGCAACATATATAATGTACATAAATAAACATTACATGTTTAGCAAGGTCTCCAAAAATTAATGATTTAATATATATATATATATATATATATATATATATTAAAAAAATAAATAAAAAATTTAACAAGGATTTATAAAAAAGCTTATAATGACAACGTAAATATGGTAGATAATATTAACAGAACTAGTAAAATTAATACTGGTAAATTAAAGATAAACGATACAGTATCCAAACTTGCTGAAAAGGAATGCTACATCACTCTTAAGGACCACAAACCAGATATTGAGGAAAACCCTACTACTAGAATGATAAACACAACCCTACATGACATCGGAAAGATAAGCAAAATAACCCTAGAAAGGATTACTAAGCAAATTAAAAAATACTTTGGATTAACACTCTGGATTAATACCAAAGAAGTCATCAATTGGTTTACCAGTATCAGCAACACGCTTGATTGCACACAAATATAGTTCGATATTGTGAATTATTAACAGTCAATATCAAGAGATCTCTTCACGACTGCCCTTGAGTTTGCTACTGTATATTCAGACCTAACTGAAGAAGAAATGAATATAATTCTTAATGCAAAAAAATCTGTCCTCATTCATAATGGGGACAATGGATTAAAAACACTGAAGACCATTTTGACATCAGCATGGGATCTTTAGACTCTGCTGAATCTTCTGACCTTGTCGGTCTATTTATACTATACAATCTAACCCCGCACCGTGAATTAGACATTAAGAACATCGGACTATGCAGGGATGACGGGCTCATAGTAGTGAGGAGTTCCACAAATTTTAAAATAGATAAAATTAGAAAGATAATATATAGTGAATTCAGAAAACAAAATTAAAAAATTACAGTCAGTACAAAATTGAAAAGGGTAAATTTCCTCGATGTAACTCTGGACTTAATGAACAACCTACCTTACAGAAAACCTAACGCTAACCCCTTGTATGTACACCCTAAGTCAAACCAAACTCCATCTGCAATTAAATATATACCCTTATCAATAGCGAAAAGAATCAGCATAAACTCCGCAAATGAAGAAATCTTCCAACAACACAGTACTTTTTACAACACTGCACTAAAAAGAAGTGGATGCAAAAACGCTAACATTAATTATAGAAATAATAGGACTAACCAGAAGAAACATCGGAAGAGAAAAATCATTTTGTATACCCCCCCCCTCCGTTCAACCAAATGGTTAGTATTAAGATAGGACAAAAATTCGTAACTTTAATTGAAAAACACTTTCCCACTGATAGCAGGCTTAGAAAGATCTTTAATAAAACACCTTAAAATTAAGCTACAGCTCCACTGAAAATCTAGAAAGAATAATAAAAACATAATTAAATCCTGGAAAATATCAACCGGAAAAATATATACATAGAAATATCAGCTGGGTATTGGAAGCAAAGATTTTAAAATCACCAACATTCCTTCATCAATGTGTCTTTGAGATACCAAACGGCTCTGTCTAAACATTACTTGGGATAACAAAGATGGAGCTTTCACCCCACAAATCAAATGGGGGATAATCTGTCAATCACAGACTGCCAACAACTTCAGGGACAGATGTAATCTGTGCATTAATGAAAAATTATAAAAATTAAATATTGAAATACTGATGGATTATTGAACCAACGAAATGAACTTGTTTTCAAGTGTAGGCATAAGAACCGTTTTAAAAGTGTTTTCATATATATGATCCTTTATCTGGTTTTCTTCCCAACATCAACTATAACCTTAAATTATGAAATAATTTTATTTTCATTTATCTATAATATCTATTATTATTATTATTATTATTATTATTATTATTATTATTATTATTATTTAATTTCTGGCGTTTACACATTTCTTTCTGGGTCCCGCCCAGGGGCCTAAGGTTAGAAATGGCATCATGACACTTTCCACTGACAAAAAAAAAAAAAAAATTACATAGATAAAGTGTGGCCTGTACTTGTGAGAACAATTTTTTTGTATTTCTTTGAGGCATGGACTTCCAGGAATCCCTTCAATTAGTCTACTGCAATATTTTCCAACCAGTCCCAGGGCTCAACTACAACAGGGATTGTTGATGTTCCCATATGCCACATTTTCGAGATTTCTATTTCAATGTCCTTGTATTTTGGCAACTTTTTGAATATATTCAAAGATACATTGCAGTCAGCAGGGACTGCCATATCAATAAGAAGGCACTTTTTTGTTTGTGGTCTTTAATAACAATGTCTGGGTGGTTGGCTTTGATTGTTATGTCTGTATGTATTGTGTAGTCCCATAGAATTGTAACAGGTCCAAACTCCGTAACCGGGTCTGGGTGGTGTTCATACCAGTTTCTTTCAGTTTATTATTATTATTATTATTATTATTGACATATACTTATGTGTATGATATGTATGGATATGCATATGTGTTTATGCATAGCTGCTTGTGTTTTTGTATGTACAGCATGCCGTTTCAAAATTTATGGCGGTGTGATTGGGTCATCAGGCTCTTTTTCTCATAGCAATTTACCCATCACGCCCTGTATATATCAATCAGCTAAGTGACAAATTTTATATATGTATTGGTCTTATTAATTATTCAGCGATTCATCCATGTAGTGATTGTTATTAAACTACTAGAAATGCCCACCATTAAAATTTCTAGTGAGAATGACTATTATTCGCCATGTGTGAAAAATTTGACAAATTGCAACCGGTAAAAACACAAAAATAAAAAAAGTAAGTGATGAAAAAGAAATGGAAAATTTGACGAAGAGATGAAAATAAGAATTAACAGAAAGATAATGAAAAAAAGTAATGGAAGATAAAGAAAAATTTAATGTATGAATGCCATTTTTAGAATAAGCGGCTAAAAGTTTTTTGAAAAGAGATAATAAAACAATAAAATCTAATGTTTGACTGGAAGATGATAGAGATAAATTGACAGAAAGAGAGAGAGGGGGTAAAATGAAGAGAGGGAAGGGAGGCAGCTTTATTATGCTAATGGAAGGAACGAAAGAGAGGAGGGGAAAAGAAATACTGAAGATATGAGAGAGTGAAAAGAGAAGAGGAAGGAGGAGTTAAATGAGAGAGAACGAAAAAAAAAAGAAAAGGAGAAAGACATCAAATGGTTAAGTTACTTGTTCTGAACTTACTTTTAGAAGTTGATGAAATATTTTCCATTCTACAAGCCGTTTCCCTATAGACGCAATGTCGCCAGACTGTCGTTATTTTCATTAAAAATGTACTGATCAGTTACACATCCTATTTCCACCATTTTAGACATTTACAGCTAAAACTCAACATAAAAAGTACACCACGTAGAACTATCCTCATTTCATTTGAAATCCACTCACCATCGGATACGTTTTCCCAATATCCGATACTTTGTAACTAACTCCAGAGAGGAAGTTTTCCCGACCTCTAGGATGTAAACTTCTTCAAGTATAGAGTCAAACCTTAACTATTTAACATATCCGCTTAAACTAAAATTCTGACGTCTATAAAAACCACCCTATTCAGTAAGTCTCTACCTTGAGTGGCTATTGAGACTTATATTGGGTGAATAATAGCGTAAGAAGTAACGGATCAGTTATGCGTTTTTTCTTAAAGAAAGGAAAAAAGGAGTAAGACGGCGTCAGATGAGAGAAAGGGGCAAAAAGAGAATAAAGCATTATGATTAGTGAGGGAATGGGTTTAGGTGGGGAGGTAGAAGAAAGAAAGAAGAAAGTAGTGTAAAGACACAAGAACGAATAAAGGAAAGATTGGAAAGAAGAAAAGAACGCGTGTAACTAAATAAGAATGCAGGACGGATAAAAGTAGCTTAAGAAGATAAAGACGTAGACATAAAAAGAGTAAAGAAGGATTAAATGAGAGAGAGAGAGAGAGAGAGAGAGAGAGAGAGAGAGAGAGAGAGAGAGAGTGGGGCTCGTTGGTCTGGAGTTTTACACTGAATGAAGAGATGAAAAAGACAGAGCAATATGTCTGGTGGGTCTGAGAAAGAGTTATAGAATAAACAGTAAAGAAAAAGTGTTCAAGGATCAGAAAAACATCGTAGATGAAAGTCGAATAATAAAAACGAATAAAAATTGAAAAAAAAAACGAAGAAAAAAAAAGATGACTAAATATGGGAATGAGTGTCCAAGAACGAAAGCGATGAATAAATGAAGGAACGAAAGAACGAAAAGGAATGAAGAACATAGCTTATTCCGTGCATGTGGCCGGGTTTTCTATATTCTCTCATCCCTGTAAAAATTCCTGCTTCAGGCTTCTTTTGGATCAGTTAATGGCACTGGGAACTGCGGCATATGGCCGCCTTTGCCCGCCAGATACTAAAGAGACATTCGCCATCTTTGCTGACGATATCCACAACCACAGTGAAGCACTTTTTCTAATATTCCTCTTTAAGTTCTAACAACGATGGCAAGCATTCCTTCATTTTCTCTCTTTCTCTCACTTCCTCTTCCTACGTCTAAATTTCTTAGTCGTACTTTCTTCCTGCTCTCACACTCGAAGAGAACTACCAATATTTATAGGTTTGCTCAAGTTTTGCGATCTGTCACAATAAGATTCTTCAAAAGATTTTCTATCTCCCGAGTTCTATAAATCGTCTTTATGTATCTCGGGATATCTGTCGGAATCGAAAACTTCTGGATCTTTTTTCCCCTTTCAGTTTGTCTTCTCCTCGCCCCCATCCCCTCTATTTTTCTTTATCTCTCTCTTTCTCTCTCACTCTCGCTCTCTCTCGCTTTCTCTCTCTTTCACTCACTCTTGTTTCACAAGAAGCGATTCGTGTCTCTTTTTCTATCGACGTTGATGTCTATCGCAAAAATGCCAGCTCATTTTCTTTAGGATCCTTTTTCATTCCCCCTGCCGTTATATATTTCTACCCATTTCGCTTTTAACAAACAAAAAAAAAAAAACCTTATTGTATATTTTTCTTTTGGGGCTATAATCTTCATATATGTCATTTTCTCACTCTTTCCGATCGCTACCAAACGTTTACATGACGTTGTTCATGGTTCACGCATTTCATACGTCTTTATCATAAAAAAAAAAAACAGAGGGTACCTAGCATTTTTATCTATCTATCTATCTATCTATCTATCTATCTATCTCAGTCTGTTCTATAGATCTATCATAGTATGTTCCTGATTCTTTCTTTCTGTAAGTCTATTCATATCTATCTATCTATCTATCTATCTATCTATCTATCTGTCATAACATGTTTCTTTTACTTTCTTTCTATCTGAGTCTATTTATATCTATCTATCTATCTATCTATCTATCTATCTATCTATCTATCTATCTAGCGAGGGAATATAACTCTTCATTATGCTGAAAATCTTTTTTTTTACTTACCGGAGATTAAATGCACAGCTAATTTATTTGAACTACACTAAATGCAGAGTTCAATACGTGCACCGGTTCTTAAATAAAGTCTCTATCAATATTGCCCACCCGACCTATATTAATGCATGCACTCTCTATATCCTTACTGGGTGTAAAGACAAGGCCTGAAATCTCGCATGCACGCAAGATTGTTGAGGCAAGAGAGCAAAAGTTGTAGGTGTTCAAGTTGAATGAGTCAGCAAGAGTGCTGTCATTTTCCATTGGTCAATCGAAGACAGGTCAAGTGATCGTGCCTTTATGCAAATGATGGTTATTTGCTTGTGTGATGTTGACCTGCCGAGTGATATAATCACAAACACTGACATCGTGGTGTGGGTTGCCTTAAGTTACAGCGTTCGTTCTCTTTGGTACATGTGGAGGGTATGAGGAACACTACAATATACGTCCACAACGTTGTTAAACCTATTATGCTACCAGTGTCCTACAACAGGAAAATTATGTGCTGTTCCAGCAGGATAATACCTCCCTACATTATACCCGTACTGCTCAATATGATTTGCAAGTCGTTTGATAACTTCTATTTTTATCATTATATTTCAAGTACAGCGATAATGTTACTAAGAAGCAAGTGGTTACTGAGTGTGAAAAAATATAAGACATTAGTGAAAAGAGTGGACAATAGTAGAACAGGTACAAGGAAGGCTGAAAATGGAAAATGGTGTTGCGTTTTATTTTTTGAAAATTGTAGGTAGCAGGGAAGCAAGAAACTGGAACAGGTGAGAAGTGCCGGAAAAGATACTATTAGAATAGAACTTACGGTTATATCTAACTATTTCAACAGTAAAATTATGAGACCTAATTGCCAATCGAGTAGTACGCTAAATTCATGCAGTCAAGATACCAAGTAGAAAAGCTCATCAGAACAATTGCCATGAAAATATTTATAAAAAAAAAAAAAAGACAGAAGGAAGTCACGTCATGCCACGTGGGAAAAGTGATTTAAATAGAAATTCCGGGTCAGAACCGATAAAATTTCAGAACATTCTTTGGATTTTGTCGAGAGGTATAAGAGAAGTATCGGAGCGGATATGACATCAATATTCAATGCACAGACAAATGGTCGACTTATAAGCGTGCAAGATGGATTCTGGCAAGAAATATTGTCTAGCACGATAGAGTAGACCAACTTTCCTAGTAGACTGATTATTGTACTTTATGTCAGTGGAAAACATGAGAATATTAAAGCGGAATGACTTACTTTTCTGGAGGTTGACCATTTCTAAAACGGTTACAGTTGCTGGAAACATAATGTACATCAGTCTGGGGTCACCAGAAAAATCAGCACATAACCTAGTGGCGTAGCTAAGGGGGGAGCAAGTGGGGCGGAGCGCCCCCGGTGCCAGCACAGAAGGAATGACACAATGTCACCCCCAACAAAATTTTTCAACCAGGCTAAGGTGCCAGAAATAGTCTGAAAACAGTGGTGAAGACACAGGGTTTCGTAGGCGGGCATATGACCCCCACCCCCCGAAATAATTTATCACCCCCCAGTTTTGTTCCCCCCCCCGTCAGAAATTTTCTAATAAATTGTCGGGAAATTTGTGAGTAGGAAAAATAGCAATGTTTTCAGCTTTCATGTGTTTCAGTTGCTACAATCTTGGTTACTAACAAGAGACATTGTTGTAACATTTTATCGGATGATATGGTGTTTTAACTCTGCATCATTAATAAGAACAAAGCGAAATACGAAGCCAAAAGTGCAACAATTTCAGTCTTGCCTGTGTATCAATTCGCTGAGATACAATTTTCCATTGAGTGAGCGATATACTTTTGAATATATCTACTAGTGTTGGGACGATTAATCGGAATCGGAATCGAGAATCGGAAAAATCGGAACTTTTTGGGGTATCGGAATCGGAAAAACTTGTGCCTATTTTCCGATTCGAAAAACGATTCTTTTAAATTTTTAACTTAATTTTCCATTATTGGTACTAATGACAAATATTTATTGTTTTTAAATTATCACTAAAACTAAAATCATAATAACATCAAAATACGATGTAAATTTATTTTATTTGTATAAAGAAAAACAAAAAAATAAACTTTGCATAAATTCTCTAGGTAGCCTTTAAAAGAATGCAGTTGATTTACAATGTTCCGAAAAATGCTAAAAAATTAAATAGAACATTTTTGTCAGGAAAAATATTTTCAAGCATCATTGTTGTTATCACATAACATATATGAGTTAAACAGTAGGACCTGGATCTTGAAAAATCATTGCTATTCTAAAAAAAATTGTTAATTTTATTCTTTCAACTACAGATTTTTGTACATTTTCCTTCCCAGAAAATGATGCAATGGAAAATTGAACACCGGAAAATTAGCAATAGAAAATTACGTCAACCATGAGCCAGTCGAGACTGTCGGATCTGGCTGTGCTGTCCATTGAAAACGAGCTTACAAGACAAACAGATTTTGACGATGTCATTGACCAGTTTGCTACAATGAAAACAAGAAAACATTCATTCTAAGACCATAGTATCGAATGTCATTCTTTTGTGTATTGCCGTGTTTTGTATTTAGTTATTCTGAAAGTTGCATTTTAAAAATCTTTTGATTTGAACTGATTATTTTGTGGTATTGGATTTTATCTTGGATCATACATGTAAACAGTAACGTGCCGGTCAGTAGAGTACAGTAGAGGTAGAGCATGTATGAAAATTTAGCTACAGCTAACCATTCAGCATAGGGTGAATCGGGATCACTGGGGTGACATTTGAGCGGACCGCCCCGGGTGACTTTTACTCTAGCTACGCCACTGACATAACCACCTGCCATTTTTAATGTTAGACTTTTCGTCTTGGTCAAAGTTTTTCTCATCAAAGTAGAACCACAACATGCCACGTTCGTGAAGGGTTTTAACATTGCTACGTGTCCAGTTGGTACGGATCAAACGTTTTTCTGTGATTTTGCAGATATGAATAGATTGATAAATTAGTTTAACTTCATATCAACTCATTATGGGTTATTTAATGAGATGAGTTAATTTTCTTGAGTACTTTAAGTAATAAAAATGATGTATATTATTCTGCTTTCATAATTGAATACATGGTAGACGATACTCAGCTTTTGTTCAAAGACATGTTTGTGTGGACATGATTATTAGAGGCGTTGATGTTTTGTTGAAGTTATATTTTCGAATACAGTTTGATTTCTTTAAGAAATTGAAGGATATGTATTTTTGGCATGTCTACTATAATAATGTACTTTAATACCTTTACAGTCTTGTTTTGTGTTTCACATGTTCATAGCCGGGCACCTAACAGGTGCTACTAGCTCGGGTCAAAGTGGACCAGGGAGCAAAAGCAATTAAGATGTGGCTCCTTACTCCTCAAAACCTTCAGATCAGAAGTTATTCTGCCGGGTGTTTGTTTTTTGTCATACACAAGACTAACAGATATGAGTTAAACCACTTCTCAGTATAGACGACTTATATCGAATATTATCAAACACCATAGTTCTGATAGCTCAATCGGGCACATGAAGTTCTTTGGCGATGAACAAGACTGATTTTTGAGATCATTATCAATAATGTTTTGATCTCATTAGATGTATTGTGGTGTTCTTATAGAGTCTGAACTTTGTTAAGGTTTATTTTCTCTTGGATACGATATTTTTTTCTTTTTTTATATAAGTTAGTTTTGGACTTTTGTAGCCACTATCTTTTAGAGCTTTATTATTATAAATAATGTCCCATGTGCATACATGAGAAACTATATATTATTAAGTTTATAAAAAATAAAAATTTACTGAATCAAAGAAATGATATAGCTATTCTTTGCCATCATTCTGAAAAATTTTTCCTTAAATAATATTTAAAAAAAAATAAAATAAATAAAATAATGGGAGCTGGTAATATACATACTTATATTTGATATGAAAAAATAATTTTAAATAATTTAAGTAATTCTATTAAATTTAATTGATTTAAAAAGAAATATAGTCTAAAATATTTTAAAATTGTAGTTAAATATAACGTATTCTAACCCAAACACCCCTTTTCGAAAGAATCTTTAAGTATAAAAGTACGAAAAAAATGCCGAAAAAAGTGCCGAAATGCTTTTAGCCGTTAATAATAATAAAAACAACCAGACGACATGCGTTTAACAGATGACAGAATTCGATGAAAAATACACCCCTACCCTCCCTAAACTTAACCACATTTTTGAACGTAACTCATGATTGATACAACAATAGTTAACAAAAATGAACACGCTACCGCCCCTTGTCTGATTTTTCTGTATCCTTGGAAACAGAAAATTATGAATTTATATGTGCGTTTAAAACACAGTAAATTTAAAAATAAGTTATTCAATTATTCGCTTGAAGATGAAACAGAAATAATGCTTTTAATTTAATTATATAATTAAATTTGAAGATTTTAGCTTCAGTTTTTGAAACATGGTTATTACTGTGTAGCGAAGAAACAATATTTTAAATCAGTTAATTTATAATATATATATATATATATATATATATATATATATATATATATATATATATATATATATGCATTATACTAATAATTATACTCGGTTGGCGAAAAACCCGAATGGCACAATTTGCCATCAAAACAAATTTACATCCGTGGATAAAATTGGAAAGAAAAGAAAAAACTATAACCATTTGAACAGCGTGAAAAAAAATCGTCTAGTGTCTTGAAATACCCAGCCAAAGAAAAAATACACACAAGCCAGTAACTAAGATAGAGCGTAGATTGCTCAATGCGCCAAGTATGATAACTTTTATTCGATTGTGTCTGTGTGCATGTCAAGTAGGCATATTTCATCTCTGTTGGTCTTTTCCTGTGATGATTTAGGGGCTTTTTGTGTGTGGATGAAAGAATTTAAGTTACACCGGTTGTGGTTGTAGGTAGACTGATCTTAGATTCTTTAAGTATGGATTTTATAAAAGTTGTTGAAATAATAAAGTGTGTTTATATATGTATGTAAATATCTATCAGAATACTCGCGAAGTGTGTCCTGTGAAAATAATTATGTCCTTTTCTAATTCGGGTGGCATTGATAAAATCGAACTTATGACCTCCTGTTGTAATTCTGTGTATTACAATCGAGTTTGAAAGAGTTGTCCCAACGTTTATCTCTATATTGTTTGTAGATGCGAGATTTGTTAGCAAAAGGATAAGTCCAAAAGGCGAATTGTAAATCGGAGATGCCAAAATCAAGCAAGGGCAGAAATGTAGATATCTGGGAAGTTTCTTTAACAGACGACAGAATATGTGACGCCGAAATCCGAAAGTGTATTGGAATAGCGAAGAAAGCATTCCAAAAGTTAAACAGAGTACTGAGAAATAGAATAATTTCGTTAGAAACTAGGAAAAGAGGACTAAACCGCTATGTGATATCTCTCCTCATGTATGGAAATTTATGCTGAACAATTTCATCAAAGATTAAGAGAAGACTTGAAGCAACAGAAATGTAGGTCTGCAGAAGGATGTTGACGATATCATGGACCTGAGAAAATGGAAACGAAAAGGAAACTAATATTTTACACCAGGAAGAGTCAACTGAGATTTATAGGGCGCATAATTAGTGAGGAGGGCTTGGAAAATCTGATACTCATGGGGAAGATAGAGGGACAAAGAGGCAGTGGAAAAAAAAAACGCATAACATACTTAATGAGCTTGCGTAAACGTATGGCAGAACAGGTCTAAGAGAAATAACTGAAATACAAAGTTTATTAAGAGCTACAAGGGAGAGGATGTTGTGGAGTACCATGAACGTCTATGTTCTGAGGGAACATGGCACATAAAAAAAAGATGAATTCAAATTTTTAGAGGAAAATGATTTCTAGAAGAAAGCATTAAGATTAAAATTAAAGAAGCTGTTTAGGTTGAAAGAGTTTCGAAGTTGTTTATTTTTTTATACGGCTTGGTATAATATTAGAATGTGCAACATTGTTAGATTTTAAAAATACAGTTTTAAAAATGTCGGCATGACTTTCATTTCGAAACAGTAATGGATACACTAAAGTGGTTACCAATTTTCAGAAAGTGAATATATTTATTTTAATAATCAAATAATTTAATTATAATCAGAATGAACTAAAGAGTCACTTAAAGAACAGAAATACAAGAATGAAAACAAAAAACATACAGTCCTCAAACAAAAAAATGTAGATACTTTTGTTAATTTGATGTTTATTGCTGAATATGCAAATAGACTATTGACATTAGACAAGAAGCCCTAAACTGGACAAGATATAATACACATGCTAAGAGGAAGCAACGAGGAAAACGTATGTATTTCATAAAGTGATTTAGCGTAATATTTGCACACGTATACGGAAAGAAAAAATAAAAATATATATATATATAAACCTGTTTTTAACATACATTCACAATAAATGCACTTAACACACACATACACACACATATATACATATAAATCAGTTATATTTTCTTGAAGCCCATTAGGTTCTCGTTGACTTACCAAACAAATTAAGAAAATGCAAAGAAGTGAAAGCTATAAGAGGAAACTTTGGACAGTACTTAAAGCAAAACACACTTGTCTTAACAAATGAATTACATGCGCCAATCCCGGTCAGAAGTGGAAGCGATACAAAGTCGGAGAGATTCAGGAGAATGGCCCTACTTGTCTTGCAATCTTTACGGGCCATTTCGATTCAGTGCCCTGCGCAATTAAGAGGCAATTAACTGTTTGAAGAAATCAAATGAAAAGGAAGCCGATTATTTCCGAGGCCGTAATAAGCATCTTAATTATTAAAATAAGTTCGAAAGATTAGATCTCTATATTGTTAAGTAGATAAACACGACGTTGGTTTATGGGAAATTCGCCTTCAGCTTTACATATTTGTGCATTTACTTTTATCGTCTGTCTGTCTATCTATCTATCTATCTATCACAATATATTTATATCCTTCTATCTATCAATCGCAATATATTTATATCTATCTATCTATCGCAATATATTTCTATCTGTCTATCGCAGTATCTCTCTATCTATAGCAATATATTTCTATCTGTCTATCGCAGTATCTCTCTATCTATAGCAATATATTTCTATCTATCTATCTATCTATCTATCTATCTATCTATCTATCTATCTATATATATATATTCCTATGAAGTACAAGGAAAAAACATTTTTCCGATTTCTTCCTTCAAAACTGCGAGTCGTCTAATGTTTTATAAGCAGCAAAATAGTCTTTTTTCACGATATTCATTGAAAGCATATTAAGTTGCTAATTTATTAAGTAAACCAATCATCTGCATAATCAAAACCTGAAATTTCCTTCTAACTAAGGTTTTTCCTTTCAAACAAAATTAATGTTAGTTTCTCTTTTTCTTTATTCTTTTAATCATACCACCCTATGCAAGGCAGTAAGGCCACTAGTAGATAATAATCGGACATTGCATCTACATTTTTGAAGATAAATGTTTGCTGGAAAGCATGGAGTGGGAAGAGAGTTTCACAAACGAGAAGTGCGATAGAAGAAACTTTTAGCACAGAACTTACGGTTTTATGTAGCAAATGCAACTGTGAATACGTGGGACCTTACAGACAATCTAGCACTGCGCTTACATTCATAAAGTCTACGTTCCACAGGTAAGAGTTCCGTTGAAGAATTACCATGAAAATATCTATAGAAGAGGATGCTACACTAGAGCGATGAGAAAGTAACTGAGAGCCGAGATTCCAGGTCAGGACCAATAAGATTGCAGATTCTTTTTTGGATTTTCCCAAGAATATCTAAAGGATTACTGAACCGTATGTGGCAGCAATATTCAAAGCTTGTATGAATGGTAGACTTATAGATATATAAGACATATTCAGGAGAAACAATTGTCTAGCACGATAGTGATCCAAATTTCTTAGGAGCAGACCTAGCAATATAGTCAGTATAATCTTTCTATTTCATATCAGCGGAGAATGTTAGCCCGGGAAATTAGAATCAACCATGCTGAAAGGTGGTAGGAAGAGGTAAACATGTTATGCTTGAAAATGTATTTCCCAAAACCAGAAGTGGACTCTGATGTCTGTTAAAACAGCGTAGGTGTAACCTTGAATTTCTCATGCTGTAAATTGTGCCCATTCACATTCATCGTCCCTTATGAAACAGTTAGAGGCCAAAAAGTGGATGTAATCATAGACGCTGGGCAGTAAGTTTCGGCATTGGCGACAACGATGTCACATTTTGAGCGACCCTGCGCATCTGTCAAACTAGTAACGGAAAATCTCTGTGAACTTTCACAGTCACTGATGGTGACTATATATAAGCAAAGTTATGTAGAGGGAAATTTGTTTTATTCGACTTTATTTTCCTTCTTAGTATCTGCTAATATTTCTGTGAAAATAAACAGAAGGGAATAACCAGCATACTATCATTTGATCTCTGATATTTTAACTTTTTGTCCATGGATGCCATTGTAATAGAAACTTCATTAATATTTGATTTTATTTTGTGACGAGTATTCTTATGTTTATTGTTTTTATCACGGGCTTCCGTTTGTTGAGCTTACGGAGAAGATGACACGTTCGACACTTTCAAGATGTTCCCAACATTATTGTTTTTTCTCGGCTGTTAGGCTTTGCAACTTATATATAAACAATGAAGAGATCCGAACGATAGTCATTCTTGCTGTACTTGCAATATTTTTTATTGTTTAATGTTTCTTTAAAATCAAATATAGCAGTAATCGTAGTAGCTCGGTTATAACTTATCCCAAAAGAAATATCGTGAAAAATCTACCAAAACATCAAGGGTTTCGATGTGGCATTTTAAGAATATCAAATATGACATCTGAGGAAAGTAGGAAAGCACACTAGCTCGAATAGTGTATTAGAAAAAACACAGTTGGATATTCTCGTACTAATATTTCAGGCAAGAACTGGTAGTACTTCATTCTCGAATGAAAAAGAAGATATCGTCCGGTTCAAGCACCTCCTTGGTCTTTTGGACAGGAATAGAAACTTATCCCATGTTTCCTGTTTAGAATTGGCCTTCCAGATCCTTCTGAATTTACTTAAACTCTGTATTCTAACATATTCACATAAATTCTGAACTTATTTATTTTTATTTTTCCTCAATAGGTTGATTGATTGATTTTGTTTAGCGGAATATCGACGTATATTTTTTATTTAATGCAGAAATCTAAATATTTTGTCAGCAATTTTATGTCTTCATTTAAATATATACAATAAATAGATATTGTTGGTAATTTTACTGTGAATATATATTGTTTGTATTTTTTATATAAAAATGTATTTTTATAATTTCATAATGTTTTGTTATTGTTTGGTGGCGGTTTCTCTTTTCCAAGAGCTGGGATCCTAACAGGTGCTACCACCCCGGATCAGGGTGGACCTGGGAACAACCGCAGTTATTTAATGGTTCCACCCTCCTCAAAATCTCTAATCTTCTGATTGTTGATGAATGTAATTTATGGCCATACCCTGGACTTCCTCAATAGGAGCAGATAGGTTTGTCTATTGTTTTGTTCAGACTCCTCTTTGGTCTTTTGAGCAGGAGTAAAGGTTTATCGTTTGTTTCCTGCTTACGATGGAGCTTCTTTAACAATAACGGCTAAGTGTTAAAAATTTATCGGATTAATAACAAAAATCCACGAATTCTTTAGCTTTGTTTGCTTCTGAATACAAACCTGAGTAGATATGAAATTTCGAGAATCTATGGCAAGAAGGAATTTGCTGAAAGTCACTCTTCAGCCTTGCTTGATCGGCAATGTCCTTCGTAGCTGAGTCGGTATAAATAAATACATGTCAAATTTCTCATAAACACTGAGAAAATGAATAAAAAAAATAATCGACAACGCACAAATAATCATCAAATTAAGACATCCATCTTTTTTTTTTTTTTTTTTTTTGTTTAGTCACACCTCCCTTGATTCGATATCCAGCCAAGCGGAATCGTATGACACGTGCGATACGCCTTGTCTGCGATTTGTCACTTATTGTCCTTTTATGACCTCTAAATAGCCTACGACAGCGTCTTTCAACAAATAAGGTTAACAACTGCATACTGTCCCAGAATTATAGACCCCCACCTACAACGTCCGTCTTCCACTTCAACAACTCGTATTTTACTGATACTTTCCCTACTTTTTTTTTTTTTTACTCTTTTCGGGTTCATTGTTGTTTTTATTACTTTTCAGTGTCTATCCCTACTTCATTGTTTCTTCGTTAGTGAATCACAGCTTCACCTTCGCCATAATTCTTCACCCACAACCGCACACTCTTATCTTGAAAACTTTAAAATCAAAAATTTTTATTTATTTCGTTACTTGTCTAAAATAAATAAAACTCATTTGTGATTTGGGGTGTTGACCTTTTCTATAAACACTGTTCAATAGTAAAGAGTTGAGCATTGATCAAGAGTTGATTCATAATTTGATACTATCTTTGAATCTATCTATATATTTATCCCTATCTCAGTATGTCAGTCTAATCACATCTCTCTCTCTCTCTACATATATATATATATATATATATATATATATATATATATATATATATATATATATATATATATATATATATATATGTGTGTGTGTGTAACTATGAATTAAATAAATAAATATAGATGCAAGCAACTATACATGCTTGTGATCACGCACATATATAACGTTGCAAATAAATATTTTATTTCATTTTTGGTGTTAACAAAACAGTGCGGAACACATTGTGGTAATACAAAGTTATAAAGTGCATATTAATAATTAATAAATATACATAGAAAGTACGACTTGGAGTTTTATGTTCAGTATAATCTTCAGGTACTTCATAATGGTGATGAACTGTTCGTTAGGATTTTCAACATTTTAAAAAAAAATTTGGGTCTCGTGGAAGCAACGTTCTATAGGGTGTTAATTCTACGTTTAATAATTATATAGTTAGAATTTAATATTGTTGTATAGCTCTGGATTTAAATTTTAAAAAAAGAAGCAATAAAATACATTAAAAACAAAAATATTTAAGAAAAATTCGTTAAACTTCAGGCGATAACGAATTAAGGAGGCTAACTTTATATAAATAAATCAGTATCAAATTAAAATTGTATTAACCAATGATCAAAACTAATTATAACAATAGAAAAATAATATTGAATATTTATAGATGTAATGACGAGAAAAATAAAAAAAATATAAATATATGATAAATATATATAAATATATGAATAAATAAATAATTAAAATAAATAATTATAAAAATAAAAATAAATATGAAATAAAGTAGAATAAATTTATAATTATAGAGATAAGAAATAGGGGAAGTAATATGGAGACATTACGGCATATTTTTGGAGAAGAAATAAAATATGAAATTAAAGTTAATTACCGAAGAGTTAAAAACAATAACAAAAACAGGTTGTTAGGTTAATTATTTTAACCAGAATCGAAATATTTAAAAAAAAAAAAATTTTTTTCTATGAATGCACGCGGTCATAAGTTCACTTCGTCTGTTACGCAAATTATGGTTACCAAAGGATAAGTTTTTCCAAAAGGCACATGTTACATTTATCTCCCTTGCCACTAAAAGATTTGGTTTCAGCTCTTTAATTCCAGTTTACTAATGTTATGTAGTTACCCGTCTTAATGTCCCAGAAATGTTTAGACAGTGCAATGAAGTTGGAATATTGATTATTGGTAAGCGTCATTTTCTGTTGGTAATACCGGGATTTCCAGTGGTTTGCAATGAAACCAAAATAAAATTTAATTTCGCCATTATGTCTAATACTAGCTTTAGACATATATTTGGAATTCAGTGGGCAGGTCTTTTTTCTCTGCAGTTACACATGTTTTCGATATTGTTATCATCATGGGAGTTGTTTAAATGCGCCCTTAATATTATATTATTATGATGCGATGTATATTGTTCAAGGTTTTTTGTATAGTTATAGCTAAATTTAATGTTGTTTTGAATTTTTTTCATTACTGGGTATGGTTGAAATGTTTATTGATTAAATTCAAAAACGTTCTACCGATGTTAGTTTGACATTGCGGTTAAACGGTTGGTTAAGTCAAATTATTTTGCGTTTTTTACGGTTTATGGTTGTTGTTATCTGTTTTGTTTTCATCTAATTATTCTAGTTTAACTTTGTGTTTGATTTTTTCTAAGGCATCTATATAATTATTTTTGCTTGCCAAAAACAGTTTTATTGCTAGAGCTAGTTGAAAGTCTAAATTGTACTGATTTGTGTAAATTGTTTAAAATTCCAGGGTACTAGTTAGCGTTCTTGCAAATGTATTTTTGTTGAACAGTTATTTAGTGTAAGGTTTATCTATCTATCTATCTATCTATCTATATATATATATATATATATATATATATATATATATATATATATATGTGTGTGTGTGTGTGTGTGTGTGTGTGTGTATTCGTCTGTTCAGATCTGTCTATCTATTTACTAGAAGATGATCATTATCTATGTAATTAATTCAATTTCACTCAATTAATTTCTTTCTATCACTCTGTTTTAAGCAATCAATGTTTTCTTAATTAAACTCTATTTACCAATCAATATTGAAGTTTATCGTGTAGACGCAATATATCATGTGAGATTAAAACTTGAAAAAATAGTCTTTCGAAATATCAAATGAATTTATTTACAGTATTTCCAAGGTGACTATTCTCCTCATTTTTTTTATCACAACGTCTCAGCGTCTGTAAACATCGCCCTTCATCCTTCGGCTAACCTACAGGAAGTTCCGAACTGAACACTTTATTTGATCTACGGGGGTTAGAATATCATGTCTAGGGATATCTCAACTAGGGATATTTCGTCTAGTTTTTGTTTATATAATAGGTAGCCCTCATCAGCAGACATTCAGGTTAGGTTTAAGACTCCAAGTTCTCCACAGAGAATTGTCCAACGGAACAGTGAATTTAAATGTTGGTTCGGGAATTTGGTGACATAGTAATTGTAAGTTCAATCCCGGGGCTGAGCATTTGTACTTTTAGACTCAGTGCAAATAGGGCGAACAATATATCCGAGCAGTATTAAGATAAGAACTAGACGAGTTATCCATAGACATGGGCAGAGGAACGAGAACACCGGACGAATGCCTGAAGATACAGCATTCGAAACATTGTGATAAAACAGG
Organism: Acanthosepion lycidas; assembly: GCA_963932145.1. Taxonomy (NCBI): domain Eukaryota; kingdom Metazoa; phylum Mollusca; class Cephalopoda; order Sepiida; family Sepiidae; genus Acanthosepion; species Acanthosepion lycidas. Next base: position 1,813,076 of record OZ010598.1, on the reverse strand, counting down.
AAAGATGGGGAACAGTAATTTACAGTTAAATGGTGCAAATAATGACAATGATTTCCCGCAATAAATAATCCAAGAGCCTCTCAAGATAGATGATTACTTTTTTGAGATATGAACGTAAGAGAAAGAAGTAAAAGTGAAAATGATGCGGATAAAGATTGAACAGTCTTAAGTCTATACTGATGAAGTCCTAAGGGACGAAACGCGTCACACGATAACGTTTTCCACTTTGTCTTAGATCTTTCTTCAAAAATTGTTCTTGATATATATAAATCGTTATCACACTCACACATACACCCACACTCGAACACACACACACACACACATACGAATACACACATGATTTTTATTAGAAATTTTATTATGACAAAAAGAAAAAAAATTTGGAATCGGCGTCATTAGAAAATAAATTTTATTTTTAAAAAAATCGACATCGCCTTGGTGAAATTTGATTCCCGTCTAACTGACGTTTGATTCTAATTTAACTTTATACTCATATAAAAGAGGTATTTATCAATTTCAATTCAAATGTTTTCTATTTTTTTTTCGTTTTTGTTTTTCCCAAAATTAAATGAAAATATTAGGTTGGTGCAAAAATAATTTCGTTTTTTAACATATGTTACTATGTGAGAAAACGAAATTATTTTTGCACCAACCTAATAGAAGACTGGGCGCGAACCTTTGTGTCGCCACCGCCGCATTCCCTTCTTGTTCTCTTAGTAAGAAGGAAATTCAATTCGGATAGGCTTTGCCTTGTGGAACAAGCTAACAACAATACCGATCATTATAATCTTAATCTCTTAAGATCTAGTGTTAATAATTATCTCTCTCATATGACCTCATAAACTACACATCTTTACTTCTTACGCTCAGACATTCAGTAAACCTCTACTGTAAGTGACTCTTGGGCCTAGAAGTGTGTAAACTTTAGTTAAAAATAAAAACGAAAAACAAGCACATCAAATAGCTCTTTCTTCTTCTTCTTTTATGTGCATTGTCCTTACAGGTTCTAGGCTATCACAGACCCTCTGCAATTTCCTGTCCTTTGTAATTATTAACAAAACTTGATTTTTCTTGTTTCTCCTAAACATTGCGCCGCCATCAATTTCCTCAAACTCAGTAGGTAGGTTCGGAGTTTGTTTTTTTTCTCTGTCCCTCTTACCGTCATTCTGTACCAAGAGTATAATATTTTCTATTCCCACTTTCTTTATTATGCCCCTTAGAAATCTCTTTCTGATGTTAAGTACGGGTGTCATTTTCGTTCCCCTTTCCTCAAACACTTCGTCGTTGCTCATATGTTCAGTTCATATTATTCTCAGCATCATTCTGTAGAAACACTCTTGCTTCAAGTCATTTTTCATTTTTCAGGAGATTGTCCAGCATTCACTGCCATATAGAAGGACTGGTATTACATAACACTTCAGTACACTTTTCTTTGTTTCTAAGGGAATTTTGCTTAGCTTTTGGAAGGCATCTTTCGCCATCCCAATGCCCCTTTCTGATTTCAGTGTTGCACTTTCCATCCTGTTAAATACTTCCAGGATAATTACATTATTGGGGGCGTTCCTTTGGCTAACAATCATGCATTCCATCTTCTTGCAATTCTTTCCTTTCTTCTCATTTCCATTCTCTATATTCTTTAGGAGTTCTTCTCATTTCCATTCTCTATATTCGTTAGGAGTTCTTCTTGTTTCCTTTCTGCATCTGCTATCATCACTGTGTCTTCTGCATATGTAATGTTAAGATTGTGGTTGTGAATAATGAATCTTGGTAAGATTTCAAAATCTCTCAGAATGGTCTCATTGTACAGGTTGAATAAATCTGGTGAGAAGACAGACCCTTGTCTTACACTCCTTTCGATTTTTGTATGTTTAGTGAAGAGATTTTCTGTTCAAATGCAGGAAGTTTGCAGCTGGTATAAGTTATGAATTATTGTAATATTCTTCCCAAACATGTCAAGGTTACCTAGCTGCTACATCAATTCTTTGAGGCGTACTTTATTAAACGCTTTTGTATAATCTATAAAACACAGGTACACATGCTTCTGCATTTCTATTGCTCTTTCTGATATCATTCTGGGACATAAATATCACATTACTTATTCCACTGTCTTTAACGAACCTGCACTGTTTTTGTCCTATTTCCGGGCTGATTCTGCCGCGAGCTCAACTCATCAGGATTCGCATGATAAGTTTTGTTATATGGCTCATTAAACTGATTGTTCGATGGAGTTCACATTTGTTTTCAACTGTCTTCTTAGGCAGTGCTATGAAAATGGATCTAATGTATATTACAACTGTTGTATATTACATTTATTATGGCTGCAGTCTTGTCAATGCCGAAATCATCTAAAGCTGCAAGTATCTCTATTAGAATTCCATCTGGTAGTACTTAGGACTATAGGTATTGAAAGCAAACCTGAAACAGTCTTTTTTTCAGTCTAAATAAAGCTCTGCAAAGCTTACTAGATGTTTAAAACGCAAGAGACATAATTACGGTACTTTAACACGAAAACAGAGAGAAAAGATAACAATTTAAAACAAAGTAAAGGTGGCCGGGACTGAATTTGATCTGTCTTTTAAAATATATATATCTATATCAATATATTACTGATAAGGTTTATTGTCTATTTCATGTTTCTTTGTTTGCTTCTGGATACAAACATGAGTAGATATGAAATTTCGAGAATCTATGGCAAGAAGGAATTTGCTGAAAGTCACTCTTCAGCCGTGCTTGATCGGCAATGTCCTTCGTAACAACTAAAATCGATTGGAAATTGATGTAGAATGGAAAATAATGACATATTGAAGAAGTTGAATATACACACTCTCTTAAAGAAAAGTCCTATCAATAATGAAAGATCGATAGCAATGGACTTAGAAAGACTTTTATCATGAAAAACTGTTTTAAATGAAATATTTTAGAAATTTGAACAGCGAGTAACGTTAATACAGAATATAAAGGAATATCGAATGTTCCCTGCATGGAAACGGTTAATATCGCCATTAACATTAAACACGATTCTCCTTGATGATCATGTCGCATCACAGCTTACTTTTTTATTATCTCTAAATTTCAGTTATTTGTTGGAAAAGGAAGATTTCTCCAGCGGTTAGATTTTAGAATTGTCCGCCCATCCAATGCTAGAATGCACACTCTACATAGTTATTTAAGCCTGCGTTACTCACCTAAATTAGATTTTCTCCTGGGGTGTTTACATATACGAATAAAAAAATACTTATTGTGTTACAATTATGTAAAATATTTTTGTACTGCGTTTAAAACAGTATAACAAGTAATCTCCGTTACAAAATACAATGAATAAAAAATTGAACTGAAGATATAATTATTCATTGAAATAAAAATTATTATAAAGTTGTTCCATAAACATATTTTGTAAATTGTAGGTGAAACACATCATTGTGACAATAGAGAATTGTTTTTTTTTTATCAAAATAGCCACAAAATATATTCCTATGAATTGGAAAGAATTATCAGGTCTGAATCTATCTATCTATCTATCTATCTATCTATCTATCTATATATATATATATATATATATATATATATATGCATTGAGTGCTGGTGTCAATAAAATAGTGCGCGATGTAAGATAACAGCGCTACTAAGTAAATATTAATAAATATACATTTTTTTCTCAGTGCTCAAGAACAAATTTTAATATATATATATATATATATATATATATATATATATGTGTGTGTGTGTGTGTATGTGTGTGTCTATTAAAATTTTAATTATGTAACGGTCAGTATCTATTTATCACCTGAAGATTATGCTCTGCTTCGAACACTGAGTCGTACTATCGCTGAGAATATATATATATATATATATATATATATATATATATATATATATATATATATATATATATATATATATAATTCATGAAAACTTATCTTTGATAGTCAGGTGGGTTGATAGGACACCCTGAAGAAGAAAAGAAAGCGATCTCTGCCACCCACGACAGCGCGTAGTTACAACTTTGCCACACCGCGTGCTATTCACAATTTCACTAATTCAGGAGAGAGTAAGTGGGAAGTAGCAAAAGAAACAAGTTCTCAAATTAGGAATTACAAGTACTTAAACATTCCTTGTAGTAACAAACCACCCGATGTGACTAACATAATGTGTTCATATAGTTTTAAGAATGGTCATTAATTTCCAAATAGTCCTTCAGACGATATAACATTTTGACGGATAAAAATCAAGAGAAGGCGAAGAAAACCAACAAAAAAATATTCGCGGAATTCTTATTCTTTTCTCAGAGTGCATATTTATTTAAATTTTAAAATTATGAACAAAAATCATTTTAATCATTTTTTTCACCATTTTTTGCTACCCTAACCCTAACCATAAAAGTAACCTTGACCCTAAATCTAAATAATATATATAGTTTTCAAATGGTTTGAACATTCCTGCTTTAGGCTATTACGTTTAAGCACTTATCCCTTTTTTATTATCTTTAAATTTTCACAAATTTTACAGTAAGATAGTTAAATTTTTATTAGGTTTTTGAATTCTAAGTTGGTTCCGTTTAGATTATCTGCACCCAAAGCTAGGAAAACCAGTCTACCCTACTATTTAACAGATAAAAAGTAATGACTTCATGTCTTTCCCAAGGATATTTTTGCCAATCTGAACGCAGCCGAACAGGCCGTAACTTGAACCCGGTCCTGTCGAACCCTCTTTCCACGCCGATATCTTTCACGGTACCTGCACAATCACCTTTCTCTCATTTCCTGATTTCCCTTAATGTTCTACTCTTCATTTTGTTCTATTTCTCCTTCCCCCCCGATATTTGCCGTATTTTCCTGTTTTTTCTCTCCTTATCTTTATTATAATTTATAATTTTCCCCTGTTTCTTTTCTTTTTGTCCGAATCATTCAACCCTCAGCTCAGATCATCGAAACTTTCCGGTCGCCATCCTCGTTGATCCGACACGCACATTGTCCACGTGTCGATTAAGTCGGTCGTGAAATGGTTACACTTGACCGTACGCGTCCGTGACAATGAAAAGCTCGTTCGGCTGTGAAGGGACGAGGCTTTAATTGGTCCATCGAAGGGTTAAAATGGTTTTATCCGTGCGAATCAACGCCACCTTTCGTTGCTAGCGTCAAAAGCAACGACACGGTGCAACTGAAGCCAAAGGTCATTCAAGCGAAGGGGTTGAATTAGTGAAGGGAAATTAATTCATCCTTCATTAAAGAAAATAAATAAACGCGGATCACATGTCAGCCAAGGAGGCTAAAGATTTGTTCCAATTCCTTTTTCGCTCAATATGTCTCCTCAATATTCCACTTTTTTCTGTTTCTCTATTTCAATATTTTAGTCTTTATTTCGTTGATTTTCTTTCTGATTACAATCCTATTGGTGGTTTTAGCGACTTGAATTATACTTCAACGTCTGTTTCATTGTTTTTTTTTATTTAATTAAAGCAATAATAACATAAATATATAAAAAAGAAAAAGGAAATCTTCAACTCCAGCAGTCAGCAATATGAAAGAAAAGAATGAATAGAGGAAAAATATAAAAATATTATGAAATGAACTAACCGGTTATCGCTCATCATTCGTCAGAACTCGATAGAGAAAAGTAGAATATTATGCAAACCAACTAAAAAAGACAATCACGAGGAAAGTAAATACGCATGCATCAATAATATATTTCGATGTGTATATCTATAAACAGAAAACACCAAATCATCACAAGCACTCCTGTTGTTTGCATAAGGATGTTGGTCTCCATTTAATATGAATTTTCTCGAGGAATCTTAAGTGATAGACGGAATGTAAACCCCACAAGACTGAGCATATATCTTCACAGAAAGATGATATCCATTCTTTTTCGTATTTTGTACATTAATCTTTATTTCGTGTTTTTTTTTTGTTTTTTTTAATTTATTTATAATTTAAATTTGTTTATTTTTATTTATATCTTCCCGAATTTTACAAAGTTAAAGTATTACTTTCTGCTATTAGGTTGGTTCAAAAATAATGTCGTTTTCTCACATATGTTACTATGTGAGAAAACGACATTATTTTTGAACCAACCTAATAAATTTCTTCCAACAATTCTGATTGAATCAACTTTCTTGGATCAGGTGAATTTTGTCGCCTTTTTAGATGAGTTGAAAGAAGCTCTAGAAGTACATGTAATTATTCTTGCATCAGATGTTTATACACAGTATTTTCTGAATTCCCAGTGTACGGCTGTTCCTACTCTGTCATGCTTTGCATTCATTTTCGCAATTTTGATGAATTCATTTAAGATGCGTGAAGTGCATTCTAATTATCTTCTCTCTGAGCCGACATCTGCAACGTTTCTGTGGCTTTTTTGACGTAATTCTTGGGTCGAAATGATTATATCTTTTACCTATTCAGATGTTCTCTTTGTAACCGGATAAACGATTGTTTATCAGCGATAAGATCTGTTTACATTTTAAATTTTCTGTGGAGAATTTTCTTTACCCACCTCCTTTACTCCGATTATTTTGCAATTATATCAGTAAAATGCAACAATTTCCAGATGATTTTTTACTTTTCTTCACAAGAGAGATAGCAGGGAAGTTTTGCGCAGTCATCATCATCAGTATTTTCTCAGATATGATCTTATTATCTGGGAATTAACGAATCGATGGCGATCAACCTAGTTGCAGACTCTTAGGATACCATGCATTTTTTAACCCGACACAGTTTTCGAAATAGTATTGCCTTTATCAAGAGTCTTCACTTTTGCAACAGTTCCACTCGGCAATCAATGTCATTATTTTTCGTTCATGTCTCTCTCCTTTAAGTCACGCCGCCACCGTTCCAAGTGCATCCCTGATAAGAGGTATGACTGTAACCTTCTTCAGCTTTCAAATCCTTCGAGTTCAAAGTTCAATGGGTCATATTTAGTTAATTTCTCTTCTTCCCTTTGTTTATTGCCTTTGATCAATAATTAACCATTCTTTTTCGATTTTATCTTCCACTAATATACCCGGTTTGTTGTACTTCAGTTTCTTAACTCTTTGTAGTGAATCAGCCCACAAGATTTTCCATATTTCTGACTCGAGGAATTTCGCAGGTTTATAGTTGTACCATTTCTTTTCTTGCTATAAATTCGACTTTTTCATAAAATTTCCAGTGGATGATTTTCATTACTGTATCATGTTTCAATCTTCAATATTTATTCTGAGCTAAATTTAGAACTTCACTAAGGGTGGGTGCTATAGTTTCATAGAATGTCTCCCATGTTCTACAAAATGGTGATATATATTCTTTGGGATATGATTCCTGATGTTATTTGTAATAACAGCCTGATCTCGAGTTACTTTTGCAACATAAACATTGCATGATAAAGAAAGCTGTTGTTTGTGGCCCGATATTGATACATTAATTACCAGATGTTAAGATCTTATCCGAGAAAATACAGACAATGATTATGATAATGACGCTAGTAACATATTATTATTATTATTAGTAGTAGTAGTAGTAGTTGTTGTTGTTGTAATAGTAGTAATAGCTGTCAGAATGATACATTCTACGAGAACTTGGCACAACAGCCTTTTTAACGTTAATTGTGATCTTATCAATGCCAACAACTGTAATATTTAAAATAAAATTATAGACTTGCATGGCACCGGTTTTTAAACGGGTGCCATGCAAGTCTATAATTCTTTTATTGGGATTATTTGTATGGGATCGGTAGGTCAGAACAAGTGCTTGAAAATCACAAAAAATCGAGTAAACAGGACTTTTCGGTAGTGTGACCTTCTCTAGGGTTGTGCAAGTAACAGAGTCACAAGTCCTCGTCATAAAAGGAGCGACCCTGGCCAATTACTAATCATGCCGCATGTTATGCCCGTTCTCCCAGAAATTTTCACTACGGTATGCCCACCAAAATGTACGCCATAATCCACAGGTTGGTTCTATACGAGTTGAAGACACACAAATAAACATGAATAGGCGTCTATAACAGGGATTTATTCGATATTTATTTAAATTGTGGTTTATGGCGTACATTTTGGTGGGCATACCGTAGTGAAAATTTCTGGGAGAACGGGCATAACATGCGGCATTCTCGAGAATTTATAAATGAGTTATTTTCTCTTCTAATAATTGTGCGATTCTTTAGATCAAAGTTTTAGTTGAATGTATTTCTATGCATAACTATGTGGCAAATTGCTTTCCATAATATCATTTTTGTGTTCATAATTATTGTTATTTCTGCAAGTTTCACCTATGTATTGTGAAGGGCAGTTGTGACAGTTTATTTTATATATACCTGCTTTAGAAATTTTATTATGATGGGTGTATTATGTTCTGATCATAGCGACAATAGTTTTGGAATCAAATATGGCCGATCCCTATGTCGATGGTGGTTATATCTGTGCGCAACACGTGTAAGAAAGCAACGTTTTATCCAATTATATTCGTTTCAGAACAAGTATAAATGCTGTCATATCCAGCCCCAGTTTTCATCCTGCTCTTCTCTCTACATTTTATCTACAATACTTTGTTCTTATCAGCAGGAGACGAATAGGGGTAAGCAGCCGTTGGTCTGACACCAATAGAAGATGTCACGCTCGGCGTTCATCGCATTATACACCCGGCACAACACGTGTAAGCACGCTCACTACACGACAGCCAGCATTTGCTCCCCTTACCGATGTACAACATCAAACAGTGAGGGACGCATCCCCGTTCTTTATTCTCAGTTGGAAGCTGGCTTTTACTATTGAAAGCCACACGTGAAATCCGCATTTATCAATTAAAAACTATTTTCAAATGATCGCTTTATTTTTTTCCTAACATTCAAAATTCATTATTTTTTCTTTTATTCCATTATATATTTTTTTTAATCTTCTGTGCTTTATTTATGGTAGTTATATGAATATACGCGGGAAATATTAAAATTTTCAGCCGAGGTACGACTTTGAAACAATTCAGTCATCATAGGGGTTATCAATAGGTTTAAGTATTGATATTTATTCAACTCAGATAAGTAAAAATAATTTCATTTTTATCGTTGTAGAGAATAAGCAGTTTGATTAAATCCGGTGAGAGAACGCACTCTTGTCTTACATCCCTTTGCATTTCTTGTGTATGTGACAATATATTTTCTATCCATTTGTGGGTTCTTTCTTTAAAGTAAATATTTCGAATTAGTCTAATATATTTTCTAAGTAAATAAAGTCTTCCTGACAGTTTAAATATATATTTTTGTCGTGCATAATAACTTAACGAATTCTTAATCAGCTATTCCGTGTAAAAGATTATTTGTTTATCCTTTCACTCCAAGCAAGGCAATAAAGCTATTAAGATGCAAAGCTTACTGAGTGAAAGAGGATTTGAGGAAAAGAAAACATAATTAATATAAGGAATTAAGAAGACATAAGTTAATGATTGGCATTGTGTTTAAATTTTTGAAGACCAAAGTTGACTGGAAAAAGTAGCTGGAAGTGTTCCACAAACAAGAAGTACGGGAGAAGAAACTTTTATCATAGAACTTACGGTTACCTCTGGCATTTTCAACTGTAAAATGATGAGACCTTTCTGCCAGACTAATAATGCACTTAAATTCATAAAGACTTGACACCAAAGAGGTCATCAAAATAATTACGATGGAAATATTTATAGAAAAGGCACAAGAATGTAAGAAATTTTTAAATCAGTTATATTTACAAAAATACTTTTTCTTAATTTTCAACACATGTATATCTGACAAGAACCGGTGTCTTTTACGCAATAAGGCCATAGAACGACAGAAAGAGCAATACAAACACAGAATGTTTCATAGACGACGTAAGAGAATGTAATATAGTACAAGGCAAAGACCTATTTGAACTACTAGGAAAACCGGCTTTGTTTGGTGAAGATATTGGAATAATTCAGGGAACAAACGGTCTGCATCCGTATAGAAAATAAACGGAGTAAGTACAGAAAAGAGAAAGGGGCCTAAGAACGAGATAGTGTCTTCTCACCGGATTTATTCAATTTTTACACTGAAGCTCTCCTAAAAGAACTACATGTCCTACCAGGATTTATTATAGGTGGCTAAAATCTTAATTACTGCGATATGCAGCTGATACATTGTTAACAGATAGAATAGAAAAAAATTTGCATGAACTCTTAAAAAATATAGTAAAGGAAATCTGGAAGAATTAACTAAAAAATTAACTGCAAGATGTCAGAAAATATGTTTGTCAGCAAGACAAACAGTCCAGGAAGCGAGCTACAAATTAAATATCTGTAAAATATAAGACCCAAACCCGAAGGTGTATTGTAATAAGGAACGATACCTTCCAAACACTAAGCAAAGTATAATAATAATAAAAAAGACGGAAACGATTAGAAACAAAGAAAATAGTACTCAAGTACTATGTAACATCAGGGCTTCTATATAACAGAAAATACTAGACAATTCAGCACAGATGAAAAGGAGACCTGAGGCACCAGAAATGTGGTTCTACAGAAGAATGTCGAAAATATCATGGACAGAGAAGGTGAGTAACAATGAAGTTTCAAGGAAAATGGAAGCCTATACTTTGAATTAGAAAGACAGAGTTAAACTTTCAAGGAAAAGTGATGAGGAAAGAAGGCATGAACATTTCACACACCTAGGGCAGGTTGAGGTCAAGTGGAACAGAGTGATACCGCAACTAACCTACTTAACGACCTTGTGTAAATTGGCAGAATAGAGTGTGGAGGATAAGAAAAAATGTTGCGAAGAATACAACAGATAGGAAGTTGTGGAAAGCAATGTTCGCTTACGTCCTGATGGGACAGGGCACACACGGTACACAGAAGCTGAAGATGAATGTCATGAGTTGACTTTACGTTTTAGTAATGTCATACATAAATGTTCTCTATTTGCGAGTACAAAGCATTGTAATTGAAAAGAATCAATGTTTGGGGATCTCTATGTTCAAAAGAGAAACAAAAAGGTCTATTCAAGCAGCACAACATCAAAGCCTGCCAACAAAATCTTAACTGGGATATAGTTCAAGGAACTAATTCAGAAGGTGACTTCTGCACAGTGGCGAAACTTGATCATCTAATATCTAAATAATCTACTCTAAAACAAAATTAATTTCAAAGTAGGGATGAGAGAGAAGAGTAATACATTCAAGGGACGATATGCCAATATCACAACCGAACCTATAGAAGAAATAGTATAAGCAAAACCCACCAAATTTAGATGACGTTACTTTACTTTATGAGTTCACGATAACTTAATAGACCCGATATTATCATAAAATACAATTGAAGAGAACCTGTCCGTCAAATAATCCCACCTCAACCTCATGGTAGTCCGAAGTACAGGTTATGGGTTCGGTAATTTATTTCTTTATCTACAGCTCATCAAACATATGCAGATTATTTAAAGCCAAAAAATATTATTATATTGTACGCATTTATTTTTTAAATCAAAATGTGTTTTTAGTAATAAAAGTCTTACTAATTAACTCAAGAATAGTAGACGTAAACGAATATAATGAACCCAAGTGAAATTCGAACTCGGCTCTACGATGAACAATTCCTAACCATTATCCATTATATCATCCTCACATCAAAGCTATGTGAGATATTCGTAATCGGTCAGTCATCGAAATACTGATCAAGTTCGACGCTGCTTAACTTCGGTGACCGTAAGGTAAATGGTGTGACATGGCCGAAAGCCAACATTAAAGAGCATCTATCCATCAAATAATCCCACCACCACAACTCATGGTAGGCCTTAATACAAGTTATAGATTCGGCACCTTGTGTACAAGTGCAAAACATTAAAAAATATTATCTGAATAATAATAATAATAATAATAATAATAATAATAATAATAATAAATCAAAATGAATCGCCCAGACATGGTGTGATCAAAGAGCGCAAAAAGAGAATTCCAGTCTGAGTTGGTGCCTTCGGTTTGATTGGAAAAAATCCGATAGACACTGAAAAGATTCATGGTAGGTCATGCCTTAAAGAAATATACAATATTGTTCACAAGATTACAGCTCACACCCTACGAAGGACTTTAACTATAGCCTAAGTATCAATGAAAAAGAATAATGAATAAAAAGTTAGCAAACAACAATAGGTAGAAATAACAGCATTCGGATCCAAAATTATTTCTACTCAATAACCTCAAGAATAGTTTGAAACATAACCATTAAGGCTTACCCAATAACCGTTGGGATAATTCAATAAACAGGAAATACTTGACCTTACTACCCATAATGCCCCATTGGAAACTTTTATAAATAGTCGAGCCAAAATAGAAATCACAAAGCTGAAGGATTCCGTTGAAGCATTAAGCAAACTGTTGCCATTGGGTGTTGAACTCATTATTCAATATATATATATATATATATATATATATATATATATATATATATATATATATATATATATATGTATACATACACACACACACACACACACATATATATCTATATATATATATATATGTGCATATGTGTGTACGTGTGTGTGTTTCGGCGGCAAATTCTCTTTTAGGCATGTATGATTGAATAAATTACAAACGTTATTTTTAACATAATCATTTCATATTCATGAACATGTTTCTGTATGCTACAGCTGAATAAGCTAGGAAATGCACTGTAAGTAAATAAAATAAAACAAAATAAAATAAAATTGATTCTCACAATTATAGTGCATTTCTTGCCTTTATTCAATTGTAATATACGGAAAAATATTCGTGAATATGAAAGGATTACGATAAAAATAAACAGACATAATGTGTGCAATTTATTCAATCACACCCACACACACACATACACCCACACGCAGAGAGAGACACACATAGACAAATACACACATACACACACACAGAAACATATATATATATCTATATATATATATACATATTGTGGCACCATTTAACGAGGCAGAAAGGGAAAAGAAAAGAAGAAAAGGAGAGGCTAAGAACCGAATTGTGAGTGATAAGCAAGAACACACACACAGCTAAGAGACAATGGATAAAAGGATATTTTGATAAGTAACAAATGGCGAAAGAGTGTCATTACAATGACAGGGAAATTCTGAGTAAAAAGAAAGGGAAAGAAGGAAAGAATCAGATATGTTTTGGCATCGGCTGTGTTATCTAAGGATATGAAAACAAACTATTGGTACGGGAAGACATCTTATTATCAACTACAGACCGGCTGGCCAAAGAAAAAAAAAAATTCAAATGAAAATGTTATTTCGTTAAGTGACGAAAAACAGGCAACTAAAAGGACTTGGACAGATATGAAAAATTAAAAACCACCCACGAGCGTCCGACAGGAACATCCTTGGCCTGCGATAATAAAATTTTGTTATCAGGAATTTGTGCCGAGGGAAAATGAATGTGTTTTTTTCTTTCTTCGAGGCGACAGACTGACTGGAACTTTGGAGATGTTTCTTATTGAGACCGTGTTAAGAAGACCACACATTCTGATAATTAGCAATAAAATACCTGACGTAAACCACGTGTAGAACAAGAGTTATGACCGCCATTGTCATATTGTCCCGTTCGCGGCTGGAGAAATGATAAACCATTAAGGGGAAGAAAAGGGAAAGAGAAGAGATAATTTTTTTTTAAGCAAGATATTTTTTTTCTTCCTGAAACAAAGCCGCAGATTCATCCACGCCCGACTAAGACATCATTGGTCGAGTGGTGATCACGTTATGCACGAGGAAGGCTGTTGCCGCCCATCTGGAGGATGAGTAAGAGAGGTTGCCACGAAGATGTGGGGAGGGCAGTTCACGATCCTCTGAAGTATGATGAGAAGGTGGGAGTGAGGAAAGGTTCCCAAAAATGGAAAAAGGTGGAAATTCCTAACCAGAGAGGTGGATATGTATTTAGAATTATCGAGGAACCCCCCGGCGCCGACAAACTAACCCCGGTTTTGGTCGGCGCCCATATAAACGAAGCCACAACGAGCAGAAATGAGTCGAGTCCCAGCAGTTCCCAGAGTCAGTCTCCGGTTGAGGCAAGCCTCGCAGATAAATGACCAGGATTCACGCACATTCCGGACCCATCTTCAAACCAAGAACAATTATTTTGAAGAGCGACTTAGATCCAGATCACCGAAATAAGTTTTTCTTTTGACTTTCGTCCAAAGACCCACCGAAACACCAATTTCTTAGAGAGCAGAGGACTTGAAGTGTTAAAACTTGCCTAGCGGAAAACGACGTATCACAATCCATAGAACGGCTCGGGAGATAGATGCAGTCCTATGTATCGAACAACTATACACAAAGTTTGTTACCTTTTTCTTTGATACTTTGAACTTTTGAGTTTTCATTTTATTGCCTTTTATGCATATTTGTGTGGTATCACCCCCGTTGAACTCGGTTTGCAGTACGGCCCCGACGACTGATTGATTTCCTCTGCCTAGATCAGTTCACAACGTGGGTAGGCAGACTGGGAATCAAAGTAGTTACTTCGGTAACCAGGCGTTGGAAGCGAGTTGGGAACGACGAGGCTGATATCAAATCTAACCAGATTCCCACCCGAATCACCAAAAGGTTAGAACTCCACATTTTGAGCAGCGACACCCGAACGGAGCAGCGAGGAGCGAACGGCTGGCGCCGCGGCGAGGACGTCACAGTTGGTGCCGTGGTAGACTAGGATAGAACGTCACGGTTGGCGCTGCGACCAGGGGACGACGTCACAATATGATATAAATATAGTTTTAATATATGCTATATTTATGTGTAAATGTGCTGAATAATAGGGATAGATAAAGTGTATTAATATAAGAGTAGACACTGATGTCAAGACTGAGTGGCGTCAGTCTGTTTCATGCTTGAACGCATCTTTAAGGCTAAAAATTGCGTTGGAACATGAAAAACTATAAGTATATTGTGATCAATATACTGAAACTATTGATTTCATTGTTCATTATGTTAAACTGTTTACTCTTCCTGGATATATTTGACCAATACGAGTTAGAAGACAATGCGATGAAAAAGAAATGTTGGCAAAACTGGAGTGAAAACTGGACGGTTTTTTCCTTGACACCGCTATTATTTTAACTACCTTCACTCCTTGGCAATGTTTATTGTTTTAAAAAGCGATGATTAGAATTATAATAAAAACTAAACATATGTTGAAAGTGAACTGAGAACAAAAAAACAAAAAAAAAAAACACTATTTATTAGATTGTTTATTGGAAAGGTTGGCAAAATAACAGCTATTTGCCAATTGATTCAAAAGTTATATTAAAAGTATTTACAGAAAATGCAGACGGAAGCTACATTACGGTGGG
The DNA here is from genome assembly GCA_963932145.1 of Acanthosepion lycidas. Lineage (NCBI taxonomy): Eukaryota > Metazoa > Mollusca > Cephalopoda > Sepiida > Sepiidae > Acanthosepion > Acanthosepion lycidas. The sequence goes on along the minus strand of OZ010598.1, from coordinate 1,797,801 downwards.
GGGTGGGGGAGTGCCTGAAGCCGAGATGCCAGGTCATTACCAATATTTGTGATGTATATTTAATGTATTTATTTACTCTCATCATTTGATATATTTTATTATATCGATTTCTTGTGTTTATTTACAATATTTTTAATATATCGATTTAATATATATTTTTAATACATTTACATTCTATATTTATTTTCCAAAGTTTATCATAATTTGATCCTTGACTAAAATAACGCCTAGCAGAAAGTGTAAAAAGGTGTAAGTGCTTTTTTATTTTCTTTTTTCCTATTTTCCAACATTTTTTATTCAATGGAAATAAAGTTGTCACAGAAGTTGTGATGATGATGGAAGCTAGAATCTAACCTTTGACCTGAGAGACGAACACGTTTATTCCTTACCGCCATATTTGGAGTCTGTTTCGTTTGGCTATCGGCATGGGTCAATGTTGTCTTTTGCGCTGTGACCAGCCCAGCTTTGCCGTTTGCCTTGTCTCTTTTGTCATTTTCAATGTCACACGGTGTACTTTTCACCTGTGCCAATATGTAATCAAGAGCGTCGTCGACAAAATGCGCCGTGTGTGTGTGTGTCGACGCGTTACCGAAAAAAAAGAGTGACGTCCCAGATACGGGGGCTTCTTCTAAGTAAACAATACAGCGCTTAGGAAAACAATGTAAAACACCAATCAGATAAATTCTAAACGAGGCATTTTACATACACACACACACACACTCACACACACACATATATATATATATATATACAGAGAGAGACAGAGAGAGAGAGAGAGAGAGATGTGTGTGTGTGTGTGCATGTTTGTGTCAATCCAGATCTATCTATCTATCTATCTATCTATCTATCTATCTATCTATCTATCTATGTGTCTATATATATATATATATATATATATATATATATATATAGATACCTTCAAATATTTGTTAAAAATAAGCGAACATGGGGAAAAAATGCCCCCGCCCCAATTAATGTAAACAAAGTTTTATCGTCAACATTTTGCGCTATTATTAAGAGGAATGACCAAAAGTGTTTTATGTAAAAATTATAGTTTTAACAAATGCTTTTTCGGAATCTTCGAAACTTTGATTAAACTCTTGATTTCTGGGATCATAAATTCGCCTCGGAAATTTGGGCATCTATATACGATGAAAAACACACTGATTTGGAAATGATTGCAAATTTGTTAAGTTTCTATGAAATTTTCAGGGCTTATTCACAAATCTTATGGAAATATATATATATTTGTTAATCCGTTACCCGCTACTTATAAATTTTTATAAAATTTCGAGAAGTACTTTTTTGTAAATCTGAATGCTTTTATTATTTGTCGTTACAAATCGTCTCGAATTTAAATCTATTCTGAAACGTAAAATAAAAAGAAACATTAAAAATGGGACATTATTTAATTTTAAAAAAAATGTTGAATAAAATATTTTACGGACTTTCTTGTCTTCCGAAAAAAATGTTCGATGAATAATGAAAATTTTACAAGAACTGTTTTCAATTAAAATAAATGAAAACAAATCTTGTAAAAAAAAATTATAAACTTTTAATTCTTTTAAAATTCTCTATTAATTTGTAGCGGTCACGTGATATCTTTATTAAAAAAAATAACTGTATTTACTTATCCTAAATGGAAAAAAAATTCATCGACCTTTACTATTTTGAATATAAATTTTTTTATTTTTTTGTTGGTATAAAGTAATTAATATTTGTTTAAGTTACTATTAATTAAACGTTAAAACAGCAAATGTTTTCAGATAACATTTCAGAAACGTCGGAGAACCGAGTTCAAATTCCAGAGGAATCAGAAAACCAATTTCAAATTCCAAATAGGAGGTAGGAATGAGGAATCGGAGAGGCGATTTCAAATTCCATAGAGGAGTCACGAATTGAGGAATCGGAGATCCGAGTTCAAATTCCAAAGAGGAGGTACGGATTGAGGAATCGGGGAGCCGAGTTAAAATTCCAAAGAGGAGGTACGGATTGAGGAATCGGGGAGCCGATTTCAAATTCCAAGGAGGAGGTGCGGATTGAGGAATCGGAGAGGCGATTTCAAATTCCAAAGAGGAAGCACGAATTGAGGAATCGGAGAGCGGAGTTTAAATTCCAAAGAGGAGGCACGGATTGAGCAATCTGGGAGGCTATTTCAAATTCCAAAGAGGAGGTACGGTTTGAGGAATCGGGAAATTCCAAAGAGGATGCGCGAATTGAGGAATCGGAGATCCGAGTTCAAATTCGAAAGAGGTGGTACGGAATGAAGAATCGGGGACCCGAGTTCAAATTCCAAATACCAGGTACGGATTGAGGAATCGGAGAGCCGATTTCAAATTCGAAAGAGGAATTACGTATTTAGGAATCGGGGAGCCGAGTTCAAATTCCAAAGAGAAGGTACGGTTTGAGGAATCGGGAAGCCGATTTCAAATTCCAAAGAGAAGGTACGGATTGAGGAATCGGTGAGGCGATTTCAAATTCCAAAGAGGAGTCACGAATTGAGGAATCGGAGATCCGAGTTCAAATTCCAAAGAGGAGGTACGGATTGAGGAATCGGAGAGCCGATTTCAAATTCCAAGAGGAAGCACGAATTGAGGAATCGGGTAGCCGATTTCAAATTCCAAACTGGAGGCTCGAATTGAGGAATTTGAGAGGTGAGTTCAAATTTCAAAGACGAGGCACGAATTGAGTAATCGGAGAGCCGAGTTTAAATTCCAAAGAGGAGTCACGGATTGAGGAATCGGGGAGGCGACATCAAATTCCAAAGAGGAGGTAGGGATTGAGGAATCGGAGGACCGAGTTCAAATTCCAAGTGGAGGTACGGATTGAGGATTCGGGGAGCCGATTTCAAATTCCAAAGAGGATGCACGAATCGAGGAATCGGGGAGCCGATTTCAAATTCGAAAGAGGAGGTACGGATTTAGGAATCGGGGAGCCGAGTTCAAATTGCAAAGAGGAAGCACGAATTGAAAAATCGGGTAGCTGAGATCAAATTCCAAAGAGGAGGTACCGATTGAGGAATCGGGGAGCCGATTTCAAGTTCCAAAGTGGGGTCATTAATTGAGGAAGAGGAGTGCCGAGTTCAAATTCCAAAGATGAGATACGGATTGAGGAATCGGGTAGCCGATTTCAAATTCCAAACTAGAGGCACGAATTGAGGAATTTGAGAGCCGAGTTCAAATTCCAAAGAGGAGGTACGGATTGCGTAATCGGAGAGCCGAGTTCAAATTCCAAAGAGTAGTCACGAATTGAGGAATCGGCGATCCGAGTTAAATTCCAAAGAGGAGGTACGGATTGAGGAATCGGGGAGCCGATTTCAAATTCCAAAGAGGAGATGCGGATTGAGGAATCGGAGAGGCGATTTCAAATTCCAAAGACGAAGCACGAATTGAGGAATCGGGTAGCTGACATCAAATTCCAAGAGGAGGCACGGATTGAGGAATGGGGGAGCCGATTTCAAATTCCAAACTGGAGGCACGAATTGAGGAATTTAAGAGGTGAATTCAAATTCCAAAGACGAGCCACGAATTGAGTAATCGGAGAGCCGAGTTTAAATTCCAAAGAGGTGTCACGGATTGAGGAATCGGAGAGCTGAGTTCAAATTCCAAAGAGAAGGCACGGATTGAGCAATCGGGGAGGCGACATCAAATTCCAAAGAGGAGGCACGGATTGAGGAATCGGAGAACCGAGTTCAAATTCCAAAGAGGAGTCACGGATTGAGAAATCGCAGAGCCGAGTTCAAATTCCAAAGAGGAGGCACGGATTGTGAAATCGGAGAGCCGAGTTCAAATTCCAAAGAGGAGGCACGGATTGAGTAATCGGAGAGCCGAGTTCAAATTCCAAAGAGGAGTCACGAATTGAGGAATCGGAGATCCGAGTTCAAATTCCAAAGAGGAGGTACGGATTGAGGAATCGGGGAGACGATTTCAAATTCCAAAGAGGAAGCACGAATTGAGTAATCGGGTAGCTGACATCAAATTCCAAAGAGGAGGTACGGATTGAGGAATCGGAGAAGCGATTTCAAATTCCAAGAGGAGGTACGGATTGAGGAATCGGGTAGCCCATTTCAAATTCCAAAGAGGAGGCATGAATTGAGTAATCGGAGTGCCGTGTTCAAATTCCAAAGAGGAGGTACGGATTGAGGAATCGGGTAGCCGAATGCAAAATCCAAAGAGGAGATACGGATTGAGGAATCGGTAGCCAATTTCAAATTCCAAATTGGAGGCACGAATTGAGGAATTTGAGAGGTGAATTCAAATTCTAAAGACTAGGCACGAATTGAGTAATCGGAGAGCCGAGTTTAAATTCCAAAGAGGAGGTACGGATTGAGGAATCGGAGAGCCGAGTTCAAATTCCAAAGAGGAGGCACGGATTGAGTAATCGGAGAGCCGACTTCAAATTCTAAAGAGGAGGCACGGATTGGGGAATCGGACAGCCAAGTTCAAATTCCAAAGAGGAGGCATGGTTTGAGTAATCGGGGAGCCGTGCTCAAATTGCAAAGAGGAAGCACGAATTGAGGAATCGGTTAGCCGAGATCAAATTCCAAAGAGGAGGTACGGATTGTGGAATCGGTGAGACGAGTTCAAATTCCAACGGGAGGTATGGATTGAGGAATCGGGGAGCCGATTTCAAATTCCAAAGAGGGGGCATTAATTAAGGAAGCGGAGTGCCGAGTTCAAATTCCAAAGATGAGATACGGATTGAAGAATCGGGTAGCCGATTTCAAATTCTAAACTAGAGGCACGAATTGAGGAATTTGAGAGGCGAATTCAAATTCCAAAGACGAGGCACGGATTGAGTAATCGGGGAGCCAAGTTCAAATTCCAAAGAGGAGGCACAGATTGTGTAATCGGAGAGCCGAGTTCAAATTCCAAATAGAAGGCACGGATTGAGTAATCTGGGAGCCGAATTCAAAATCCAAATAGGAGATACGGTTGAGGAATCGGGGAGCTGATTTTAAATTCCAAACTGGAGGCACCACGGATTGAGGAATTTGAGAGGCGAATTCAAATTCCAAAGAGGAGGCACGGATTGAGAAATCGGTGAGCCGAGTTAAAATTCCAAAGAAGGGGTACGGATTGAGGAATCGGAGAACCGAGTTCAAATTCCATGGGGAGGTACGGATTGAGGAATTGGGGACCCGAGTTCAAATTCCAAAGAGGAGGCATGAATTGAGGAAGGGGAATGCCGAGTTCAAATTCCAAAGAGGAGGTACGGATTGAGGAATCGGGGAGCCGAATTCAAAATCCAAATAGGAGATACGGTTGAGGAATCGGGTAGCTGATTTCAAATTCCAAACTGGAGGCTCGGATTGAGGAATTTGAGAGGCGAATTCAAATTCCAAAGAGGAGGCACGAATTGAGTAATCCGAGAGCAGAGTTTAAATTCCAAAGAGGAGCCACGGATTGAGCAATCGGAGAGGCTATTTCAAATTCCAAAGAGGAGGTACGGTTTGAGGAATCGGGAAATTCCAAAGAGGATGCGCGAATTGAGGAATCGGAGATCCGAGTTCAAATTTGAAAGAGGTGGTACGGATTGAGGAATCGGGGACCCGAGTTCAAATTCCAAATACCAGGTACGGATTGAGGAATCGGAGAGCCGATTTCAAATTCGAAAGAGGATGTACGTATTTAGGAATCGGGGAGCCGAGTTCAAATTCCAAAGAGGAGATACGGATTGAGGAATTGGGGAGCCGATTTCAAATTTCAAACTAGAGGCACGAATTGAGGAATTTCAGAGGCGAATTCAAATTCCAAAGAGGAGGCACGGATTGAGGAATCAGAGAGCCTATTTCAAATTCCAAAGGGGAGGTACGGTTTGAGGAATCGGAAGCCGATTTCAAATTTCAAAGAAGAGGTACTGTTTGAGGAATCGGGAAGCCGAGTTCAAATTCGAAAGAGGTGGTACGGGATGAGGAATCGGTGACCCGAGTTCAAATTCCTAATAGGAGGCACGAATTGAGGAATCGGAGAGCCGAATTCCTATTCCAAATTGGATGTACGGACTGAGCAATCAGAGAGCCGAGTTCAAATTCCAAAGCGGAGATACGGATTGCGGAATTGGACAACCAAGTTCGACTTTCAAAGAGGAGGTACGAATTTAGCAATCGGAGAACCGATTTCAAATTCCAAAAAGGAGGCACGAATTGAGTAATCGGGGAAACGAGTTCAAGTTCCAAAGAGGATGCGTGAATTGAGAAATCGGATAGCCGATTTCAATTCCAAAGAAGAAGTACGGATTGAGGAATCAGAGGGCCGAGTTCAAATTCCAAAGAGGAAGCATGAATTGAGGAATTGGAGAACCGAGTTCAAATACCAAAGAGGAGGTACGGATTTAGGAATCGGGGAGTTGAGTTCAAATTCCAGCCGAATCCATTACATTCATATACGTACTATTACACTTGGAAAAGGTATGATTCGTCTTCTTCTCTCCTTAGGTATGGGTAAATAGCAGCACAGACCGGGTTCTATAGACGGCCACTGATCTTCCGCAGAAAGAAATGGCAACCTACTGCAGCAAAAATCTTCCTCGTCTGTCATGTATCGAATGTTCGCCTAAGCTTGTATCACACATGGCCCATAATTGACTGATGTTTGAATATTGAATTTTTTTTTTAATATGGAGAATTATGTTGTATTAAATGATTAGTAATTATGGATGATTTTGTAGATTTGATTGATAAAAAACAATTCATTTTAATTTGGTTTGAAATGCAGCAAATTATATTGCTTAATGAAATTATTAAATGTAATCTATTCGTAATAAATTAGAAGAAATATAATATCTCCAAGAAAGACATTCAATACATTTGATTTAAATAAAATAAATTTTAAATCTTAGTTATCGTTATATATATATATATATATATATATATATATATATATATATATATATATATATATATATATATATATGAATATAAATGACAATAGGAAAACTGTAGTTATTGCTGACGCGTTTCGTCTAATGTGGACTTTCTCAAAGCAAAAAAAGAAATGAATTTAATTAAAGAAAGTAACTAATAATAACAAAAATCAGAATGTTCTGAGCAACTGGAGGAATGTAGAGAACAGCATTTACATATTGTTAACTGAAAATAACGTCAGTTATTGTCACGTGTGGAGAATATTGTCATTAGAGTTGTGTTTGCGGATTCAACCATTTTCTTTTGATTTTACGATATTGTTGTGTACGTTTTGTTTGGGAGAGCAGTAATTTTGTTAAGAAAGGTGAAATAGGGAAAAAGCCTGAGCGTAGATTAATATTTGGGTAATATTCTATGGCGGCACTCTGTAGAATTTTCCTTCTGAGTGAGTTATTTTATTTTTATGAGTGTAGCATTTTTAAATTCAAAATTATGGTTGAATCTATTTCTATGTATGACTAGTGCATTAGCTAAGTTGTTTTTTGTCAGGTCTCTTTTGTGCTCATAAATGCGTTTTTTTAAATTTCTACTGGTTTCTCCAATATATTGGAAGGGACAGTTTTTGCAATAACTACATTTTTTCTATTGTCATTTATATTCATAAATATTGTCTTTTCTACAGGTTAACTCTGAGAAATTTTCATATCATATATATATGGAGGGTGCGTGTGTGGGTGTGTGGGGGTGGGAGTGTATTAATCCTATGGCGCCTGACTTAGGGTTTCTTTCACAAAACAATTCGCTAATGTGAATCCATTCATTACTGGTATTTAATGGTAGTAATGTTTTAGATAAAATCAACCATTTTGTATATACACACGTGCAAAGCATCAAGTAAGAAAAACAACAATTTATATTTAATATATTCATTTTTTTTATTTGTCTCATTCGAACTACCTTGATGTGGTTTGCTTTAATTGCAAGCGTACAAGCGACCGAATCAAATAAGATCGACATGTTGAACAGAAGTGGGAACAAAGAACTAATGTTGTGTGGAAAACAATAAAGATTTCAGATTAGACGAAGTGTGTGATGTTCATTTGCAAAGTGTTTATTATGAGATTTTAAGAAAGGAAATATTTGAATAGATAGAAAATAAAACGGAAAAAAATGAAGCACGGGTTGGGAATGAGAGGGAAATTGCTTTGATGTGGGAAAGATGAGAGAGAACGGTATGGACGGACACAGAACGAAATAGGGAGATAGATACAAAAATACTGATAGCGATAGCTACATATGAAATGTGATAGATAGATAGATAGATAGATAGATAGATGTGAAAATACTGATAGAGGTAGCTACATATTAATTGATATAGTGTGTTGCCATAAGTCAATTAAAATGATCTTTTCAGTCTTGATGGCCTATCAGTCTAGGAGAAAGACAACTTAGGGGAGATAGAGCTTGTTAGCGTGGAACACAGGGTTATATCTCCATCATTTTCTATATGCCGTGCCCTTTCAAGGCGTTGACGATCATGGATTTACACAATTTCCTATCCTTAATAGCATTTAGTAAGTCTCTTAAACCCTGTTCTGGCACCGATTTACCCAAGCTGCTTAGTCAGGTTATGCGCTGTTTTCGTCAGTCCCTATTGTCTTCAGAATGTCTTGAAAGTGTCACATTCTGAAGTCCTCTTTTCCCATTATATCCCCTAGAAATTTCAACCGTCGCTTTCTGTTTCTAAGTGTCCCTTTTGGTTTGTATTTCCTTTAGAACTTCCTCGTTGCTCACATGTTCATAGAATTCTCAACACCCTTCTGTAGAACCACATTACTTTTGCTTCAAGTCTCTTTTTCAACAGTGAGGAGATTGTCCATCATTAAATGCCATATAGGAGGGCTGTTATTATCGTTTATTTCAATACACTTTCTTTGTTTCTAACGAAGTACGCTTAATAGATATCCCGGAATAATGTATTAATATTGAAATCACTGGCAAATACTTTAGAGAAGAGTCTGTGAATATCTGTGTACATTGACATTTAGAGATTTTACAAGCTGAATATACTAACAACTATTAGCAATGGTTGATTTGATTCGTTCGGACAGCATTTAGCTAGTATCGTATTTCCGAATATCACTGAGCCCTTAATATAGAACCTTGTGCCACACTAAGTTTATTAAACGACTAAATATATGCGTGCATGTGTATGCGCCCGTGTTTATATGTATGTAATTGTGCGTATATTTTTATATATTTATTTGCGCTTGTGTTAAGTTTATCACCGTACAGATATAATGAAAAAAGAGCGAGACGAAATTTCTATTACGTAACATATTCAGAGTTGGTCAGTTTGTGTCGACCAGCAGGTGTGTTTTTGGAGTGAATTCTCCATCTAACCAGCACGTGAGAGGCCCTCTCTGCCTTTCTGTCGCGGTCAGGGTATTTATATATCTACTTGTCATATGGTTTTTCCCAGGCGCGCTCATCCTAGGCAAAGCTGGATCGGTCACGTGTTTACATATAGAGGGAAGCCAACATGAGAGCTCGAATGTGACCTCACAGGTTAATCTACTCATGCAACTGGTAGTTTATTTCAGCCTTATCTAATATAAATCAAATGCAGCACACGAGCGTATACGTTTGTGCGTATCTCAATACGTTAGTGTGCATGTGTTTGTTTTTTATGCAGGTAGATGTCCTATTGTGCTTACATATTTTTCTATATGTATATACACCAGTGTGTTTGTGCGTATGTGTTTGTGTGTATGCATGTGTTTGTGTGAATATGTATGAACTGATATATATGTGCGTTTGGTCATGCGTTTATGTATTTACTGGCGTGTATTTGTGCGCGTGATTTTACCTCGGTTTCTAGAAATATTTTCAGGGAAACTCATAAATTTTCTTTTATAGAAGTGGATCTCAACCCGAGGCCATATGAACCACGGGGGTCGTGTAACATTAGTGGGGGTCCACCCAAAAAGTATAAAATATTGTTATGGTGCATAGATTAATTCCACTTCGGTACAATTGTTACAAAAGAGAATTGGAAATTCTTCAGTAATCTACGCCATATTAAAATACTGAATGTAGAAAAACAAGTCTAAATCTCAAAGAAAACAGAGATCAAGCAATATAAATTAGCGTCCCTTTTATTCTAACGGATATTTTGATTGTAAAAGTTGAATAAAAACTTAGAAGAATATATAAAGGAATGATTATATATAAAGAGGAAAATTATATAAATATTCTTAAAGTTATCTATTAGTAAAAAAATATAATAATCCTTTCTTCATCGAACGATTATAAAAGCCCCCCCCACCAAAAACAAACAAACAAAACAAAAAAAAAAAAAAAAAAAAAAAAAAAGCTTAAGAATAAAACTGGTCCATGGGTCAAATAAATGGCTGAGAAACATTGTTCTATAGTAGCTAGACTTTAGGAATTTAAGCGCAGTACTAGATTGGCGGTAAGGTCTCATTCTTTTACAATTGAAATATAACCGTATGTTCTATGCTAACAGTTTCTTCTCTCACACTTCTCACTTGTCGAACATTCTTCCGGTTTCCTGCTTTCCAGTCATCTTCAAAAATAGAAATGTAATGTCAATTGTTATATTTTGTTTTCATCATTCGTCTTCTATTCTTCTTGCTCTTAAATAATATTTTCTTTTTTCATATTCTCTCACACTCACTAACCCCTTGAGTCTTAGCTGCTTTATTGCCTTGCTTAGGACGAAATGATTAAAAAACACACGTGCTAGCGTGTATATGCTTGTGTGTGCTTTCGTGTTTATGTCAGTTTGCGTTAAGAAAAGTGATGTAATGTTTGCCTTTGCTTCATAAGTGCATTATATCGTACTTTCGACGTTAATTTATCTAGAAGAGAAGATAATGCTGACTTGCGATGCTTTATTAATACAGCCCTGCAAAACAAAATTCACTGATCTTTTCGATAAACTAAATATCGTAAATTCACAAGAAGTGTACATATTTTTGTGCTCTTGTAGATTTTTTTTTAAAGAACTGCTCTTGTAAGCCAAGGATGAAACGCTCCAGAGATTCCACAGGATCCGGGATCATGTCTGGGTATGACGATAAACTCCATCTGGCAGCAAGGCCTCTGATCGGGTGGTTGAAGCTTTTGAGAATCGGGAAACGACCACTTGACTGTTGTGATTCCCAGGTCCACCCTGATCCGGGGTCGTAGCATCTGTTAGGCTCCCAGCTATGAACAAATAGTGTACCTCCAAACAAAAACATTTTTATAGCAAAATAAAAATCAATGCAACTGGTAATAAAATAAGCATATCCCATCTCCCGTCTCGCTTACATCCATCCATCACAATAAAATAAACGTTTTACATCGCTAATGTTAAATTAGTCAAATAAAGCTTTTTGCTCTGTATGTAACCTACTAAGACTGGCGTAGACTACAACTCATTTTTATTTTTTCAGAACCTGCCCCGCAAAAATGAAAATTTTAAAGTTATTTTGATTACATTTTTTTTTAAACTTGACTGCATCTTTCGCGATTTTGTATTTTGTTTTTTTTTTATTTTCATTTGACATTATATTTTATTCACACCGCGGCTTTAGGACAATTTTATTTCTCTATTTTTTGAGTGTAACATCGTTTATTTGTTACACTAGACGTTTTGATTATTTTTCTTCTAATTTTGTTGTAAGTGTTAAATTATTTTTCCTTATTTTTGAAATCATTTCGCTTTTAAGCCGAAGTTGTATTAAATTTTATTTCCCTTTCTAATATTTATACGCTAGTCTTGTTTGTCGAAAATATTTTTATTTTAATTTCGGCCATTTTGTTTTCTTCATCGGCGAGTATTTCTTTGCTACTCGTGCGTTTGATTTAATTTTTTTGATTCTTCCTTGTTAATTATTTTGCATTAATTTTGATTTTGCTGTTTCTTTAACTTTTAAAAAACCCTCATTTGGCAACTGTTTTATTTTTTCAGGTAAATGTCTTTTTTTTTTTCACTCCTTAAACTTTTTTGTATTTTCCTTCGTCTGCTGGTAAACCCAGTTTTTATCTTTCGTCTTAAGTTTTTTCATTGTTACCGAACGTTAAACTAGATGTATTTTTATTCCACCCCCTTTTGAAGAAATAGTTTAATTTGTGTCTTATTTACTTTTTACTGTTTCTTTTTTTTTTTTTTGTCAATGGTTTATTTTTTAAGTAACTATTTTTACCTACAAAAGAAGACAAAAAATAAAACAACAAAAAAACGCAAAGACATAATCAAAAAAAGAACCGACAAATGTCGATCTGACAAAAAGAACCTGTTTGGCCCAAAAAAGAAAACTTCTCATAAAGAAGTAAAAAACAGAGGAAATTACCAGCGATGACCAAAAGAAAAATGAATCAAGTATGGTGGCCTCAAATGATCTAAATTTCAAAAACAGAAAAAGAACACTCGATCGCAAATAAGTCACACCAGAATGGGAAGTACAGCAACAAAGACAACGACAACATCAACAAAGACAATGTAGCGGCCGGGGAACGGCCCACATGCTGGAAGTACCCCTACTCCGAAGTGCCTAATCAACATAACGGAGTGCCTGGAGAGAGCCATGAGTTATGAACTTCTTATTAAAGAAGATGGGCTCTCGGTAGACTCCCAGGAATAACGGGGCTGGGAAAAGAATTTTGACAGTCTTTCTCGTTGACAAGTGTTCGCGCGAAATTTGTCGCTCCACAAAGACAAACATGATAAAATCGTTGACGTCTTTGGTGGAGGACACTAACGAAGGGTCAAGGCTAAAGGTTAGTTCATGTGGGATGTACTGTTACCAAACCCTGCCGTATGTGAGGACGCCTCCAGTCGAGATCTCAACACAAAAGACCTCGTAATTCGGACGGAATATTAGGGCAGGCGAAGGACCCATGTATAATTATACCACGTTCCTCCTCTTAGGAGAGTACTAGGCCGCATATCTGGTCCGGTATGGTCAGATACTCAATGCTACCTCCGACGACCTGAGCGGTAGGGAGGAGTTTTGAGATAATGCTGGATTGAAAAACTTTCATCTACGTCCCCAAGTGTCTAGATGTAAAGTGCTTTAAAATAATGGTCATTACGACCCACCGCAAAGGATGCTATTGTAAATAGGGAGAGGCTGGTCACCTCTCTTCTTCCTGCCCAGAGAAGAAGGTCTTTAGAGTTCTGACCCCGTTGACCCAAAGCCCCCGCTAGTCGAGTTATTTTCATTTAGCCTGTAATGGGCATGCAAACGATGGGGACCGGTGTGGTTAAACCCACGTTTGCGTCCAATGCCCAGTCCCAATTTCACGAAAAGCATTTGACAGCCGTTTGTGCGTTCGCTGAGCAAAAAAGGAGGCAATGATTGTGACGTTGCTAAGACCAGTGGGAAGCTCCGGACAGCGGGACCTCAGACCTGAAAATCTGCAGGGGTAAAGAAACGTATAGTTCTACTTTCTCTACCAAGGGCGAAGAATCAGGAATCAGTGTCTCGGGAACAAGCAAGTTTTGAAAACGAGGAGAAACTACAAATACTAAAGGAATCCCTAAAAACAAGGAAAATTCAACAGTCAGCACTATCAAAGATGCCACCCTCTTCCTGGGCACCATTTTCCCACTTCAATCTAAAAACATGTCTTGATACCACCTCCAGTAACAAAATCACCGATTCCCACCCTTTCCAAGATGACCATCCTCGAAAAGGCTGCATCTACTAAATCACCAGTAAAAAGAAAGATCACGCCTTCAACCACTCCCAATCCATCTCCTGCACATACACCCATAACTTCTCTCCAAAAGAAACCGGACAAAAAAAAAAAAAAAAAAAAAACCAGCGAAGCATTTCATCTGGCACCACAGAACCTTCTCCAGAAAAGAATATTAAAGCTAAACCAATTTTTAACACTGGGGAGACGTATATCAAGTGTCGAGGTATCAGATGGAAAAGATCATAGCTCAAACAAGATAAAGGACCTAATGTTTGAAGCAATGTGGGAACATTGCTGGCTAAGGCTGAGCAGTATGTGATCTTGTAATTACTATGTGTTATGTAAGTCGGGATATGGATGACGAGAAGTTTACCTCTTCCCAATTGATCCTGTTCTTTAAGTATCAGCTTAAATTCAACAACAGGACGGAAAAGTAACGACTCTCTCCATCAGAATTTGTAAAAAGCTGGGTGAGTTTTGCGCTTATCTGTCGAGTGAAAGGAGCCAACTTGTAGTGGCATTTTGATGTCCCTAAGTTATGAGGATATAAGGATCCTAATATTAAACATTTGCAATCCCGCCCAAAATAGGTGAGTTTAGACTTGTTTTTTTCTTTTTAGTTTTTAGGCAAAGTTAACTTAGCTAGGTGCTGTATGCTCAATGGCCCCTTTTATTTTTGTTCCCACTTTCTTTAGTTTAATTCTCAAACATCTACCAGAGAGGTGACCAGAAATTTCAATTCCCTTGTGGATCTGGAACACTTTTCGTTTTTCGAGTGTGTTTTTCGTAATTGTTGTCCTGCTTGAATGAGTGTGTAGTAGTGTGCGTGGTTGGTCGAATGAGTGGTTTTTAATCCATCCAAATCCCGCATTAATTCCGTCCAGTTAACTGATAATTCTGTGTTTTTTTTTTATTAATATTTGTAGACGAGAAGCTGAAGGCGACCACCATCTACATGCCATTTTTGTGATCAGGAGATCATGGAGGAATGTAGAAGAAGAAATATGGCCACCCTGACACCTTAATTTAAGAAAGACATGGTCTCAGTGCTTAGGAGAATTCGCAAGAGTCGGTGAACATATTCAAATTCTTTTGCGATATCAGCAAAGCATAAAAATCACAAAGCGTGAGAGTAATAGACAGTTCGTTCTTGAAGACGGTGCTGCTTGTACGGAGTGACTTTGTCAGTTGGAAAGAGATTACTTGAATCAGTTTCACACACAATCACCATTTTGTTTATTTTCTTGTATATATATATAATATTATGCATATTTTAAATATTCATTGGAGTTTTCATTTTTAATATTCTTATTCTATTTTCCACCTGATAGAGACTTTGAGACGTTATGATATTTGTAGTAAGAATTAGAAATAAGAATGTGGTATTTCAGTGCAAGGGATATTGTATAGTTTGTTTGGGTCAGTGATTGTGTCTAGCTAAGTTTAAGATAAGACAGATAATGACCAGCTTTCTCCATCCCCACTTTTGGTCCTTTATTTATACAAAAATAAATATCATTAGTCAAATAAAGCTTCACATGCTTCTACTTCAAGTTGTTACTATATTATAGCAACCCTAAAAAAATATAAAAATAAATTTTATAGTTAAATTACCAAGTATACATGTCTGTAGTGAAATTACAAGCAATACATTTAAAAAAATTAGAAACAATATATTTTATGAGTGACAAAGTATATGTCTAAATACATACCTGAAAGTCTTAAGTTAGGTACAAAATATATGTAGATGAAAGAATAAGATTACGTAAAAAAAATTTTAAATTTCGCCATTAAACAACCCATAGAGATGTCGATATGCCGCTAAACAAAACAGACCAACCAACCAAACAAACAAACAAACAAACGATCCATGGCGTTGTAGTAACTGATATCTGATGAAATAATATTTTCTTGATTTACGAGTTAAAAACAAAACAAAAAAAAAGAAGTTTTATGATTTATAAATAAAAAATTTGAGATTCTGAAGTAATCGTTTTCGCCTGAAAATGGTTAGAATGGTGTTTCTACGAGACGAAACACTGTGAATTTGACTGCATAGAAAAGCATTAGATAATGGCCCTGAAGAGAAATGAAAAAAACAAAAAAAAACAACCCTCATCCTGGACAAGTATCCACGTGTTGTTTATTTTTGTTGATACATTTTGTCGGTTGGATTATCGGTTGGCTTCCGGGCTTGTTTATTGTCATCTGTCTACGTGAAGGTTTCTTAAGCAAGTAAACAAGCGCACGGAAAAGTCGGAATAATTGAGTGGGTGTTTTGTATTGCGTTGACATTTCCCCTCTATTTTCTACTTTTCTTTTTTACAACCTTCTTAACTTCCCACCCGACCCACATTTGAAGAAAGACACATTTTACTCCTGTGACATTGTTTAAGCGAATAATAAATACGAAAATAAATCCGAATTCGACTGCGACGAAAGGAATTCTTTCATTCTTTACTGTTTTTTTTTCTTTTTCATCATCATTTTTCTATCTTTCTCTTTTTAGCTTAGATCTTTATCGCTTTCTTCCTCTTCACTTTCTAGATTTTTTCTTCTCTTTTTTTTATTCATTCTTTACCTTTTTATTTCCTCTTTTCTTCCTTTCTCTCTTGACTATTTGCCATCAAAGTCTTGCTTGTTTTTTTTTTAAACTGTTTAGTTTTAACGCAGATATTTCTAAATAACTGTATACTATAAGAATTCGAAACATAAACATTTTTAATAAAGACAAGCAAACTATAACCTAGCACAAGAACTCAGTTTTAAACTAAGTTACCTCCCCTACAATGTGTTCTTTATAAAAGGGAAAAATATCGAAAATCACCGTTTGTGACTTTCCGCATGTCCGGAATCGTTAACAGCTTAACCACAAATAATAAAAATTTACATCTGACACACAATTAATTGTTCTAGTCATCATAACCTTGAAGATGATATTGTGAAAATATCGAAAGGACTCGGAAAATAAAATGAATAAATAAAACTATGGTACCTTCTTCGCACTCTTTAATCATCAAACAACAAAGATTATTATACGTGATTACTAAAAGAACTTATTAAAAATAAACAAACACAACATATCTAAATGTTTTAATCAGACAGGCTTATATATATATATATATATATATATATATATATATATATATATATATATATATATATATATATATGTGTGTGGGGGGGGAGAGTGTGCGTGTCTGTGTGTGTGCGTGTTAAAGATCAAATGCAGATTAAATATCGATCCGACAGGATGATAAAATAGAAACATATATCAATTTAATATTTTTCACTTTTAGTAAAGCATTGTCAGTTTGGGAGAAAACTGTTTTATCTCAATCTCTGAGGAACCTTTAATAAAAGTGAAAAATTATAGATTCACATACATTTTCTATGTATTATTTATTTTATCATATATATATATATATATATATATATATATATATATATATATATATATATATATATATATATATTTCGACGTATAAGTATCCACTCAGTTCTTAGAATTGAACAGCCTGACTAGCCGTACATATGAAATGATTATTGTGCAAAATGTACGACAAACGACTTTCTTCAAACTTTGAATTCAGAGTTTTTCTTCTCTTAGACTGGTTGCCAACCAAAGCTGAAGAACCCAGTCTTCTCAGCTATTTTACTCATGGGTACAATGAGACGATGAAATAGATTTTCCAAGTGTATTTGAAAAATGCCTTCCAAAAGCTAAGCAAAATATGAAGAAACAAGAAAAGTTTCGTTACAAACAAAGGACAGCATACTGGTCTGTTATGTAATGGTGGTCCTCCTATTTCGCAGTGAATGCGCTGTACAGAATAATCAGATTTAAGTAGAGACAAGTGGGGCAACGTGAATGTGCTTCTACTGAAAGACACTGAGAATAACAGGGATTGAAGAAATAAGGAATGACGAAATCTTAGAGAATAATAAATCAAAAAGGATATTTATACTCGACAGTTGAAATTTCTAGGTTACAAAATGAGGAAAGAGGTCTGGAAAGTTTAAGACTCACAAGTTTGACAGAGGAAAGCAGCTAATGATTTACCTAATATGCTTCTGAAAATGATTGGCAGAATAAGGATTAAGCGAGATAGCAAAAACGAATATTGCTAACAACTACAAAGGACAGGATGTTGTGGAGAACCATGATCGTTTATGAATTACAGGGACACGGCACATAGAAGAATAAGAAGTTTCCTCATTTCCTAAAAATATTTTTTTTTTCCTTTTAGTTTATATGCAGCAATTCCTCTCCTATGTGTCGTGTCCCGTTTGGACGTTGGCAAAGCATGGCTCGCCACAATTTCCTGGTCTTTGTACGTTAATAAATGTTATCTTTTTTATATCTCTCCTAAAGCCTGTCCCGTGATCCATTTACTCAAGCTCAATAGGTTGGGTTAGCCGTTGTTTCCCTCTTTATTGTCTTCAATATCTCCTCTGTGTATCATATTTTCCAAACCCTCTTTTCTCATTATGTGCCCTACAAATTTCAACTGTCGCTACCTGATATTAAGTATAACTGTTCCTTTTGTTTTCATTTTATCTAAAATTTCATCATTGCTCACAGATTCGGCCATAATAACCTAGCATCCTTCTGTAGAAGTGCACTTCTGTTGCTTCAAATCTTTTCTTCGTTTGTGAGGTGATTGTCCATCATTTTCTGCGATATAAGAAAACTTATATTACATGTCAGTTCAGTACCCTTTCCTTTGTTTCTAAATATATTTCTCCGTTTCTTAATACTTTGCTTAGCTTTTGAAAGACATCTTTCTCTATTTCAATGCGCCTTCGGATTTCAGTATCACACATGCCGTCCTCTATTAAAACATTTCTTAGATATTTAATTTATTGAACCTGTTCGATTTTGGTATCTCCAATTTATAATCTGCATGTTGGGCTATCCTTTTACTAACAACCATGCATTCAGTCTTCTTGCAATTGATGTTTTATCCTAGGCGTTGTTTACTTAAATCCCCCTTGCCTTCATTCTGTCCTGTGAGTATCACATTTTCGAAGCCCACTTTCCTTATTATGTGCCCTAGCAATTTCATCTGTCTCTTCCTGACTTTAAGTATATATATCCTTTCTGTTTCCTTTTATCTAAAACTTCATCGTTGCGCACATGTTCGCTTCACGCGATTCTCAGTATCCTTCAGTAGAACCACATTGCTGATGCTTTAAGTCTCTTTTTCATCTGTGAAAATAATGTCCAGCATTCACGGCCATGTAGGAGGATTGATATTACATAAAACTTCAGTACGCTTTTCTTTGTTTTTAATGATTTTTTTTTCTGTTTCTTAATACTTTGCTTAGCTTTTAGAAGGCATATTTCGCTATCCCAATGCGCCTTCGGATTTCAGTTTCGCACTTTCCGTCTTCAGTTAAAACACTTCCCAGATATTTAAATTTATTGAACTTTTTGGATTTTAGTATCTCCAATGTGTAAATTTTATATTGCGCTGTTCCTTTTTGCTAACAGCCATGTATGGATTGTTTAGCCCTTTCTTCTTGTTTTCCTTACCTACTTTCTGTGGTCAATTCTTATAGGTTCCTTTTTGTGTTTTGCTATCAACGGTGTTCTCTGCTTATCGTATGTTTTTATGATCGTGGCCGCCAATAATAATAAATCCTGGTAGGACTTCTAATTCTCCCTGAATCGCCTCACTGCATAGGTTGAATAAGTCCGGTGAGTAGACACATCTTTGTCTTACATCCATTTCTTTTTGTGTATAATTACTGAAGTCCACTTCTTTAAGTTTGCTGCCAGTATAGATTCTGGATTATTCGAATCTCCTTCCCAAATATATCAAACCTACTTAAAAGTTCTAATAGTTCTTTATGACGCACCTTATCAAACGATTTTTCATAATCAATAAAACACAGATACACATCCTTTTGGATTTCTATTGCCTTTCCTGATATCATTCTGAGTATAAATATCGCATTAGTTAGAAAAAATAAGCAAATAATATTTTATTCGGTCGAGTTAGCTAGGACATTCATAAGTTTATCACGTCAACCATCACCGACTTCCATCAAGGTCGGAATGTCATTAGGGTTGTATTCCTTGTCATAACAAAACTGGTCAGCGTAAGTGATTGCTGGCCGACCAACACTTCTTGCTCTATAGCTAGGTGTCCAGGGTAGTAGATCACTCGCGACTTATATCAAGAATAGGTCTACAGAGCTGGATTTTGTCTCCAAGAAATATTAACTATAGCTCTCAGCATCCCAGTGTAGGTTCCATAAAGCTTTTAATCTATATTTTTAGTGCATGTCCACTCAGTGGCACCATACATTAACACCGGACACTCTACAGTGGCTGAAAAGAATCTCCGTTTGAGGTTGTCAGATTAGATCGATTAAAGGCTGCCCAGGTTTTAGATATGCAAATTTTAACATATCTTGCTTCCTTGGCATATAAAAGATTCGGTAAGTTTTATTGATTCACCACATTTTCTATTAAGCTTTGCTGGTTGAAGCCTGTGAATTGAGTTTTAGAAGCATTGATACAGAATCCAGCATGGTTGGCAGTATTTTTAGATTATGTAGAAGAACTATGGTATTGATAATGGTGTCTGCAATGACAGCAAAGTCATCTGCATTGTCAATATCACTCAACTACATTGCATGATATCGATTTGAGTCTTGGTGATAAAATAAAACTTAGACGATGATGTTTGTCAAGGGAAGTTCTCAATACGTAGTCAAGGGTGATAACAAAGAAAAAAGATGCAAGAGTCTCACCCTGATGGACCCCTGCTTTGATATGAAGAATCTAGTGTCTGTCTGGGGATTTAACAAAATATTTGGTATATTTGTATAGCATCATTATGGCAGTTACCGTCTCAGTGTGGGGTACCATATGCCAGAAGGATCTACAGTACTTTCCCATTTGTACAGAATCGAAGGCTTTAGAGAAATCCACATGTAGATTTTATACCCTGGTGCCCCAAATAATCAGGATTTCTCCAACGGTTGATCTATTTTTTTTCGAAAGCTATTTTGATGTTTTCGGAGCATCTTATCTACTTCCGGTTGTATTCTATTGAGAAGCACTGAGTTTTAATTTTTTACCTCAAGTGGGGGGTGAGTGTGTGTTATCTATAATGTTTTGCTGATCCTTGGTCTCCTTTGTTTTGGAAAGTAAGTTTGCAGCCTTTTGTCCATCATTCTATGACTTCTACATTATATGTTACTCTAAAGAGTTGGAGTGGAATATGGCTTAAATCCTGTGTTTTCCAAACCTCTGGAGGAATGATATCAAGTCTTGCTGTTTTCCTATTTTTGGTGTTTTTAAAGTTTCAAGTTCTGCAAAGTTCTCAGGTTTAATGTCAAGAGAATGTTCAATGACTTGTCGGACCTCAGTATCTAGAATGTTAGGTACATTTCTCAAGAGATTTTTAAAGTTGGTTTTAGCAAGAGACATGCAATTCTAATTAAGCAGAGGAACAGACAGAATCCGTAAAAAGCGTGGTGACTTACGACTAAAATTCAAAATACTACTCTTGAAATCCTTTCATCCTATTTAATAAACCGATATCTTAATTAATATATAATGTATTTATTATTACCTATATTTTTCATTTTTTTTTATTAGAATTGCATTTGTGTGGCTAAAACCAACTTCAGCCATATGCAAACATGGCAATATAAGTTCAAATAAACTCAGCTGCTTCCCTAAACCTGCGGTTGTAGTATTTATATGATGTGCTTTCTTCATCTACGCATATACCAATTAGTCCGTGCAATGAGCTTCAGTGATGTATTCTCTTCATCGAAATCAGGTATTTATTGAGCCTCTTTTAACCCGCAGCCATTGTGATATACAATATCAAACGTTTTTGCTTAATGGGATCTTATTACTTAATAATACTATAAAGCCGATACCCGACTTAGTACACAAAAACTTATATTATTATCATTTTAATCAATTCACACAAAAACAATGCGATAATGACACCAAGATACAAGGGATCATTTAGAATGAAAGAGAATGAAAACGATTGAAAAAGAAGGAACCGGAAACTCAATCCTAAGCAGGAAACAAGAGATAAACCACTATTCCAGATTTTAAAAAAAGTGGGGAGGGTGGGTACTGGACAAACTTGTGCTGTCAAAAATGAAGCGGAAATTTGTTATATCCGAACTATTTTGACTTTCTTACTTGTCAGTCTTTATGTATATTTTATGAGTTAAAACCTGCAATTTGAGGTAATGGGTTTTATTGTACCTTGGTTACGTTAACATTAGGGAAGAGGCTGTCATTTTTAGAACAACGGCACTGCCACCTGGCGTTGCCAATGTAAAGGAGAACAGGCAGTACAAAACTAGTTGTTATTTTCTATAAGGTTATTTTTATTTTAACTATTTTCATTACTTCTCTTTCCTTTTATTTTCTTTCTTTTTTTTCTACTTCCCTTCTTCTTTTCCTATTTCTTATATTCCATTTACATTTCTTTGTTTCTTTTTTTGTGCTTTCTTTCGTGGTTTCTTACTTCTTTCTTCCCACTCTTTCAGTTGCTTTTACTGATTCTTTTCTCTTTCACTTTCTCCCTCATCTCTCATTTTGCACCTTCTTTTTCTCTCTCTATCTCCTTTTGTTGTTTTTCTTTTCATTTTTCAAATCCATAACACACACACGTGTGTAGCTTGATCCATTTGTAGCACACGTGTATTTCTGTACTAAGCGGCCAAATTACATACTATCTATCTATCTATCTATCTATCTATCTATCTATCTATCTATCTATTTAGAAGGAGAGAAAGAGATAAACAGTCAGAAAGAATTTGCTGTAAGTCAAGAATATACGTCCACTGAGTAGTTATATCAGGTCATCCCATAAGTTCTGTTCAAATTTTAACTTTTTGTTAAAACGAACGAAATTTAAAGAGTATTTTATAATGTCTAATGGAGCTGAACATTGTTTTTATGTTTAGATGCATTTAAACTGATCAAATTTTATTTTAGAGAACAATAAAATTAAATTTTGTTTGATTAAAACCCTGCTAACATGGAAGTACCCAAGAATCATTTGAGGCACATAATGCTTTATGAGTTCAAGAAAGGAAACTCAGCAGCCGAAGCGGCTAGAAACATTCACTCAGTTTATGGAGAGGAATGTGTGAATGAAAGAACTTGCAGAAGATGGATTGCAAAATTCATAGGTGGAGATTTCACCATTGAGATGAAGATCGAACCGAACGTCCAGTTGAGTTTGATGAACAGCTTCTTGAAGCAGCCCTTGAAGAAAATCCTGCTTTATCAGTTGAGGAATTGGCAGTGGTTCTCAGTTCAAACCATACAACTGTTCACCGTCATCTTCAACAACTTGGAAAAGTTCCTAAACTTGGAAAATGGGTGCCTCATGAATTGTCTGAAAACAACCTCAAATCCCGAGTTGACATTTGCTCTTCTCTCCATTCTCGCCAACTTGTTTCACCTTTTTTGGATAGACTTGTGACTGGCGACGAAAAATGGATCTTTTATCGAAATGTTAAGCGTCGTAGACAGTAGCTTGGTAAAGGGGAAGGACCCCAGTCACAGCCGAGAAGGGAACTTCATGAGCAAAATTTTCTTCTTTCAATCTGGTGGGATCGCCAAGGAATAATCCACTTTGAATTCTTACCACCTAATGCAACAATTAATGCTCAAATATACTGTCAGTAATTAGAGCGTTTGAACCAAGCTTTGAGGAAAAAAAGACCTGCTCTAGTGAATCGAAAAGGCTTGATGTTCCATCAGGACAATACGCGACACCACACAAGAATCCTGTTACAAAAGATCGAAGAACTTGGTTGGGAGAAAATTCCTCATCCACCGTATTCTCCCGATCTTACTCCTTCAGATTACCATTTGTTTCGTAGCTTACAGAATCATTCGGAAGAAACTGATTTTTTAACACAGGAAGAGGTTAAAACTGACATTTGTGAGTTCTTCGAATCAAAGTCAAAAGAATTTTACAGTAATGGAATTAGTAAGCTTGTTCATAGATGGAAGGAAGTCATAGATAATCAGGGAAAATACATTGTTGATTGAATCTGTAATTAAATGTAACATTTGGTCACTTTTCTTTATTCAAAATTCGGAGAGAACTTATAGGATGACCTGATATATATATATATATATATATATATATATATATATATATATATATATATATATATATATATATAAATTGTGAAAACTTTCTTTTCGCAGATTTAGAGGCACGTATAAGACCGAGATTAAGAAAGAAAGAGACAAGAGGTTAAGAATGAAGGAAAGTTCTCGTAGTTTCGAAATAAGTTTAATGTCCTACAACCCCGAGATATCCTGCTTCTAACTCGATATGTACACGTGTCTGTGTTTCATGAGACATATATAGGTGAAGAGAAAAAAACTAGTGAACGAAGCTGAGAATATGTTTATAAAATCATGCACACACACACACATACAGACCCGTTGAGGCACAGTTGTGTATACATATAAACAATTTTACATACATAAATAAATCGGCAAATAGACGTAAGTGCCATTTGAGTACACGCATATAAAAACGATCTTCTCACATCTGCGACACACTCGCTAGTTATTTCTACACGTGAATCCTGCGTATGTATGCGTGTACATCCCTATCTGCATATGTATCAATATATATATATATATATATATATATATATATATATATATATATATATATATATATATATACATATATTAGTAGTAGTAGTAGTAATCTTATAAGTATAAGAAACTATACTCGTTCGGAAAACCTTCGGTGACTTGATTTGCAAATAATCAAACCAATATCAAAGGGAAGAAAAAAGGTATAAAAAAGAAAGAACCTAGAACATATACCTTAGCCGAAAATAATCGTCTAGCATGCAAGTCCAAAGCCCAAAGAAAAAAAAAACCGATACGAGTAGGCAAAATGACTAAATAAAGTGCTCAATACGTTGAGTAGAGCAGACCTAGTTAAACGTAGAGAGTCAGACAAACCTACCAAGGTTTCAACAAAGCGGATCATCAGAGAAGGCTGGCTTCCCTGACGTTCCACTAAGGTGAAACCGTGGTAGGTTGTCTGGCTCTAGGTTTAACTATATATATATATATATATATATATATATATATAATTCTTTTATATAATTATTGAGCATGTATCTGTCTATATTTCTGAGATGAGGTATTATGTAGACTATTTACATTATTTGGACTATTGTCCTCATCTTTGTCGCCATATTTATTACAACGTTTCGGCCGTTGTACGCTCCGGCCTTCTTCAAGTGGTTGGAATGTCGAACTGAACCCTTTATTTCGCTCACTGGGGTAGACTGTTCTAGTTCAACGTGCCATGCTTAATGGAAGTCAGTTATCAATTATCTCCTGTTAATTTCCTTCTGAAAGTTCTCCACTGCCTTATCCGGGTCCTGTCACTGGATCTAACTAACGCCTTTATCCACTGTGCCATGTGTCCTTGGAACTAGAACAGTCCATCCAAGTGAGCGAAATAAAGGGTTCAGTTCGACATTCCAATCACCTGAAGTAGGACGGAGCGTATAACGGCCGAAACGTTGTAATATGGCGACAAAAATGAGGACAATAGTCAGAATAATGTAAATAGTGTACACAATACCTCATCTCAGAAATATAGACAAATATTATTAATATTTCTACTTATTTAATTGTCTCCTTTTTTACATATATTTTTATTTATTTAGAATTATTTTTTTACATACATTTTTTATACCATCTCCGTAAATGACAAAGACCTCTCCACTATAATTATAGTTTGATATAAAGTACATTAATTTATTGCTAATTCTCAATATTATAAGTTAATTCTTGAATGGCAACCTGAAAGAGAATTTTAGCTTAACTTTTTTCCAAGTGAGTAGATATTAGCAACGAACATTTACAAATATGAAACCGGATACAAATAGTAGAGGTCCGAATGGCGATCCCTGCATCTTCCTCTACCAAATTTGGCATCAACAAATCATTCTTGTTTCAAAATGTGTTCAAGAACCCACCAGAAGGATTTCGCCAATTTTAATGTGCATTCGAATCGTTGAAATGAAAACTTTTGATTATTTTTTGTATTTTTCCTTTATCATATTTTTGCATTTTTTGTTTGTTCTTTTCAGATTTCAAAGCAATCCTATTTTCGATATTTTTTTCCTTCTTCATTGTTAGTACTTGCGTATATATATATATATATATATATATATATATATATATATATATATATATATATATACGTGTACGTCTGTATAAAATATTTGCACATTAATTTATTGTGAATTTTCAATATTACATTTTAATGGAAGTTTATCATTGAGTGGTAAACTGAATTCGAAATTTGGCTTGACGTTTTTCCAAGCAAGTAGATATTGGAACTTTTACATGTTAATACCTAATAAACCTGCTTCATTGTGTGTCCATGTCTATGGTTTTTGTTTGTCATTATATAATACTTTTTCCTCTGCCTTTCGAAATAGAGCCCTCAACGGATCTATATCCTCTTGCAAATTCCATACGAGTTACCAATAATTTTATTATCTCTCTCTCTCTCTCTCTCTCTCTCTATATATATATATATATATATATATATATATATATATATATATAATAGTTTGAAGATGATTTTTTCTTGATATTTGTGAAAATCTCGAATTACTTTAACAGAATCCGAAAAAAAAGAAATTAGTTAGATCGCAATGAAAATTGTCCCGTCACTCCTCCCCGTACTGTTACCACCCGTCCCAAGTCAGAGAAAGTTTATGCTTTTGGGCAGCCTTCTCTGTCCGTAGAATGCCCAATTAATATTGGAAAGCAGCAATTGAAGAGTTTCCTGTAAGTAACTTACAATGCCGCGGGCCATCTTCTCTGTTAAATTTTTAATTTCATTTCTTGTTAAATTTTATTTCTGATGTTTTCACTTCTTCCTTCTTTGTCTCATATTTTCTTTTCTCCATTGCTATTAAATTTTAAAACTTCAGCACCTCACCAATCTGTTTAATGGACATCAGAACTAAGTCATAATTTAATCCTTTCGTATTTTATGCGCTTTTTTAAAATGTTAATAGGATTAGATAGACTCACCTATCGTCCGGTTCGAACTCCTTCCATATTTTTTGAACATTAGTAGATTTTCATCCCTTGTTTCTTGTTCAGGATTCACTCGTTCACATCCTTTCTTCTTTCTTGGCCACAGTGATTTAACTGTCTTAAATTTTTGGTGACCGTACTAGCTTGTGGCTGTGACTTTCCATTGAGAGGGTACCGAGTTGGCAGTTTGCTGGCTGCTGCTTCCAACAGGTCGTTGGCTACTGCTTCCGTCAGGTCGTTAGGAATCTGAACTCTTTGCTATCGCTTAGAGAGGCTGCTCTGATTAACAGTCGCATAATATCGAGGTATTTGTAGTGCCATGTCGCGCATGTATGGGTGTCACTGCATGTATTTCCGGTAGGTAACCGTGAGGCCACACTATGCTCTCTTCTCAGTCACGCTCTGTCTAATTTGTATTACCTTTGACGACAGTTATGCTAGTCTTTTCTCTCTTTCCTCAAAACGAATGACATGGAAAATACAACGAAAAGAAATACAACTAAACCAGTAAATAAAAACAATCTACTCCCTCTCAACCTTTCTTTCTCTAATATTCATGGTATCCGTTCAAACTTCTACAACGTAGAATCTTTCCTCTGGAAACTGTCGCCAGATTCTTCCATTGTTACCAATGAATTCTTGGTTCCAGGATTCACATGCATGGCCTTGCATCTGGGATAATCTTCTGATGGCCAGGGAATTGTCTCTGAAGACTATTCTTTCATGTGGTTCCGTATTTCGTTATTAAACTCTGTCAGCTTTCTCTTTTTCCTTTATCTCTACCCCTCTTTTCAGAATTGCATGATATTAGACATAAGAATTGATAGTATAGCAAATACTTTCTCTCCATCCACCTGCGAACATCTTTGTCTTTCGTGGCTGTAATGCTCACCACAACTCGTGACTTAAACATTCTAAAGGTGCCGATGTTGCCGCTGTTCAGACATTAATGTTTTCATTGCCCATTCCCTTATTGAAATCGTAGACGTCCCTACTCGTTTCCCTAGCAAAACAGAGCAACATGCTTCTCTGCTTGAATTATTTCTCATTTTCTCTTTTCGCTATAGCCGAGCTTCGCAGCATTGCCCTCTTGATAATTCTGACCACTCTTTGTTGTCTATTGATATTTCTTTCCAGTCCTTTATTAAACAGGAAACCCTTATTCACAAAACCTGTTTCTGTTATCAGTATGCTGATTGGGATTTTATTCGTGACGCGCCTTGGACTGATATCTTTAATCTCCCAATTGAAAATTGCGCCACTGAGAATTTTTCTTCAGTCAAAGCCGGCCATAGACGCTTTCACCGCATCTTGGAAATATCAGGTGAAAGCTCAGTCCTCTCACGCTAGCATGCTCAGACGCTATAGCACTATTTTCGGCTATACCAGCGTGATGGCTCTCGTCACAGCAGGGGCCTATTCATTGCTACTCGCAATAAATGTAAGCGTGTCCTCGAAGGATCAAAGTCCCTATTTGCCGAGAGAATGAGGCCCAGCATTGCCTCTAACAAATTTGTCTCTCGTGATTAGTGGTGTTTCTGTTGTAGGGCATTAAATATGTAATGTTTCTATTCACCAATTCTCTCAATAGAAGATGTTATCATCCTCTGGTGATAAAGCTAAAGGCTTTTCCCATAAAATCTCATCAAACTCTACTCTTGACTCATCTGAAATTTCCCTCCCTAATGGGGATGTATGCATACCACTCTGCTGAGTGATATGCATATAACCCAATCCATTGTTTCTGCTATCATCTCTAATCTAGATCCCCACAAACCATGTGGAACTGAAGGTATGTATGTAATTGTAATTAAGAAGTCTGACCACGAACTGGCTCCTGTTCTCTCTAAACTGTATAATAAGCGCCTCGTTGCCTTCTGCTTTCTTGCCTACTGGAAATCGTCTTCTGTTGTTCTAGTTTTGAAGATCTCTGGTGCGCTGTCCGACCCTTCAAACTATCGGCCTATTAGCCTTCTAAATCCTTTCAATAAACTCTTAGAGTCCCTAATCGATGCTGAATTGGTTCGTCATCTCTCATCGCTGGGCCTTTTGTCAGACAAATAATAAGACTTTCGTTTTTCCAGGTCAACTGCTGATGTATTGACGATAATTTCCGAAAGTTTCTATCATGATCTAGAAAAAACGCTAAAGCCCGGGCTGTAGCATTGAAAGCCTTTGAAAATATCTGGCATTCAGAAAAAAGAAAGGTTTATTCTCCCAAATGCATTCATCTATTATTGGCATTATTATATCTATGATGCAAGAACACATACTTTCACTGACAGAATGGAATCACTGAAAGGAAATGGAAAACTTGTTACATTTTCAGAGATATTTCTGCACCACGAAGCCATAGACAAAAGAATATATACATAATTACACGTGCCCCGTACGGAGAAAATATAACATGTATGCGACACCAAGCAGAGTGAACGAAAAAAGAGAGTCATACGCATAACAATTCTTAACTGGAACAGGCGCTGCTGGAGTTTCTTCTGTTTCTGAAGAAACCATAATTAGGATTTAGATTCGAGCGGGTTGGATTCATCTGCTATGTCGCTAGCGAAGTTATATTCCCAAAAGGAAACAGTGGCAAGCTGCAACATTTGCCGGAGAAGGTAGATTTAGCCTTAGAACAACTGCTACGTTTTATCATCTGATAACTACCTATCACTTTAGTCACTGTATGAAGTAATTTCACTAAGCGGCCGTCATATGACACACGTGAATTCATCTCGAGCAAAGGGAGATAATCCTTACACTTCAATATTAGATGGTTTAAATGTTGATCGAAATATAGAATTGTCCCTGTAGGATTTCGTATGTAGAGTTGATAGAAAGATAAATATTACAGGTGAATTTTCTTTTTTGTTTCTAATTCTTCAGGAAAATAGAAAAAATATAGAACACATATTCTGAAATCTAAAAGAGATAGCGGAAATTTCTTGGACATATAATGTGGAAGGAAGCATAGAAAGTTTTACACTCACAATATCAGATATGTGAATGGATAGCAGAATACAGGGTGGGAGGAATTGCAAAAAGAAAAAATAAATTACTATGATCTGCACAGGATATGATGTTGTTGCGATCCATGATTACCCATCTTCTGACGAAATATGGCACATACATGAAGTAGTAGTAGTAGTAGTAGTAGTAGTAGTAGAAGAAGAAGAAGAAGAACAAGAAGAACAAGAAATCATTGGTCTCAGGTTATAAGAAAATCGGTTTACAGTTATAAATTATCTGTTTATCTCTGTTCAACTCACTGTCTCTCACATTTACTTTTTTAACGAACTTTCTCTCTTCTCTTTTCTTCCTTTCATTCTCACACGTTCTTTATATACTATATGTTAGAGTTTGCTTCAGTAGTTGCATATTTTTTACCACTTCCATCGATATTTTTTCGAACAGATGTAACAATATTTTTATGATGAATATATAGATGATTGTCCAGTAATATATTTATTTCGATGACGTGCAAATGGTTAGCAAGGTTGTCTCGGGAGATCACTTACGACTGAATAGGAAGGTCCATTCTCACTGGGTGATCCATATATTCGGCCTTATGACACATCTTGATAAATAAGAGTTGATACGTCGTAAAACCAAGCATTTAAGACCTGATAAGCAGAAAGTGTCCTCTAAGCAAACAATTATAATCAGAGGAGATCTAGGACAGAATGATTTATTCTCCTATTTATATTTCCAATGTTGTGGTATTCTTATATCCGTGGTACAACAACACCGTAGTTCACGGGCGGGATGAAAAGGAATGAGAGACTTTGATAAATTTCGACATACACAAAATTATATATATATATATATATATATATATATGTGTGTGTGTGTGTGTGTATGTGTGTGTTTGTGTGTGTATGTGTGTGTTTGTGTGTGTATGCGTGTGTTTGTGTGTGTATGCGTGTGTGTTTGGATCCCAGGCAGAAAACAATGTATCATAAATACCTACACAGCAATGCAAAATATAAGGAGGAACAAAAAATGAAAGATCTTACATATAATTTGGAGATACTCCTGAACTGGAGAAGGTCATTTTAGGACTCCGGATTTAAATGGGCCGGATTCATCTATGTTCCGAACAGAAACTTGTAAGCTGCATGGGTAGGCAAATTTCGCCTAAGCCTCAGACTAGAAGAAAGCAACCTTCTCGTTTGGTTGCTATCCACGAACTGAATAACAACTGCCGCTTTGGTCACTGTGTGGAGTGACGTTATGAAGCGGCCCACATGTGACCCACGGGTCATAGGGAGATAATCGCCTTCTGTATCCTTACACAAGGAAATTAGACCGAAAATTCTGGAATGCAAAATTCAATCTCTCCGTATTCCATCGGCGACCTATAAGTTCCATTCAAACAGCTTCATTCCACGAATCACTGCCCTAAAGAAGAGAATCCCAAGAGGATATTTCTCCGTTCACTACAATCTTAACCTCTTAACTGTTATCTTCCCCTCTTATCCATATAAACTGCCTCTTGTCGTAACACTCTACCGCGTGTGCCTTCCGGGATTTGTACAGTGTGAAACTTACTGTAAGAAAAAAATGAAGAGAAAAGATATATAAATATCTAACAAGGAAGAAAGAACATTTAAAACATTGTTAGAAAATAAGTGTGTGTGTGTGTTGAATCTTGTAAGAATCTCCGCGGGGAATATAATTTTGCACGTTTATAAATCTATCACTCCTTAGTGGATTGAATACTCCTGTCATATCTCGTCTGGTGACCCTGATATGCATTTGAAGATTCTCGATAAAGAAAAAAACAAAGAAGGTTCTGTGATGTTATTAGTTCAGACCTGGCATCTCGACTTCTCGAATCATTTCCCATTGTGGTTTCATTGTGTCTTTTCAATAAATATTTTCATAGTAATTGAGCAACTCCTCTTTGATACCTCGATCGCATGAATTTAAGCTTTGTATTATATGGGAGGGTGTAATGCTCGACACGAAAAATCGGTGAAACGAGTTCGAAATCCAGTTCGAGTTCGTTACATTCACTTACGCTCAAATACCCTTCAGAAAGATATTAATCCATCTTTTCTCCCTTCACCAGCTATGGGTTGAATAGCGGAACAGGCTGGGTTCTATAGCTTTGGTTGGCAATCAGTTTACCGCAGAAAGAAATCGCAAACTGCTGCGGGAATATCTTCAGCCTAGTCAGTCATGATTCGTAAGAGTAATGATCGCCGAACCGAGTGTCACTGACTGACTAGATGGGAAAAAATGATCTCATCGTTTTGATATTGAAATAACCAGATGAAAAAATATCTTTTTCTCGCACTTCTTGTATGTAGAACTTTCTTCTTATTTCTTGTTTCCCTCAAAAAATAAAACCAACGTCAACCGACATCTTTCTGTATCCTGTTCTTTTATGCTCATTTCGTCATATCATTTTCATGCACTCATTAAACACATGCATCTTAGTGGCATTATCATCTTTCTTGGGGTGAAACGATGAAAAAGAACGAATTAAGATGGAATTTTTATTTTAACTTTAATAAATTTATACCAGATATTAATGTTAATTTCTTATATTTAATATATGATTTATATTTTAATACAATAATTAATACATTGTTCGCTGACATGAAGTGGAAATAGTATATTGAATCACTCGCTAAGAAAATTGGTTTCCAAATGTATTTTCCATATCTCTTAGTCTACCATTAGTCCATGCTTAGAATATTGCTGCCACATATAGTTTGGTGCTCCTACTATATATTCAGAGATTCTTGATAAAATCCGGAAAATAATCAGAAATTCTGGCATCTCGATTTCAATCACTTTCTCACCGACATAAAGTGCTTTTTCTATAAATACTTTCATGATGGGCTCTTTGCTGTGGTACAAAGACTTTATGAATTTAAGCGCAGTACTAGACTGGCAACAAAGTCGTATCAATTTACAATTGAACTGGCGAGATGTAATCGTAAGTTCTCCGCCAACAGCTTTTCTCGCACATGTCGCCTATGGAACTCTCTTCCGCTTCATAGTTTCCATTTAATGTTTGTCTTCAAAAATTTACTCTCGCTACATAGTTATTTTTCTGCTTTCTAATTCTTTCTCACTCAGTAAATCTTTGTGGCTTAGTGTCTTTATTTTCTTGCTTGGTGTAAATTCGATTACAGAAAATACATGCAAATAGCAGGAAATCGATGAATGTACAGAGAAATAAACAGAGATTTGAACAGATATGATGAAATATGAATTATCTATCTATCTATTTATGAAAGTTCCTATTATGTAGCTATCTATTTAGCTAGCTAGATAACTAGAAAATAGATAGGATCAACCTGAACTAGATAAGCCTCTGATCAAATGCCTGTTGTCCAATTTGTTTCTTACTTAAAATAGAGTTGGAAACCACATTAATAAACCATACGTTATTTTATATATATATGTGTGAGTTTGTGTGTGTGTGCGTGTATGTGTGCGTGTGTAATTGCGTGTATGTGTGCGTGTGTAATTGCGTGTATGTGTGTGTGTGATATATCGTCTTGCACAGCCATATATATATATATATATATATATATATATATATATATATAAATACCTATTGATATATGTACACTTATGCAGATATACATGCAAAGTTTCTCCTTCTCCCGCACTCACTTTACCCTTTGTCATATATATATATATA
Organism: Acanthosepion lycidas; assembly: GCA_963932145.1. Lineage (NCBI taxonomy): Eukaryota > Metazoa > Mollusca > Cephalopoda > Sepiida > Sepiidae > Acanthosepion > Acanthosepion lycidas. The sequence continues at coordinate 1,764,450 of OZ010598.1, read as the reverse complement.
TATATATATATATATATATATATATATATATATATATATATATATATATAGTGCATTGTGGTAGAAGATCAATATTTAAACATATTGTTAAATATAACGGACAATGTATGTCTGTTATGCTTAATCAGGGGCCGTTCTTATGTGAGCCGAAAGCTTAGATCAAGGAACAGTTTAATAAAAAAAATCCAAATGTTGGACAATTCTTGTTTTTATTTTTACCCTAAATTGAACCAAATATACGGAGTTTATAACGGCTAGTCATAAAGAAAAAAATACATTCATTGTCTGTTATATATATATATATATATATATATATATTATACTTATATACACACATATATAGTAATTTATATTTAGGAAAATCTATCAGTAAAATTTACGTGAATGCATGTTCTTTTATACATTGATCTGTGTACATGTTTCTATGTGTATTTGTTAGTGTTTTATGCGGGTGGGTTCGTAAAAGTGCTTGCAAGCCTTAGCCGATGAAAATTCAAACATTGTTGTAGCTAATTGGTTAAAATATAAATTAACGTAATTGTGTGTATATATATATATATATATATATATATATATATATATATATATATATATATATATATATATATGGAGAGAGAGAGAAAGAGAAAGAGAGAGAAGTATAGGATTGGTGTAGACGGAATAAATTCCAATAACCAAAAAATACTATTCTTAAAAGAGTGCCCAATACAGATAGAACAAATATTATTTATTCAAAAATTATAATATAAATTTGTTATAAAATCACTACGAAAATAGCCATTTTGTTTCAACACTTCTGGGGTCTTATCAAGTGATGATGTTGAATGTAGAATAAAGGATTTTACATGGTTAACATCGACGAAACACCCCTCGCTAGGGGAAACGAATTTACATAAGCTATAATGACCAATCAAAATACAAGTATATGAAAATTTAAATAAATTTGACAACGAACCTTGGTTATAATAATTAATCCCTTAATGTCAGTGTTAGACTAAAATAGAAATCATTCTGATTAATTTTAAATTTTACTATAAAATTGAAAATGAAAATTACCAATTTTAAATTTTACCCGTATTAAGTTAAAAATATTATAAAATTATTTAAAGAAGGAACTGAAGAAAAAATACATATATTTTATTATTTATTTGATTTTAATCGAAAAGCCAAAATCTCAGAACAAAAACTGATCTAAGGAGATACAAATATTGTAACAACTTAGATACTTTTGAAGTAATGATATGGAGAGTGGAAGAAATCTTGCAAAAAACAATGGATACACAATCATATTTTAATATACAAACACATAGACATATTTAGATATATAGACACGTAAAAACACAGACGAAACAGGAAATAGCTGTCCACGACCAAAATAAAGAAATAAAATATCAGACACACATACATACAATGAAAGACATATATAAGCAATCAAACACACATACATTAATAACGACATAGACATATACATATACATAGACAAACCCACAAAGATTCAAGACTGAAAGTATTAATAAGCGAATGCCAACTATTAAAATGTTACATGTTTACAGGTTTTCTCGATTACTGGTTCATATCCGTTGATTACCACCTCTAATTTACTGGGTGGCGTTTTTAATACTGAGGACAAGATATATTTAGTGGGATATAACGTCGTCTTAAAACGCACCGACATGGGAACTACATTTTCCAGCCAGAATCTGTCTTACATATTTATAAGTCTACCATTCGTCCAAGCATTGAATATCCCTGTCACATCTGATTTGGTGTTACTGCTATATATTTAGAGATTCTAGATAATAACAAAGAATAATCCGCAATATTATTAATCCTGACCTGGAATCTCGGCTTTAGTCACTTTCCCATTTCCGTAAAGTTGCATTCCTATGGCTTTTCTATAAATATTTCCATGGTAATTATTCTGATGAACTTTCTTCTACGCCAGCTAGATTTAATGAATTGGATTTTGCCGGAAGACAGAGACGCAACCGGCCCTTGATTTGGCATCGGTTACCTACTCACCGGCCGCATTATCCGTCCTAACTTATCTTCAGTCACTTACCCACCGCCGGAACGTCGTGTGTCTTTTAAATAAATATTTTCATGACAATTCTTCAAATTAGCTTTTCTCTTTAGTGCCTCGATATTATAAATTTCAACGTAATACTAGATTGGCAACTAGGTCACATCGTTTTAGTATTGAATTAGTTACATTTAACCGGAAGATCTATTCTGATAGTTTTCCTGCTCATTATGCGTGTGGTAACCACTTCCGGTTTCTTGCTTCCTTACCACACACCCTCTTCAACAAATTAAATGTAACATCTTCTATTTTCTGAAACCTTTTTCTGTTATTGTTTTGTCTGCCCACTAACCTTTTCGTTTTTTCTCTCACTCTCAGAGAGCCTTATCGACATTAACGCTTTGCTTCGGGTGGAAATGATTATAAATTTGTAAATATTAAACGGTGTATAGAGAATTCAGAGAAAATAAAGAATGTGGACTGGTTACTTTAAACATTAATAATTCGTTGTGTAGTGGCCTAACTGGTAAGGCAGCTGTTACCTTTAGTGTATTTTACGATGGAAACTGATGTGAGTTCGCATGGCATTTTTCTTTGTTTTCTGATCTACACTAACTGCAGATAATCGTTGAAATAAAAGGATAGAAAGATTAAAAAAATTTAAAGGACACACAGGCAGTTGAAAGAGAGACAAAAGAAAATAAAGAGAGAGAGAGAGAGAAAGAACAAAAAGAAATGAAAAGATCGGGTAAAAAACAATTTAAAGAAAGAAAGAAAAATAAAGGAAATAAGATAAAATTTTATGAAAAAAGAAAGAAAAGTTCAAAAAAAAGAAAATTTTGATCAGATGAAAAAAAAAAGGTTTTACGGTTTATCAACATTTTTAAGATTATTTAAAGCCGAAACATATTTTTCGATTATAAATTTTTTTTTGGTTAATAATGATTATATGAAACAATTCTTACTATTTAACCCATAGCTGTATTTAACCCATAGCTGGGAGGAGAAGAGGTAGTTTCATACATTTGCCAAAGGTATCGAGCATAAAATAACAGAACCGACTGGAATTCGAACTCGGCTCTCCGAGTTTTCCATTCCGTGCTGTTGTTATTACGCCACTCACACATCCAAGTTTAAAGCACCTCGTATTCCCGAGCGGTTACCCATCTAGGTACTGACCAGGTTCAGTGTTGCTAAACATTGGTGGTCGGACGTGAGCCAATGTTTCAACGTGATATGACCGTAAACCAAGTTCAGAAAAAGGGGAGGGGGAAAAGCAGTACAAGAAAGAAATAATAAAAGTGAATTTCAGCAGAAAGAAGAAGAAGAAGAAGAAGAAGAAGAAGAAGAAGAAGAAGAAGAAGAAGAAGAAGAAGAAGAAGAAGAAGAAGAAGAAGAAGAAGAAGGAAAAGGCGTCGGGATTTAACAATTAGAAAAGATAAAGAGGACAAAGAAATGATAAAATGTGTCTGAAGGGAACGGAACAAAAGACGAGAAAATATTTAAGAGAGAAAAGTTAAAAGAGTAAAACGTAAAAAGATAAAAATAGATGACGTACAAGGGGGAGGAGAAGAAGAAGTGATTTTTTGTGGCGGAGGAACATTTTAAAATTTTAAAGAAAATACTCGCATCTGTTTAGGATTTTAGAAATGGCTTCACAAAGCGTAAAGAGACAACAACACACAAGATAGAAGACAATTAAGTTTTGTAGACGGACTTGTTTACACGAAATATTTTGAATTTCCATAGTATTTGCTCCATCGCATATAATTTGAAGACGTGCTCCCACACATAAACTCAAATCTATATTGAGACACTCACATTATATGAGTGCCTCAATATATTAGGTTGGTGCAAAAATAATGTCGGTTTTTGACGTAATTTTTTACGTCAAAACCGACATTATTTTTGCACCAACCTAATAGATTTGAGCTAATATACTATATGTTAAACCCACAAATTCCTATACAAAACGCAGAGCATAGAATCGTTTTGGCTGGCAGGTCTTCGGCCTTCCATGATATGTCGAATTTGGATGATTTTCTCTGATAAATTGATGCCGAAATTCATAGAATTTTTCGGATTGCTACCAGTAATTGATTTAACACGACAATATTGCTAACCATTACACTATATCAATGCGCCCCGTTCGTTATGGCGTGAATTGCTAGATTATGAAATGTTTGGCATTAACATAATTTTTAAAAATTCACACACCCAGACGATAAAATTTGCATATAATCTGGAATTAGGACTGGAAAGAGAGTTTTCGTACGTATCCTGTTTCCATCTTAATCTGAAAATAATAAATTCTAAACACTTCGAAGACATCGCTGTATGAATGAGTAAAACAAGTTATACTATAAGAGATAATGAAACAATACATATGGCAGATTGCGCTGGGGAGCAATTTTGTTCAAGCTCCAAATACCAAATATTAACCTTAGAATTTGAAGCAAGTTCTTAAATAGCTTCATCAAATGCAGGCACTCGTGTAGATGTTATGAATAGCATCCAACACGTTCAGATAAATTTATATTCACTCTGTACAATTATGAAGTACAATTGATAGGGATATGTGAGAAAAGGTATCAGTTAATTCTAGGCTTGAACAAGTTAAGATTTTCCTGATCAGGGGAACCATTCTCTTGGAAGTCGGTTCGTTAGAATAAACTGTTTCAATGAAACTTACATCTCATTAATGGAATACGAAAGGTGTGTGCATGGCAGGTTGGATCTTAATCGTGAAGGTTAGAACTGGTGGAACTAAAGAATGCTATTCGTCTGAATACTTTCTATGGACATAACGATAGAGCAGTGAGAGGCTTGCGGGGTTTCATCTGTGGGGAAATTGTTGTAGAGTGGAAAATAAGACAAGGATGTCGAGACGCTTTTGGACTCTCAGATTGGAAAGTGAAGACTGTGCAGCTGATCATTGTTTAAACTATCAGCTATATATAACCTTTTTCTCATATCAATCATTAAACATTGTTTCAGACAAATACATTCTATAGGACCTAAACGTTTTCATTGGACTCTATAGAATGGCTCTATAAAATCACCAACACTGAATTTTATGAAATAACTATCTCACATCAGTTGAAGACTTTCGACAACAACAACTATCAAAATAGATAACACATGTAACGAGAAGGAAGAATAATGATATAATGAAGATGTTAGGAAGGAAACTTTCATCAATACAATAAATTGACTTATTTGATTTTTACGGCTTGCCAAACTTTTCCAAAACTGGAGAACATTTTTAGATCGTAAGAAATTTTAGAAATAATAGTGATTTACTGAAGTAAATTCTACTAATGGACACATAACTTCGGGAGAAGACGAGGATTCATACCATTCTCAAGTGTATTTACGCGTGTGAATATAACGAAGCAGTCTGGAATTGAAACTCTGCTCTCTGATTTCCAACTCCAAGCCGTTATCTATTACACCATATTTACATCCAAGCTTACAGCCCCTGGCATTCCCGAGCGGTCACCCATCTAAGTACTGATCAGGTCCGACGTTGCTTATTTTTGGTGGTCGTTCAAGAACTGATGTTTTAACGTGATATGATCCAAAGCCTCCATGGATACTAGAAGAAACTATAACATTTAGTGGACTTGATATGTGTAGTTTCCTGATAAAATATTTAAAGAAAAAGTTTATGTAAATTTCAACCGGAAGTAACGTTTACTATTTGGTCATTGAATCCCCAATGATTCCTGTAGGGAAAACTCTAATTTCCCTATTACCATTTGAATACACGTAGAAAAATATGAACACAAAGTCTCATGGATATGCTTACTTTGTAAAACAGTATTCGAAATTCTACGTTATTACCTGGATTCGAACATCCACCACTAGCATATGTGGAGAATTTGCAACTCCATCACCCACTAAGAAGGCGTCAATTAAGATGACCATATAATCCACAAAATCTGTTAACAAATATCGATTTTAAAGTATTCTTCAAGTATTTGAAGTAATTTCTCACTTGAGTCTATCATTTACTAAAAAATAAAGATGAATATCATACGTGTTAAAACTTAATAATAATTGTTGCCAATGCTTCATCGATTAAATAATAAAAATGAACGTAAATTCTAGTCAAAAATTAATAATAATAGTTGACAATGTTTCATCTAATAGCAACTAAGATGAAAGAAGATGCTAAACAAAAATGAATATTAATCGTTGCAAATGTTTCATCTAATTAAAATAATGAAACTGGAATTATGTACGAGTAAAGAATTAATAATAATGGTTGACTGTGCTTCATATAAAAATTGATGCTGGATGAAAATAGAAATAAAAGAAATTATAATAATGGCTGACAAAATTTCATCTAATATGAAGGAAGATGATCTGTATGCGCTTTAACTTATCGTAGGCACATAGCGATGAAATTCAAATGAGAAAAATAATAGTTATTAGGTTGGTGCAAAAATGATGACATAATAATGACGTTGTTTGACGTTAAAAACTACGTCAAAAAACGACATTATTACGTCATTATTTTTGCACCAACCTAATACCTGAAGCAAAGCGCAAATTATTTATCAATATCAAAAATGTTAAAGAAATGATCAATAATACTGGGGATTGATCAGTTTTAAAGCGGGATCTGAATATATGATAAAAAGATATTTGCTCTTTAACCATCACTCAATGCCAGGCGGACATAAACACTGATTTCGTTTCATTTAGTCTGTCACGAGTCTACAAGAATGAAGTTGCCGGTGAAAATACAACTCATTATATTATGAATATCACATGTGAGAAAACAATTGTCAAAACAAGAACTTTCCACACTACTTCAAAGAAAAGGCCAGGAAGGACACTACCATCAGTAGTGGAAAGAGTAATAACAGCTATTGGAATTGAGAAACTGACTTGCCTTAAAAAAATGTCACAAGGCAAAGATTTTACAACATTCAACCAACAGCAGCACTGGCTGCTCGGTCAATAAATGCTGCAGGAAACGGTTAAAATTACCGTTGACTTACTAACAAATCGATCAACAAGACAAATGGAACGAAAATGTACAACGCTTCTAAATTATTAAATTAAACTAATTTTGGAATGATTTCTATACTTAAACAAATTGAGGATTTTTAAAGAAATTTAAAAATGTAAAAAGATAAAGATAAGTGATTTTTTTTGAGTTTTGTCTTACAATTCATTTTCTTGGGCCACACGTCAGAAAATCTCTCATAATTGAAGAGAGGTTTTATACCTCTAGGAGACAGTTTTACTATAATTTTGGTATATCTATCTATCTATCTATCTATCTATCTATCTATATATATATATATATATATATATATATATATATATATAGATAGATAGATAGATAGATGGAAACAGCTAGACGCATTGGAGCAAACAAGAAGATAGACATATAGATAGCTAGGGACATATGAGCTGACAAGCGGATAGATACATATAAGCAACAATCAGATAGATACATAGATTTCAACAAACTGATATATATATATATATATATATATATATATATATATATATATATATATAGATAGATAGATAGATAGAAGCAGAAATGAGACTGATTGATAGGTAGATAGATAGATATGAACAAACATACACACACATATATATATATATACTGAATAGACTAGAGTATATAAATTGATAGATAGATAGATAATGAGCAGGCACGCGATATACATACATATATATATATATATATATATATATATATATATATATATATATGTATATATATATATATATATATATATATATATATATATATATATATATATATATATATATATATCAATAAAGGTGCAATCAATTTACAGATTCATGAATTATTCATACATAAAACAAATACAAAGGTTAATGATTAAATGGCGAGAAATCCATCTTCGCGAACAATTCAAATAATATACAAAAACCCCGAATCTGGTTATGAATGAAAAGATACTGTTTTATAAATTTCCGTCGCATTAGATCATTTTAATTTACAAGCTTTCGTAGGTTCCTACAGACATCCTCAGGTATGACATATTGTGTTCTTGTTTATACACTCAGTAATAAGTGGACAAACTTATAAAACAAGGATCTTTTCATTCATAAACAGGTTCGGGGTTTTTGTATATTATTGAACTGTTCGCGAAGATGGAATTCTCGCCATTTAATCATTAACATTTCTATTTGTTTTATGTATGAATAATTCATGAAAATATATATATATATATATATATATATATATATATATATATATATATATATATATATATATATATATATAAGTTTGTCCACTTATTACTGAGAGTATAAACAAGAACACAATATTTCATACCTGAGGATGTCTGTAGGAACAGACATAGATAGATAGATAGATAAGAACAGACTGGGACATGCAATATATATATATATATATATATATATATATATATATATATATATATATATATATATATCAATAGACATATATATATATATATATATATATATACAGGTATATTGATGTGAATAGACTGTGATAGATGTATAAAGAGATAGATTACTAACATATAATAGAGAAAATTAGTTGATTATAGTATGTTGCTTGTGTGTGTGTGTGTAAGTAGGTGCGTGGTCCGTAGTTAGATTGATTGATATTGTCATTGAAACTCCTAACAAAATATTCTTGATATATAATGTATGTATGTATGTATGTATGTATATATATATATAGAGAGAAAGATAGATAGATAGATAGATAGATAGATAGATAGATAGATAGATAGATAGATAGATAGATAGATAGATAGCTAGCGTCTCTTGTCATGTCCTGTTATATATAGGCAAAAAGTTCTCTTGACATTGTCGGACGAGTAAATTGCCAGTTCGTGCCAAAATTGAAAAGAATGCGTGTCAAAACTGAGATTTTGATGTTCATCAAATAGCTTTTCTGTCAACACACTAAATCCTGTGCAATGTCGGCTCTGCCAAAATCCGATGTCGAATATCCATTAGCACCCCCCCCCTGAATCCATTCGACTGATCATTTCTTTAATCTTCTTCACTCAATATGTTACATTCATGAAAATAGTAGCATACTGATGAGAATATTGAATGAATTTACAAATCAGCTGGGCTATCAGTAAATGCCAAATAGGCGAAACACCATTTTCCATTTTCAATTGCCCATCTCTGTTCAATCTTGTGCTAGTCAAAATTGATCATTCAATCAATTTTTAATCTATATTTATTTCAAAAGCTAATTATTTGTCTTCTCAGGCTTATCAATTCAAAAAAGAAAATGAATCAAATTTAGGACGAATTCGTACTAGAATACCAAACACACGGCTGTAATAAAATCGATCCTGACTTGGCATCTCGACTTCAGTCACGTTTTTACCGACGTTAAGTGCCTTTTCTACATCTTTTCTACACCTATATTCATTGTAATTTTTCTGATATGTTTTCCTCCAAAACAAAACTGCTTTCATTTTGCCAACAACGATGTTCTTTTCTGTCAGCATGGCTGATGCTAACCCGCAGGAAAGCAAATCTTGGCGTCATTTTAGGCTCAATTTTCCACTGACATGAATTTAAGTGATTATATTGAATCAATTTCTAGATTTTCTACTAGGAAATTTGTTTTACTGTGTAGTACCGGATAATTTCTCCCTTCATTATCCATCCTGCACATTTCTAAATTCACCATTCATCTGTGTAATTAATATTGTTGCCATATCTGCACTGGTGCTTCTATGAGATATCTCGGGATTAATGACAAAATTCAAACAAGGCTCTTGAATCTAATCGATCTTGACTTTCAATCTTCACTTCGCTCAATTTTTCACCGACATAACGTGGCTCCCTTTTGTCTTTTCTACAAATGTTTTTGTGGCAACTGTTCTGATGAGCTTTTTCTCTTAGTGCTTTGACTGCACGGAGTTAATCGTGCTACTTGATTGGCATCTAGGTCTCACTGTTTTGTTGTTGATCTCGCTAATTCTAACCGCATTTTCTATTCTACTAGCTTATTTTCTCGAAATTCTCGCCTGTAGAACTCCCAGCCGATGTATTGCTTCCCTGCCACCTTCAATCCTCAAAAAATTAATTGCAACACTAATCACCATCTTCCCTCTTCCCTCAACACTAATCACCATCTTCCCTCTTCCCTCAACACTAATCACCATCTTCCCTCTTCCCTCAACACTAATCACCATCTTCCCTCTTCCCTCAACACTAATCACCATCTTCCCTCTTCCCTCAACACTAATCACCATCTTCCCTCTTCCCTCAACACTAATCACCATCTTCCCTCTTCCCTCAACACTAATCACCATATTCCCTCTTCCCTCAACACTAATCACCATCTTCCCTCTTCCCTCAACACTAATCACCATCTTCCCTCTTCCCTCAACACTAATCACCATCTTCCCTCTTTCTGAATCCTGTTCTTTTATCCTCCTTTCTCCTCACAAAAGTCTTCTTGTTCTCATTCGCTTCCAGTAAACCCTTGCGTCCTAGTGGCATTATCGCCTTGCTTGGGGTGAAATGATTAAAAGAGAGGGCTGTGATAACAGGCCCAAAGTTACATGGACGTATGATGATATGTGGGAAAGGTAAGGGTTTTCTCTAGAGGTGAAGATTGTAGTTATCTGGGAGTGAATGGTCGATTCAGGACTTAAACTCTCAGATCTTTTTGTTTCCGTTGTGGAGCTTTCCCCATCTTGTCAACCAGGATCCCCGCTAGCTAGTGTTCTATTCAGAAATATATACTGAAAGACATAAAGCCATCGCTTGCTTTGTTCGGTATTTCATTAAAGAAAAAGAGCGGTAAAAAGAATAGTAGACTGGACACATGCCTTGGTTGTCACCCAGAGTAGGAGAAGACCAGTTCTGTATTCAAACCCGAGCAGAAGGCAACGGGGAAATATTTCATTATATTTTCCAAGATGTCATAAAGAATAAATAAAATAATCTGCAGAAACCCATGATAGCGTACGTCCTGAGAAGGCATAGCATTTAATTAAAGAAAAAGAAAGGCAAAAAGTTTGGCAGACTGAACGCATGCCTTGGTTAGCAGCCAGTGTAGGAGAAAAACAGTTCTGTATTCAAATCCGAGCAACGGGAAACTAATTCATTATCTTTCTCAAAATATCGTAGCAATTCAAAAATAATAAAAAAAGGAAACTAAGGAGAACCATGATCTTGTACGTTCGGAAGG
>OZ010598.1:1723228-1748228 GCA_963932145.1 Acanthosepion lycidas | reverse complement strand
TTTGTTTTTCCATATATTTTTCTTCATATATATATATATATATATATATATATATATATATATATATATTTATTAATTAACTATAGTTTTTGAAACAAATGGATATGAGAGGAAAGCGTTTAGCATGAGTTTTTTTTTTCAAATTCGATTTGCACACCAAAATTACGCTCCCAGCATCTCGATCAGCTTAGGTATCACGACAGCTGATTTTCTTATATTCGTTCTTCAATTTCTTCCCAGAAATGTTTTAGATATTCAGTAAATTTCCTATGATCATAAGTCTTGTTTTGGTACAGTAGACCTGTTTATTTAGCCAACCGCAAAGAAGAATTCACCGGTTGTTTAGTCAGAACTCCTGGCTGGACACTCATACATAAAATAGGGAGTAACTTTTCAATCACTGTTTGTGTGTGTGTGTGTGGTGAGAGAGAGAGAGAGAGAGAGAGAGAGAAGGGGAGAAAGAGATTTGTAGAGATAACTCTGAACAGACTGAAATAAAGTTATGCCCAGACAAAGGTAGATAACTAGATACGAGGAGCTGCTAAATGTTTCTTGTACTAGCCAAGTTTTTTCCATAAAGAATTTAAAATTTCGTTAGTCAGTCAGAAATTGGGAAGAGAGCCGGGCCGAGAACTTTTCGCCATCCTTTCTTTTGAATAGGCAATTGTTAGCTCTCGGTCTGGAGAAACAAATAAACTAAGGGACGTAACGAGTTGTATAGATCGCGTGCAGTCGCTGCAATTTGAAATTCCAACAAAGAAAAACTTCGGTTGCGTGCGTAGAACAAGAACAAAAGAGAGTGAATGATAAAGAGTGAACATTTAAGAGGTTTAGAGAGAGAGAGAGAGAGAGAGAGAGAGAGTAAGATGCGGTAGAAAACAGTTGCAATCACAGAGATAAATCCGTTGTTATAGACCTTCTATGATATCTAGTGTTTTCTTGTGAAAGATGGAAGCAAATGAGACGTGTATGTTTCAAATTAGTTGGCGGGCGAGTCGTCAAGCAGGAACAGGTGGACGCCGGCTAATGGGCAACTAGTGTCTAACACAAGCAAACAGAGCGTCGTTTCTCTGGTGGCAAAGATGCGCGTCTTGCACGTTAACTCATTTGTCAGCTACTGAAAAAAGCGCGAAATAAAAGGAGGCTCTCGCCATTGACAAAAATGTCATCGCCTCCGTCGCACACAGAAAGGGAAAGATAATAATGCTTGCTGCCATTTCCCTAGAACCATTGTTATTATTGTCATCAATATCATTCAACGCATTCTTGACTTTGTTTTAATTCTGTCACCTTTCTTTCTTATTCTTTCTTTCATTCAACCGTTATCTGTTTGCCAATATTATCTTTCTGAGTGTTTCTATATATCTGAATCTATCTATCTATCTATGTCAGTTCGTTTATATCTATCTATGTATCTAGAATTAATACAAGTAAAAGGCATGTCATTTAACTGATTGATGTTACCGTCAACATTCCGACTCCAGAATTTCGGTGACGAACCTGTCCGTTCACTCGTCACAGGGTCTCTCTCTCTCTCTCTCTCTCTTTCCCTCTCTCTATCTCTCTTTATCTCTGTTCATATCTTTGGGTTTCTTACTTTCTCACTCTTGACTTTGCTTGGATTTAGACATCTTTTCTTCTTTCTTTCTTTGATTCTTTCAATCGATCTTTCTGTTTCTTTCTACATATATATATGTATGTATGTATATATATATATATATATATATATATATATATATATATATATATATAACTATCTATCTCACTCTTTTACGGTCAAGTTTGATTATATCTATATCATCATTGACAGTTGATTGATTATCTTTACTTGACGTGTGTTTCGGTTTATGTTTGTACGTATTTCTTTCGTCTGTTAAAATCTGCGTACAAATCTCACAAAACGTTTCCGATTTTGTTGCTTAATATCACTTGCTCTATCATTAAGGTATCTCTGTTCACTCAGCTGTTTCCTTCTACTATATACGCTTTGTTCTTTCCCGCTCTGTCTGTCTGCATCTATCTATCTATCTATCTATCTATCTATCTATCTATATATATATATATATATATATATATATATATATATATATATATGGGGGGGGAGTCCGTGTGTCAGGCGCGCACACGCGTGTGTGTGTGTGTGTGTGTGAGTATGCGCACATTATTGCAGTGTGTCGCACACAGATATATATATACACATATATATATATATATATATATATATATATATATATATATATATATATATATATATATATATATATATATATATATTTGGGCAGCAATCATTCTTTCATTAAATATGGCAAACAAGAAAGATTCAATTATTTTCCAAGATCATTTCTAGGAGGAAAAGAGTGAAGAAATTTTTATAATTCTATTGATTGTTTTTTTATGTTTTTCCTCGTGTTTTACAAATAGTTTTAATTTATTTTTGTGTTACTTTGAATAGGAACATTTACGCCGGGGCTTCGTATCTTGAGCGAGGCTGGAATCCGCGCCATCATCTTATTGATACATATTTCAATATATGTATGCATATATTTATATATATGAATGTTATAAAAATCAATTGTTATATAAATCGTTCTTAATTAATCGTGTAACGAAGTAATTATTAACTGGTCACGCTTCTAGATCATTTCATATTAATGTTGGCGTCTCACTAGCGCGCTATCCTTGGACCTACGTTGTTACTTATCTTCAACCAACATTCTGATGTCATCAGTTCCCAACTAGAAATTCATGATGATAGCAATGACAGCAAGTCTGATAGGTTCGACAAAAAAAACTGGCAAGTTCTTCTTAACTGGAGCAAGGAACGGTTTTTAACTTTAATTTTTAATCACCAGAGAGAACATATTCTGCCTGCCAATAGCATAATTCATGCTACGAACAAGAGAGCAAATCTTTGATCTTTTTTGAGCTGATGTTTTCCACTGATATGAAGTAGAATGATTATATTAAATCAATTGCTAGGTCTACTGTTATTAAAGATGGGTCGCTGTGTCTTGTCAGCCATAAATGATCTTTTTTAACTGTTTAAGCGGGTGTCTGTCTTTGATTTTTTTCCTTCTTCTTCGATGATGTCTCCTTGTTTGTTTTTGTTTTTGATTTATTGCTTTCCGTTTTCCTTTTCATTATCTTTCGTCACTTGGGAGGATTTTTGGTTAATAAAAATGGTCAATACATTGGCTTGTCATATATATATATATATATATATATATATATATATATATATATATATATATATATATATGTGTATATATTATATAATATAAAAGGGTCAAACACTAATATTCTATGGTTATAATTTATTACATTCGAATCGTAATGACAATTCAATTCTTTCATCAAAAATCTTTTTATACTCGGAGTTATATTTTCCGATTTCTTTTTGAATTTGTAGGTCTCATGAATTGGATCGTGATTACTATTCCAATCTAATAAATTATAACCATGGAATATTAGTGTTTGAGCCTTTTATATTATATTCTTACTTTGTCCTGGACATTGAGTTCTAAATGGATTTTATCCTCTTGGGAATTTATATATATATATATATATATATATATATATATATAAGCAAATATAAATGGATATAAATCCGACAGAATGAAGAAAAATATTTGGAAAAACAAGCAAACATCCTTAAATGCAATTATGTTGTTTTAATATGAATGAAATGTCAATGTCTGACGTTTCGGTTTAATAAACCTTCTTCAGGACAATATTAATTAAAATACAATTAACATAATCAGTTCAACATGACAAAGACGATGGACATAAAAACAAGACTTATCCAAAACAGATAACTGAAAATTTTAAATGATCTGCTTTCCGTTTAAGCATGGTCACGTTGTCGTCAAATGGGCGACGCTTTCAAAACGTATTCCTAAAATTTGAGTATTTTGAATGAAAACGAAAAATGAAAAGAATTCTATTACGATCTAAAATTTATATGTACGCTTGTCGAGCATTAATCTCGCTAAAAAAGGGGAAATACTAAAGAAACCAGGTCTAGTATTCACCGTGCGTGAGATGGATATTATACCTGCTTCATAAATCCTCCTAAGATTTTTATTATGAAAATATTTTAAAATCTTCACGGAATCAAAATCGAAATTATGATCTGCTTTAGTTATGTGTACAACTAAAGCATTGTTCAAATTTCCGAGGCGAATATCTCGTTTATGTTCGAAAACACGAGATTTTACAGACCTACATGTTTCACCCACATATTTTAAGTCACAGTTTTTGCATGAGATTTGGTAGATGCAAGCATCGGATGTAATATGTTGTTTGCTGGTGCTATTTAATAAATTACGAATAGTTCTAGTAGGTAATATTGTAGTTTTAATTTTTAACGCATTTAAATTATTGGAAATACGTTCGGTCAAATGGTTATTTGGTAGAAAGATGCGATCAAAAGAATTTTTATCAGAGGCAGCTGAAAGTGTACCTTTCATTGATGTAGTTGTAGTGGCCTTCGTGGTGTCATTTTGCGCTGATGAGTAAATTTTCAACGCTTTATTTTTAGCTCTCTCTAATAATTGTCTCGGATACGAAAGATTTGAAAAAGTATCCTCAATATATGTGAATTCATCATCTAAATATTTTGCTGAACAGATGCGAAGAGCCCTTAAATAGAATCCAATAATAATACCCCTCTTAATGTTAGTATCATGGTGAGAGTAAAAATGTAAATAGTTATTTTTACATGTGGGTTTACGATATACTTTGAATTCTAATTTATTTTTATTTTTAATGAGTAGTATGTCTAAAAAAGGTAAAGAATTATTAGACTCAAGTTCATAGGTAAATTCTATAGTAGGTTCTATTTTATTTAATCTATCAGTAATCTTGTTTAAATCATGTTTATGTGGGTAGATAAATAAAATGTCATCGATGTATCGGAAGTAATGTGTATCAGGTGGAATGACATTTTTAAAAGGTCCAGATTCAAGAAATTCTAGAAATATGCATGCTAGGAATCCAGAGAGAGGACTCCCCATCGGTAAACCAAATTTTTGTTTATAATAAATATTATTATACTGGAAGAAACAATGTGGAGTGCAAAGGATGCATAATTTGATGCATTTCGAGATAGAGATAGGTAGCTTAAAGTCAATTTTCTTAAGGTGGTTCTCTAATTGTTTAATACATTTATCAACAGGTATATTAGTAAATAACGATTTGATGTCTAAGCTAGCTAGGGATTTGTTACCTATATCAATATTTCTCAACCTATTTAAAAGAGAGCCTGAATTCTTTATATGTGCGTTACTTACGGTGCCCAGAATTGGAGTTAGAAATTTAGTTAAATACCTAGCGATATTATGAGGAGCTGAGCCTATACCCGAGATGATGGGCCTTAATGGAATGTTAGGCTTATGGGTTTTGGGGAGGCCATAAATTTTAGGGACGGTGGGGTGGTAGTTAATAATGGAAAGCCAAATTTTATCTTCATTACATATGAGTTTCTTATAAGACCTATTAAATTCTTTTAGATTCTTAGAAATTTGTATAGGGGTGATCTGTTCATAAGTGTCTCTATCATTTAGCAAGTCCAACATTTTCTGGTTGTAAACAATGGTATCCATGACAACAACACCGCCTCCTTTATCAGAAGGAGATATAATAATATTATTATTCATAGACAAGGATTTTAAGGCATTTATATACCTCTTAGGTAAAGTGAATTCCATATTTTGGCCATCAAAAGAGGCAGCTAAAATGCCTTGGGTAAAACCTTTATGAAAGTCAGAATCACTGTGTTTGTATTTTATATTTATCAGTTTGCTAATATTGTGGTCTTTTGAACCAGTTGCAAACTGAAGCCCTTAGCTTTGGTCTAAAGTTTGCAACTGGTTCAAAAGACCAATTATGTTTAGTTTGTATTTGTGTTTATTTTAAATTTATTATTGTGTTCATTTCCCTCCACTCTCATTTTATCATTATTAGAATTGTATATATATATATATCATCATTAGAATTTTTATGGTATTGAGAGCACGTGGTATTATGGTGGTTGAATGATTGTTTGGTGATGGACGAGTTCTTTTGGTGAATGTGTAAAATGTAATGTACGAATGGGTCGCGAATCTGATTAGCTAGGTATAAGATAGTTAGTGTTGACCAGCCTCTACCCCTCCCCTTTATTGGCATCGTGCCACAATTTGTAATCTTTGTACCAATAAATACCAGTCTTGTTTTTATGTCCATCGTCTTTGTCATGTTGAACTGATTATGTTAATTGTATTTTAATGAATATTGTCCTGAAGAAGGTTTATTAAACCGAAACGTCAGACGTTGACATTTCATTCATATTAAAACAACATAATTGCATTTAAGAATTTTTGTTTGTTTTTCCAAAGATTTTTCTTCATATATATATATATATATATATATATATATATATATATATATATATATATATATATATATATATATATACATATATACATACTTGAATAAATAGTAAGGTGCCTGGCAAACCTACCTTAGTTTCAACTGAACGGATTTTCAGGGTAAACTGGCCTGTTTACACTGAAGATCCCTTTAGGTGAAACCTAGTTAAATTTGCCTGGCTCCTTGGGATTTATTCTAGTATATCGATCTACATAGCGTATTGAGCTTTCTACCTTTTAGTCTTTCTACTCGTTTGGGTTTTTTCTTTGTACTAAGGACTTAAAGCCCTTAGCGATTTGTTTCGTCTTGTTCTAATGTGTTTAGTTCCTTCTTTTTTATTTCCAAAGTTTTCCTCGGGTACCGATTTGTCCTGACGTATCTGCAAGTTGAGCTATTCAAGGTTTTCCAAACGAGTACTATATATATATATATATATATATATATATATATATGAGTGTGTGTGTGTGTGTGCACATACATGCATGTCCCTCTTTCTTGTTATGTCTCTTAACAATTTAAAAATATATCTTTCATATATATATATATATATATATATATATATATATATATATATATATATGTATATGTATGTATCGTTTTTTATATCTATTTTAGTTTGTTTATTTCTTTCTCCCTCTCTCTCTGGCTATCTATCTCCATATTTATAGAAGTTCCTCGTCGACAACAGCTGGATACTTTATTAAACACATGTGTTGGTTCATTAAGCCAAAGAAAAGAAAAAGGTTTACCGAAGGAAAGCAACCGACAGTTGCTATTGTATACAAAACACGGAAACAACAGAGCGCTCTCGATCGCTAGTAGCGCTTCGCCTTCATTTGCCGGTGTGAGGACATTCCGTCATTCACCGATAAACGCACGTGTATATAAATACACACCCTCAGAATCATTGGTATATTTTTATATACACAGACGTAAACATACTCAGGCCAGATTTGAATATATACATCAACAATCAGAACTTGTAAATTCTAATTTCGGACTTGATTATATTTTTAAGATTTTTTAAGCCTAAAAGTAACTCCGAAGAATATGACTGCAATAAACAATAGTTGATTAAAACAAGACGGGTACGCATATATACGATCACACACACACACACACACACACACACACACACACACACACACACACGCACGCACGCGCGCACGCGCACACACACACACACACCCGCATATGCCAGCTTTATAATTTACCTGCAAGTTCCATATTACAGAGAACAAATATTAGTTACCAATTTGCATGTCCCTTAAGGAACTGTGTTTCTGACCAAACCAAATTCTAAATAATTATAGTGGATATACTACAGCATGTTTAGAAAGAGGCCTTATGTTACATCTCTCTAAACATAGCTCAATTACATCTCATTTAAATATCCATGGAGACCCCTACTAAAGTCTATTGGCTGCATAATCGTTTCTAATAAAACTGTAATAACCTCATCCATATGTAAAAGAAAGGCTAAAATAATATAGATAAAAAAGAAAAGTCATCACTCAGTAATATTAACTATGAACACGGCCACAATATGCTGACCGTAGATGCATACATAAAACAATCCATATATTCAGTTAAAAATAAAATAAAATTCATCATTGATAATGGCTAAATGTTTGTCCGAAACGCTTGGAATCATTTTAATATAATTTCTGTCCTGAAAAAAAAAAAAAAAAAACATGCACGAACACATGAGAAATTAATTTTAAAAATTCAACTGCAGCACCTTGTCAGTCTTTTTCAACGAAACTTGCATAAAAATTATTGCTGCCCAATTACACTATTTTACTTATATATAATATATATATATATAAAAGTGAACATAGAAGTTAACACTTAGAGGCGACAGTCTGTTTCATGCTATTGTATATTGTATATAGCATGAAACAGACTGTCGCCTCTAAGTTTTAACTTCTATGTTCACTTTTATATTTACACACGCTCTATCTCTGATATTGAGCAATTTATCCCATAAATATAGAACACCTTAAGACTATATTTTTTCATATATATATATATATATATATATATATATATATATATATATATATATATATATACTGCGTGCCAAATTATTATCGAAATAATTTTTTTTTAATATTTCAATAACCGTCCAATCAATTCTCACAAAATTTTCACACAATGTTGGCAATACGGACCTGCGCAATCGTACTGATCTGCGCAATGTAAACAAACTGGCGCCATATTTATTATCAGCCCGGTGATTTGAGCGTGCCAAATTATTAGAAAGATTATTAAAATTCCCAGAATTGAGCAAACGAAATATTTATTAATGTTGAACGTGAATGTTTATGATCAAAAGAAGCTAATAAATAAGATAATCAAACAAATTATAACAGATACAAACAAAGGCACAGTTTTAAACAAATTAATAGGGAATGTGCTTTCCCTATTTTGAAATTACTTGAAGAAGTCGAAGATCCATAGAATTTGTTAATTGTAGAATGTCATCTGCTGTAATGCCGCGAGATATGTCAAGAATTGCTTCCCACAACTCAGGGTTGCTCCTGAATTGTCGTCTGTTGGCGTACAGTCTTCGCTTCATGATGATCCAAAGGTTTTCGATTGGGTTCAAACCCGGAGAATTTTCTGGCCACTTCATTTTTCGAGGTCCATCGAAGCCTAACTGTTTCAAATATTCAGTAGTCTTGTGAGCAGCATGTGAGGGAGCATTATCTTGCATAAAAAAAATTGCCGTTCTGAAAGCAAATCTTTGCCTTTTCATCCACGGTTCAAGATGCTTCTTCATAAACGCTTATGTATGCATCAGCAGTCATTTTGATGCCATCTGGTACTCTCCATGGACCTACTAGTGTTTTTCCAATAATACCATTATTATGCCTCCACCGCCTTCTTGGCGTCTCAAACGCTGATGGCGATTCTGTCTGTTCATTACCCAGACTTTGCACCATCTATCTGGTCCATCAAGTGTTGCTCGAGTTTCGTCTGTGGACAAAACTTTAGAGAAGTCAATCTTCATATTGTCCTCGTCCCATTTCAATCAATTTTGAATGTGATTTCTCGTCAACAGAGGCTTAGTTACAGGTTTGACTATTGTTGCTATTTCCCTCAGATACCGACACCGAGTACTTTTAGACATAGTAGGAACCCCAATGCGACTGAAAAGCACTTGACTGGTAAGTCCAGGATTATTCGTGGCCTCTCGTTTAAATCGTGACATGAGACGATGTGAAATAACCCTCGGCTTGCCTTTATCTTTTGCGTACTTGTGTAGGGTCGGCGGTGAACTTTTTCACTGTTTGATGACACCTCCCTATCATTTTAGAAATTTATAGGGTAGATTTACCTTTTGAGAGTTCCAGGGTGATAGTTTTCTTTTCAGCATCACTTAAACTGCTTTTACGGCCGATCTTTTCACTAAATCCTTACACTTTTATAATAATGTGGCACGCTCAAATCACCGTGCTGATAACAAATATGGCGCCAGTTTGTTTACATTGCGCAGTTCAGTACGAAAATTGTGCAGGACAGTGTTGCCAACATTGTGTGAAAATTTTGTGTGAATTGATTGGATAATTTTTGAAATATTAGAAAAAAGTTATCTCGATAATAATTTCGCACGCAGTGTATATATATATATATATATATATATATATAAACATATATATATATATATGTGTGTCTCTGTGTGTGTGTGTGTGTGTGTGTGCAGATATGTAGTAGATATTTCTTTAAAAATAATTATAATATATACATATATATATATATATATACATATATACACACATATATATATATATATATATATATATATATATATATATATATACTGTAAATGAAAAATATGGTTGTATGGTATGGTACATTGAGGGGTTAAACTGCTATATATCAATAGAGCTTATGTAAATAAAATGAGGACATTGAAGTCAACAGTCCGTTTCATGGTAAACGCCTGACGATTGCGTTTACCATTAAACAGTGTCGCCTGTGCACGTTGATTTCTATGTCCTCTAATATATATATATATATATATATATATATATATATATATATATATATATATATATATATATATATATGCCGGAAAACTTTTTGTCGTTAATAAAAAAAACAAAAAACAAAACAAAACAAAATATCCCAAACGAGATGGTCTTAAACGGATGTCAGAATTCGTTGAAAAATATAACCCTACCCTCCCTAAACTTAACCTCTTTTTCGAACGTAACTCATAATTGATACAACAATAGTTAATAAAAATGAATACGCTACCACCCCTGTCTGAATGATTGGATTTCTCTGTATCCTTGGAAACAAGAAATTATGAATTATATGTGCATTCAAAACACAGTAAATTTAAAAATAAGTTATTCCAAAATTCGCTTGAAGATGAAACTGAACTAATGCTTTTAATTTAATTATATAATTAAATTTGAAGATTTTTTAAATAATGATAATAGCTGGACTGTCCGGTCTGTCTTGCTAATTAGCTGGGGGTGGGGGAGATTCATACCTTTCCCTAGGTATGAATCCTCTTCTTCTCCCCCCCGAAGTATGGGTAAATAGCAGGACAAACCGAGTTCTATAGCCTTGGAGGGCAACTTGTCTACCGCAAAAAGAAATGGCAACCTACTGCGGGAAAAAATCTGCCTTGTCAGTCATGTATCTTTCGATACATGATCGCCTAAGCGTGTATCACGCATGGCACATAACCGACTGAATAGCTGGACACTCGTATGCGAGAATACCCCATCTACTAGGGCGTCTAGCTAATCGCTAGGCGCATTTTGTGTTTGTTCAACACTCACAGAGCCCTCCTGTGGTTTATACTGCAACTATGCTAAGCAGACCGTAATTACAGTTTCTAATCACGATGACGTGTGACTTCGTGCTATCACAGCTATCGACTCCAAAAGCCTTGTGTCAAAGGTGCCGCACTCTTGGATCGCCTCCTCAAGACTGATAAAATTTTAAAAACAATTTCGATGAATGATAAATTTTTGCAAGAATTATTTTCATTTATTTAAAATATTAATTCGAATGATTTATAAAGTTTTAAATTTCTTAATTAATTTGTAGCGATTAGGTTATATTGTTATTAACTAAAAATTATATTTACTAATCATAAATGGAAAAGCTTACGACATTTCAGCGTCCCACAATATTAAAAAAAATGTTGAATACACGTAATCATTTTTGTAAATATATTCCTAAATTTTTAAGAAGGCTGAGTGGCTAAAAATTATGTAAAAAAGGCGCTCTCCTTATATTGGTCAAGTTATTTTTACAGATACGTCCCTCGTAGAAAAAATAGATAAACTTCTGGTTTTCAGTCAATCTCTCAACCTGTCAACACCTTAAATACACACATGAATTTCAGCGATATTTTAAACTAAAATATTTGTTCGCAATCAGATTAATTAAACTTTAAATCGTAAAACATAGACACTAGATGTGTTTAAATTAGAAGATTTTGGTCAGTTGATTCCGTGATCGAAGGCACCGTAAGAAATAGTCCTCAAATAAAGTTTCAGAAAATCATTTTTTTTTTTTGATGTTTGATATTTTTTTTAAAAAAGCGAATTACATTGTGCTGACAGATGACTAAATATGTCGCTAAATCAACAATTTTTAGCGATTTCAAAAAGTATTTACCAATTAACTAAATTAGTTTTTAAATGAAGCAAAGTATTTTACTTATGGGAAATATTACATTTAATCTATTAGCTTGAAATTAAAACTAAAATGCTTTCAGAAAGATTTTTCATTCTTTTTCATTCATTTTAAACCACGCATTTGTTTTGGAGATACTTATACTAATGACTTACGGCTAACTTACATATATTCTAAGGGTACAATATTTGGTGGCAGCGTTGAGGAATTAAAAGTTTTGAAAAAACAAATGACTAAACAAATAAATGACACACATTCTTCATAATAAAGCATGTATTTTGCTGAGAAAAGAAAAGAGAGAAAGTTGTGGAGAACCCTCATCGACCACGTCCAGAAGATATATGGTGAGGAAAGTAAGGTAGACAGACAAAAAGAGTGGGAGATAAATTGACTGTACTCTGGAGACACCAATAAAAAGATAACATTTATATTTATATATTTGCCCTTTCTTAACATTTTACTTGCCGCCATTCTTACTCATCCTCAACTTTCTCACACGTTGAGTCCGGCGTTTTGTTGTCACTGTGTAAATAGATGTGACCTACCCAGTAATAAAACGTAAGGGCTGTTAACCCTTTCATGGTCATAAAACACTAAGCTTGAAGTTTTTGGATTTTTTTTTTATATTCTAGTCGGCCTTTCTTTACAGACTTCGTTTTATTATCGGAAGGAAATCTCCGCTCTTCCGTTTCGATGTGACTCGATTACAAAATTGGCAAGAAGTTCACTCGTCCCAGTACCGTTTCTACTGAAACCCAGTTAGAGGCTTCTACGCATTTATCTATCTAGGCTCACGGCCATACTACGTCAAAACATCGGTTCTCGTACAACTGTCGTTAAGCAATGTCGATACTAATCAGTAACTAGATGGGTGATCGCTTCGGAATACAAGCTGCTGTAAGCTTGGATGTGCGGTTGACGTAATGGATAGTGGCTCGAAATTGTTTATCGGAAAGCGGAGTTCCCATTCCAGTTGTGTTCGTTATATTCACTTACGCGCAATGATACCCTTAGGAAAGATATAAACCCACCTCTTTTCACTTTTATGTGTTGATTACTAAGACTTGTATTACGAAATTATTATCTCCTCCCCAAAATTTTAGAATCTAAAAATATTTCTGGCTTTAAATAGACTGCACTGAGGTTGATAAACCGTAAGAAATCGAATCTATTAGGTTGGTGCAAAAATAATGACGTAATAATTTCGTTTTTTGACGTATTTTTAACGTCAAAAAACGACATTATTACGTCATTATTTTTACACCAACCTAATATCTATCTATCTATCTATATATCTATCTATCTATCTATATATCTAATCTCAGTACATATCTATCTAGCTGGAAGTATAAGACTCACTCAATATATCTTTAATTACATTTTTCATTTTCAATACTTTGTATATACGTTGCCTGCGCTGTTCGTTCTTTGAACCCCATCAAAAAGTGAATATTTCGAATGCTGGTTTTTAAACAAGCCGACCCTTTCTGCATAAATCACTCATATCAATCGCTTTAGTAGACCAGTTAACCCCACATTTGTACTCTTGAATGTCATATCTCGTGTGATCTCGTGACATTTTGTGGTATCTCTGAAGGATTATCTGACCTATTCAGTTGAAATTAAATTTAAACAAATACACCGTAAAAAGTATTTAAATTAGATTTCGGTTCGCTGATTCCAGTATCTAAAACACCGTAATAATCATTGATCCTTTATGGCATCTAAGATAAATATTGTGAGTTACTGATACGGGTAGTCTATATAATACCAAGACCATGCCTGTCTGTGTCAAAAGATTGTTTGAATTGAGGCTGAGTCAGTGATGGTCTGTAAGCTATTATTCAACACTCGTTTATTCTCCAAGTAAATTGAAACAGTCATTATAAAGTTATTTAATAGCAGAAGTGTGACGGAGATTAAAGAGATATTATTATTATTAATAATAATATTATTATTATAAATAAAAAATAAAATATAAATAATAATAATAATAATAATAATAATAATAATAATGAAAATCATAAATAAAATACAATAAACGAATAACATAAAAACGTTGTATGAAATAAATTAAATAAAAATTGAAAATAATAAAAATACCCCCAGCATGCAACACAAACGGTTCCTTCCGGAAATACGCATATCCCACCAAAAGACGTTGAATTGAATCTCTTCACCACGAACCTTGGTACGGGCAACATGTGTCCAAATTCTTTCTCTGATATGGCTTGTAATACTATGGAGTAACTTTTCCCTTCTATCACATGTACCATAAAATCATTGTAACCTAAAAACTGCACATACCAGTACACATAAAAAACATTAATAAATTGTATGGAATTAACATAAAATTTACCATACTTTTCCTGCTACTTGTGTACGTTTTATTTCCTGTCATGTATGATTTTATCTCCGTAAACACAAGCTAATTTCTGCTGCTATGACAAAACATCATTGTGGAGAACCGAATTTAAATTCTTGGGTTTCTTCGCATTCGCCTAAATACTTTTCGGAAAGGAAAACAGTTACAATTTATGATTTTTAGTAATAAAGTCATCGATTTCTATAGTTTATGGATCCGCTCTGTTGTGCAAAATTGATCCAACCTCTAAAATTTTTTCTAACAATGCTACGATAACATATTTGATATATTTTAGAATTAGGAGTCTTAGTATAAGGCCCATAAGGCCCGACTTTATTAGAAGAAAGCCGGAAGGGTGTTTTTTAAAGTTTGTGCCAAAACATAAACAAACCACGGAGATCGGATACGAATATAGATTAAGCCATAAAAAAAGGTTTCTAACAATGCTACGGTCACATATTTCATATATTTCTTAGTTGGGGAGTTCCAGTATCACATGAAAACAGACTTTATGTGAAGAAAATCTCAATTTAAAATTTGAATTAAAAGTTCCTTGAATTTTCAATTCAATATATGAAACTGGCATTTTGTCCACTTTGGATAAGAGGCAGGGCATTTCTCCGATGTGTAATAACTTTGTTCTATTTCATATTTTCCTATGACCTTTTTACCTGGATTTTCGCTTGTCTTATTGATAGACATTCTAGAAGGAACCAATTAAATTGAAAACTGTGGAGAAGGCTAAAGAAAGCCGCTGCTATTCCAAATATCGATTCACAGATTGTGAGAAACAGAGCCTCTATCGAGCTATGATCACTTACACCCTGAAGAGACATGAAATAAAAATATAAGAACTTGGAAAAACTGAAGTTTAGACTGCATTTTTCTCCATCGACCGTCGCGGAAATTGGGAAAGTGGACGCTTCTATGGGTAAGTTTGTTTCATGCCTTTTCCAAAGCAGTTATTGTGAAATTGTATTATGTCTTCATTACATTGCTTAAAGAAAACAATCATGAAATATAATGTCACTTGCAGTCTTACTGAATTCTGCAGTAAGGATATAAAGCACACTCTTGCTTAACTCGGTATTTATCTGAAGCCTCCTCACCAGACGGGATGTGGCACAAGGCCGGTGTTTAATGTGGGACATTCCGAGAGCGTACACTCGGGCAAAATTTCCCCGTAAATCCCCATTATACAGGGTCGGTTAGCTGTCTACCTTCCTAGACGAGGCTCTGCTGGTAGGAATAGTCTTGTCTGAGTTCTCTCCGCCCGAAGGCAGAGATTCCGACAACCTCTGAGAGCACTTCTCCCGGATAGCGGGCGACTAACTCGGTATTTACCCAAGTCTTCTTCACATAGCGGGATGTGGCACAAACCCAGTTTTTAACATGGGGCTTCCCGAGCACACACGCTCGGGAAACGAAATTACTACTTTTTCCGCGTACAAAAGTACACCACCATAAATAGAAAATGCTGTATTATTTTTAGGGGGTTTAATTTTAGTTTGACTCCATTTCGACTTCAGGTCATTCATAGTTTTTTGAATAAACTTATCCTTTTTAGAATTAATTTTGATATTGTCTATCGTGACAGGCAATTCTTTAATACTGTCACACACCAGGTTTTTAAATTCGTTTTCGGAACCAGCGAAGCAAAAACAGTATGTTCAAAATCGTCTTTCCATTCCGATATCAATCTGGACAATCTGCGTGTTCCATTTTCTTTCCTTTTTTTTTTTTTGGCGAAAGAAATTCCATATTGAAATTATAGTTCTATAAAATCGTAGCCCAACGCTGTTTGCATTATACGTGGGAATTCTTTTCTTAGGGCCAAATATAACTAATAATAGACAATGATCAGTTTGCAGTATGAATTTTTTTCTTAATATACTAATAATTTTCTTCCTGTGAAGTTTTTTTTTTTTTTTTACAGTAAAAATTATAGCAAACTTTTCAATTTGACAGTATTATTTTCCGTATTGTTCAAATTTCTTGAAGCGTGGGCGACTGCTTTCACTGGCTTTTATGGCCTATTACCGCTCCTATGACGTATTCGTTCGCGTCCGACGCTACAATTATCTGTCACTGCAGGTCCTAATGTAACATTGATAATTCTAAAGTTAGTAGTTTTTTGATTCCTTCAAAAGTATTTTTACATTCCGTCGACCAATACAAATTCGTACGCTTATTTACAGGTGCTCGTAATTTGTACATATCAGGCAAATAAATATTATAATAATTTTCTAATCCGAGAAATGATTGTAGGATCACCAAATTTTTCGGTGGCGGGGAGAGGGCATGTCTTTATTGGCACTTACTCTTGGTGGATCTGGTCTTCCTTTTTCGTCGGTTATCTGATCCATAAAGAACTAACATTTTTGCTAAATCAGTTTGAAACTGTAATCCTGCAAACTCTGAAATACTTGCTGATTCAGCTTTACGTGTTGTATTTTCGTAGCGCTCTTAATAAGTATATCATTTATGTAAGCGATTGTAAGTCTATTTTATTTTTTAACTATTCACCCCAAGCAAAGTGGGAGTGTCACTAGAACGCAAGGTGTTACAGAAAGTGTGAGCAAAAGTAAAGAGGCGTGAAAGGATGAAGAGAAGGACAGAGAATAGATCAAAGCATCTGGAGATGTCTATTGCGTTGGAGATTATAGCTATCAGGGAAGCAGGTAAGAGGAAGACAGTTCCACAGACGGGAAGTGCGAGAAATTAAGCTATTAGAGCAGAAGAGACGTCTACATTTAACCGTTTCGAGAGTGAAAGGGTGGGACTGAAATGCCGACCTAGTGGTACCTTTAAATTCATGCAGTTTGGGAACTAGCGAAAATAGCACCTCGGAGCAGTTACCTTGAAAGTATTTGTAGAAAAGACAGAGGGAGGCGACGGCACATCTGTGAGAGAGCGACTGTAAACGAGATGCCAGATCAGGGCCAAATACACTGCGTATTCTTCTCTAGATTTATATAGTCCACCCAATATTGTATTCATTATTATTTGCTGGAGCATACCTAGGGCTACAGTAGCTTCATTTGTGACCTGTTATTCCACAAAACGTTTTTGGTTTTAAATAGATAGTTTCTTTCTGAAACGAAACATATCAAAATCATAGCATCTGTTAAGTTTTGTAGTATTCTATTTCGGAATTTTTCTTTTGGACGATTTTTGAATTATTTGTACTTCTGACGTGCCATTTTGATCGATTTTCGTTGTAACGTGCCTTAAATTGACAATTTCTTGGCACTCTTCCGTAACGGTCAGCATCGTTAACTTTGAATCTTTTTCAAGTTTTGTAAGGATTCGAGAGCTTATTTACGCATCGTGGCTTGATGTTTGACCTTTAAAAATGATTAGACATTTAAATATATCTATGGATATTTCATGCACTTTAAATTACTCACACTCAAGGTTGACTTTATCGGCATATGCGAAAAAATCTTCATCTTCTTTGTAAGGTTAGCGTCAATGTGTATAAAAAATGAATTCTTTTCGCAAAATTTTCTGATAATATCGACAGTTTCGTTAAATGACACATTTCTGGAGTATTCGGCGAAATGAAATACATATACTTTTCGTATTTTCGTAACAGAAGATGTACTTTCGTTTCATCCGACCATCCTTGACATTCGTCTCTCAAAATCGCCTCGTACCTTCTAGGGTATGATAGAAATGTAATGTGTTCTTCTGGGACATAATTAAATTCACCACTGAGTTAGCGACCGAGTCCCGCGAAAATGAAATTGATGCATTGCATGTTCCTTGGTTTTCTAGGATTATCTTCAACTGTTCTCGATATTCAATACGCTCCCGCTGCATTTGTTGTAATAGTTGTTGAATAATTATCTTCATTTCTTCGGTAGTGTATTATTTTCGTTCAAGTAGTCCTTAACTAGGAAGAAAAAGGTATTTTTCCCCAAATAGCAATATGTCATACACCCTTGGAAATTATTGTCTGCCGTGTCATCTTATGAATATACACAAATACAACAAAATTGTTTTTGAATTTTCTTCGGCAGCTATTTGTGTTAAGCGACAGAATGTTTTTCCTGTGAATTCGAATCCTCGTTGCTATTCTTATGTTTTCATTCCATTTCATAAAGATAAGACAAGACAATCATGAAATATGTCTCTTGGAGTTGACGTCTTATCGAATTCTGTAGTAAGGATATAAGGCTATCTCACGAGTAGTTCTTCCCCTGCTAACAATTCACACCGTCAATATATATGCTATATGGATGAGTTCAAGTCATATTCTGCATCAAATTGTTATTATAATACCTCCTATATTTCCCGAAGCCATTTAGCGTTATGTTCAAACAAATCGTAACGTCAGAAATAAATTGTATAAATTAATGCGTGTTTATTATTATTTTAACTCTTTACTGACAGATCCTTGAATCAGATTGACGAGACACTAGGCTTCTGTTAAGCTTTGGTTCTTCTTCTATGTGATATGTCCCTTCCGGACATGCCAGATCATGATTCTCCCCATCATCTTATCCTTTAGCCGTCTTAGTAGTGTTTCTCTTGTTAATATTGTTCGCATTCCTTCTTCTGTCATACATTTACATAAGTTTTGTTAGGTAGTTTTTTCGCTGTTTCTCTCTGTTCCTCTTATCATGACAGAGGTTTTTGGTGAAAGGTTTATTCTCCAATTTACGTCTTCCCCGCTATGGTCATTATTATATTCATAACAACGCCGTACGAAAGATAAAGAAATGAAAACTATGCTTGTTCTCAGTGAGACTTTATATCACTAAGTCATGCGCAAAACTATATATATACATATTTACACGTGTTCCATACAGAGAAATTATAACATATATGCAACAAAAAACTGTGTAAAAAAGGGGGGGGCATTAACTGTAACATTTCCCGAAGGGAAAACTGGAATTACATCGGTTTCTCTATGAAACTGGTGAAGCCATGTGTTTTTTTCCTGTAAGACCTACCGCTGTAGGTTAGGGTGTTCCTTCTTCTCTGAGTTCACATCGTAACACATCGGCCTCCACAGACCCTCATGACTATCTCAACGAAAGCGAGACAATCGCATTTTATATCTTTAACACTTGTCTTCCATGTGTCCTGTAAGCGTCAAATTCTCCAAGCCCTTTTCCTCATTATGCGTGTAAAATTTCAACCGTCTCATTTCGATTTTAAATAAACTTATTCTACTTGTTTCCGTTTTCTTGAAAACTTCGTCGTTGCTTACATAACCAATTCAATTATTCTCAGCAAACTTCTGTAGAATCACAACTCTGTTGTTTCAAGTGTCGTTTTCATTTGTCATGGAATTGCGCAGTATTCAATGTCATATAGGAGGACTGATATTGTATAGCAGTTCAACACTTTTTTCTAACAAAATTTTCCTTTTTCTTAATACTTTGTTTAGTGTTTGGAAGGCACCTTTCGCTATATCTATGGGTTTTCGGATTTCGGTGTCACATTTATTCCTCTTCTGTTAACATATTTCCCAGATATTTAAACTTTTATACATGATTTAATTAAAAGTGGTTAGGAACACTATTTATTCTTGAGATTTACGTTAGGATTTGTCTTAGACACACGGTAATTAATAGAAGATTAGGGGCGAACCCCAGGTTAAATGCCTTTTAGTCGATTAGCAATCAACAACAAAGAGAATGTCTTAAAGAAAATGGCGACAGAATACTCAGATTCAGAACTAAAATTTTTGGAGACATAATTTTGGAAAGAAGTCTTTAAAAATGAACTCTCACAGGGCCTATCGAGGCAACAGAGATAGCAGATGACAGCGGACCACTTAACTTACGCACGAGGAAGTTGTGGAGAGCCCTGATCGCATATATCTTGAGGTGACACGGAACACAGAAAATCTCAGTGGGCATATTAAAGGTAAGAATGATAGGGGATAACAGCAAACTACATAACTGGCGTGGGAGTAAGTTATGGAGAGCTCTGATCACATATAGGTTGAAGTGACGCGATCCGAAGAAGATCTATCAATCTCTATCTCAATAGGAATATCGACAGCAAGAGAGATAATGGAAAGCAGCGGGACACTTAGCAAACGAGCTTGTGTAAATGGATACTGGGACATAAGACAGCACTTGATGATAAGAGGCATAAGGGCTAGGATGTTTTGGAGAACTATAATCGCCCACGTCATCAATGGATATAAAAGAACAACAGTCAACATGGATTATATTTCAGTTTTTTACAAGCCCGCCCCTAACTTCAAATATTTGCTAAAATTAATGATATCACAGTGTCGTACAAGAAATTCAAGGAGATTAAAGTTAATCTAAAAAAGATTTATTTTCAGAGTTCATTTTTGGTAGGGTGGAGATGAAATTGATTATGTGAATAGCCCATATCTCAAAAGTCATTCAGACCAATATCCTTATTAATACGCGTAAATCTCTTCAGATGGATGACTGTCTACATGACATTATAAATTTAGGACCAATTAATAAAATAAAAAGACAAACGGATGAACTGTTGTTCTGTACATCTGAAGAATTCAGAGAAATGCATCGGCTGAACATTTTGCAGTGAAGAGTGAATATGTATTATTAGAATTAATGAATCATACATAATTGGTCATTTAATGCAGAAATATCTTGGAAGCATTAGTATGTTTTATTAGAAAAATGGATTGCTTATACTTTTTTTTTTAACCAAAATGTGTTGCGGGTATGTTTTTTTTTTTATGTATTGCTTGTATTTTGTATTTTTTACAAAAATGTATTGCTGGTAATTTTTTCACAATGAAAGTATATTGCTGGCAATTTTTACTATAAAAATGTATTTTTATATTTTCATGTTTTGACCGCAGTTTGGGGTTTAACTATTTGCCCATAGTTGAAACCCTAACATGTACTTCCACACCGGGGTCAGGGTGGACCTGGGAACAACAACAAATAAGAAGTGTTTCCACGCTCCTCAAATGTCTCAGAGTTTTTCCAGCCGGATGTAGTTTTTCGTCGTATCCAGGACGCCCTGTATAAAAAAGAAGAAAAAGAAGTGAGGAATTATTTACAGGTATTTACTGGCATCTCTTAGCTTTCGATTACCACTTTTCTCATTCCTCCTTTTCCTCTTTTTCGTGGCAGTAAACAAAATGAGAAAATGATTAAGAATTTTTTTTATCTATCCCCATTTTTTTTTATTTTCTTCAGCTAAGAATTCCTTTGCCGATACAAACTGATCTTTGCGCATGACCGTCAAATGACACTATATGCTTGAAGGAAGGGTCGAAGAATAAACGACCAAACGGAGAACATTATTGCCTGTGGAATTAATTCTATCTGCTGGTTAACACAACCTGTCTGAATAGCCTGAAGAAACAGTAGCAACAACACACGCATGAATCAGATGTGGTTTAGTATACACGACGAAGTGTGCATAATGCAATTAATAATTACCAGCATTGTCGAAGCTTCAAAATATAATTACATGATACAGTTCTATTTATATGTATTAGGTTGGTGCAAAAATAATGACGTAATAATGTCGTTTTGTGACGTATTTTTTAACGTCAAAAAACGACATTATTACGTCATTTTTTTTGCACCAACCTAATATTTATCATTTCTAAAAATATTACTAATAACTTGTTTTTAGGGCTAACATGTGTTATTATAGAAGTGTTAACATAAATAATTATTTACAAATAAGTCTGCCATTCGTCCATGCTTAGACCATTCCTGCTACATTATGGTCCGGTGCCCCTGCTATTTATTCCTTGAAATCCTTGATAAAATCCAAAGAGGAATCAGCAATATTATTGGTCCTTATCTGGCGGCTCGGCTTCAGTCACTTTCTCACCGCCATAAGGTTGCGTTCCTGTACCTTTTCTATAAATACTTTCATGGTAATTTTCCGGATGAGCTCTTCGCTATGACTTTTTGAATTTAAGCGCAGTACAAGATTGGCATCGAGATCTCACCAATTTACAGTCGATCTGGTTAGATATAGCCGTAAGTTCTATGATAACAATTTCTTTTCTCGTACTTCTCGCTTGGGGAACTCCCTTCCGGCTACAGCCAACATTAATCTGCAAAAATTTAAATGCAATGTCAGTCGTTATCTAATGTCCTGTTGACTTCTCTTTTGTCTTCCCACTCATTAGTAATGTTTCTATTCTTAATTCTTCTGTGCCCAGTAACCCCTTGTGTCTTTGTGGCATTACCGCCTTGCTTGGGGTGAAATAGATAAAAAAAAAGATATAGTTTACTGTAACATTTACATATATTCCTGTATCACTGGATGGAATCGTATTTTATCATATATTTAAACATTTCACAGCAAGCAAGGAAATAAGAAACAATAAAAAACAGGTTTCAGGAAAACATATGATGGAGACTGTTAGAATTCGTCACTAGAGAAAAGAAATTATTATTAGAACTCGTTTTAACCCGTGAAAATTTTATGGTTTGTTTATTTGAAATTTCTGATGAATATTAATTCGTAATCTAACGATTGAATAAGATCATGGCGGGTTCTACAACAATAAAATACATGTAAAAAGTCCGCCATCGCATTGATAAATATTTGAGCTTAACAACAAAATATTGCAATAACCATCAAAGATATGAATGATGTCCGTTATTTTAAGAAGTAGGAGGGTCCATGTAAAAAGATTTTGACAACTATTTCCATTTCACTGAATGTTAAACACTTCTATCATCCCTTCTTTATTTCATTTTCTCAGTGAAACCAAGTAGCGTCTTCGTCTTTTGTCTTTCCATGCGACCATTATTTACAAGGTACTTGTAGGGCGGAACAATGTTGTAATTAACAAAGAGGTCAAGTCAATTATTATATGACAAACCTAATGGTTACATCTAACTCAAGAGTAAAGCAATGAGACCTATCTGCCAATCAGTACCAAGGAGGAGAGCTTTTTAGAACAATTGCCATGAAAATATTTATAGAAAATACAAATTGAAGCCACGTCACGGCGCTGGGAAAGTGACTGAAGTCGCGATGCCAGGTCAAGACCGATAACATTACAGCTCCTTCTTTGGATATTGCAGGAGCATCAGACTATTTAAGGTAGTAATATTCAATGCATGGACGCATGGTAGATATATAAATGTGTAACATAGATTCTGAGGGAAAAAAAATCCTGTTAGGAGATAGTGAATAAACTTTCCTAGCAGAAAAACTAGGAAATGATTGAATATAATCTACTCCATTTTTTATGTAAGTTGATAATGCGAGACTAAAAAGTCGCAACGAGATCTTTTTACAATATGAAGGAGAAAAATAATCAGTAGATAAAATCGATAGTGAGATTTTATGAACAGGAATAGAGGTGTATCCCATATTTCCTGTTTAGAAATGGGTTTCTCATTCATTGTAAAGTCCACTTCCACACATTACTTCTAACGTCCCCGCTTGAATTCTGAAATGTTATTCATTAATTAAATCTTGACCTCTTCAAGTCTAGAGGCAGCTGTTATACTTCCTGCATAACCACATGAACTTCACTTTTCTTATGCTAATACACTACAAAACTCCTCTATATTGAGTGGCTTTTGGGCCTTCAGTGACCAAATATATATATATATATATATATATATATATATATATATATATATATATATATATATATATATAAATAGATAGATAGATATAGATATATAAGTTACATTAAGAACATTATTATTTTCTATAATATTAAAAGAAAATTAGTAAAATCTTATATATATATATATATATATATATATATATATATATATATATATATATATGCGTGTGTGTGTGTGTGTGGACAGTATATCTTCATTCAAACATGTTCGGTTGAGAAATATTACTTTTATGTTTATTTTAATCCTCTCAAAATCACGGATCAATTTCTTAGTGCTGTTACAAACTGATTAAGAAAGACGTCGTAATTTTGGTTATTTCTTTTATTTTCCCTTTTATTTTACTTACAATCTCATCCACGATGATCTTCAGATTTGAATTTCTAAGAGAAAAAAAAAATAGATGTAATTGATAGTTGTGAATGTTTTGTGTAATTTCACATGAAACGCGCCCCGTTATAGCCAATTTCAAAATTAACTGTTAAAAGTATGTAAGGGAGGTTGCTTTTTGCAGCATGAGAATTTTAAAATATTAATAATAAAAAATAAAAAATTAGTTACCTCCCTTACATATTCAAAACATTAATTTTAAACTTGACTATAACCGAACGCGTTTAATGTACATTTACAAAAAAAAAAAAAAAAATGATGTTTTATGATGTATTCAAAATGTCACAGGTTTCAGTCCAGTTCAAGATTATAGTTTCTATTTTAAAACGGTTTATTTTCAGTTCTAATTCTTAGATCAATTGATAGCGTTTTTTAACGGTTCAAGAAAATACTTATCCTAAAAACCTATGTTCCCAGAATATTCTCTCTCCACATCAGTACATTGGCATCGGGAAGGAAAGAAGGATCTTTGGTAGATTTGGTATGGAATGCTGAAATGATCAGTGCTTATATCTTAATATATTTATTGTTTATATATAAATATGCTTGGCATAATCTTGAAAAAAAAACCAACATAGTTTAC
>OZ010598.1:1660728-1718228 GCA_963932145.1 Acanthosepion lycidas | reverse complement strand
TATATATATATATATATATATATATATATATGGTGGACCCCCAACATAAATCAACAGTACATTTATATAATAAAATGATCAATCATTGCCACATTAAAATATAAAAACATATGTTTAAAGTAAAGTTACCAACAATACATTTTATGATCTACCAAATATATAGCTAACCTCTGAAAGTATAAAATTATGTACAAATTATCTGTAGTTGAAAGCATAAACTTACGTAGAAAATATGTAGATTTCGGCATTAAATTACCCAGAAAGATGTTGATATACCGCCATACAAAATCAACCAACCAGCCAAACAATAAATATGAAAGAAATTTCATGATATTAATCCATCTAATATTATACCGTCTTTTAAAGAAATCAAAGGATATTCCAAAATATATCTTCAACAAAACTACAATATAAATCACAAGTATCACCGCGTCTAGTAATTATGTCCATATAAGTATATATATGCACAAAAGCTGGCTATCATCTACCATATATTCCACTGTGAAAGCAGAATAAGATACATATAACAGTTTTTATTACTTCAAAGTTTCGAAGAAAATTAAATGTCGGCATTAAAGGGCTCATAAAGAAATTGATATGCCGTTAAACAAACAAACAAAGCAATCAAGACGGAACATCTATCGCAATGAACGTGTTTTAGCACAAGGATGGACCTTGCTTTAAATACAACAATTGGGATTTAAGCTCATCCCAACGCTTAAGTCGTTTATACAATTCATTGCTAAAGATTATTAGAAAACGGTCGCTTTCCTGTACAACTCCAGTAAGTATCGGACTTCTCCAGCTATGACATTTTCAAGAACTAGATATGGCCGAAAATGGGTTAACGCTACTTAGTTTTCATTTCCTAGTTTTGAAAGAATCCAAAAGCACCTCCACGGCTTTGTGGGCGATGAATTCTTTTTCACCTTCCCTCTCTTTCTCACAGACAAAACGTTGCAAGTCTCGTATTACTTTATCATCATTTCTATGGAAAATTTTCCGACCAGTTACATTCCTTAATTCCACTAAGTCTAATTATTACAGTTAATAATCCCCCCCACCGTGTGTATAAGGAGCCGAACCACCATCATTCGCTCCGAATTCCATAGATGGAAAGTAAAATCCACTTGAACAGCTTCTTCCTACGTAACGCTACTTTGTGGAAGCGACTCCGAAGAGGGTGCTTACCTGACCAATGTTGACATGTTCCATTCTTTCGCACATATCTTTATAAATTCTGTCACTTAGCTCTTACCGAACGTTCACACAACAACCTTCTATCTTGACTTGCTCTTGGGCCTTATACAGAGTGAACATTATTAAAATGAATACGAATAGATACGTTGATCTTAGCTGAGCCATTTTGTACTCTGCTACTAATGACATGACAAAAAAGAGAGAAAAACGCAAAAAAACCAAAAAAAAACCAGTAAATCCCCACTGTGCAAGGAAAACGGTAGGAAGTAAATCAATTTACACGTAAATGGCGGGAAGTTAGCTCAGAAGGAGGATGAATCAAGCATCACAGACTAGGAAATCTAAAAAGGTTTAAGGTGCCTAATTCTCTATACAGAATTGTACCTAGTTTGCTTTAGTGAGATAGTAATTGTGAGTTCAGTCCCTATGCTGCGCTGGTTGTACTTGAACTCAGTGGAAACGGGATGAGAAATAACTTGAGCAGTACTAAAATAAACGAGATATCACGAGACATAGGCAATGGAACGAGAAAACCCGTAGATTAAAGGGAGGGTTCACTTCGAAATTCTGTATTGTTTAACCGTATTGACATACACGTGATGAAGCCCGGAGAGCACAACTTCCAAAATATTGTGATCACAACAACAAAGATGAGGACAAAAGTCCGCATAGTAATAGAGTTAATAAGAAACAGATTTTAAAATTTTCTACAATGTTATGATTATGGTTTCAATTTTATGTCAATTACACCGAGTTCCTTCCTCTGTTCAAAAGACGGGTTTGTGAAATATTTCCAATTCCCAACCAGGGTTCCGTAGCTTTTATAGCATGCATAAAATGGCATTGCGAAACAGCGTATAGTTAAACAGCCATAGCCAACTTTTGGCAAGAAGAACTCATGGAATGGTTTACAAAGGAAACTGTAATATAGGAAGAAAGTGCCTGTTTCGAATTTCATCGTTTTAACGATTCTTTGTTAAGTCTTCAGGTGGTGACGGATGAAATTACAGTTTCACTCGAGGCGAATGAGACTGCTTTGTCTCGATCAAATCAACCGTGTCGAAAATGTCTACAAGAGAAATAAAGATTTCCTCTTTGTACATTTCTTTATACTTCGATTGTCTAAGACGATTAATATGGCGTCTAAATCATTAGATTCTAAGTAATTAAAAAATAATAGAATGTTCGGTTAAACGTAGTTAATAGCTAGCACCAAGGATGATCACTTAGAAAATAGCAACATTTTCGATCAACTGACCTCTTTACGAAATCATTGACCCTTCTTCATCTCCTACAATGAATTGAATTCACATAACTATTTCTCTGTTAATAAAAGAGTATGAAATAATATATATTTGGTAATTGATATAGTAAAAGCTTTCTGATGTTGGCAGATTCTTTATATGAGAATAGGATGCCATCTTAGCTCATCCTTCTATATATTTCTCCATCAATAATTTTAGCACGACAGCGAGTGCAGGGGGAAGAGTGTTAATGCTCACCTCTTCTTGTTGGCGGGGGTGGGAGTGATAATATTATTTCTAGAACTTTCTAGACTTCTACGAGAGTCGGTTGCATAGTTCATAGGCTGACCAAGATACTCGTATGGAATGTGTCAAAATGAGGTTTATTTTTCAACATAGTCCCGCTTGCGTTCCACGCATTTCTTCCATCGGTGTTGCAGTCCTTGAATCCCATTGGTGTAGAAGCTTTTATCCTGTTTGTTAAAAAAGTCAGCAACAGCAAATATGATGTCATCACCACCGCGTTACAAGTTCCCAGTCAAGTATATTTCATGTTCGAGAACAGATGATAGTCAGATGGGGCCAAATCAAGAGAATATGGACGCTGATGAACCAGTTCAAACCAGTTTCACCCCCTCTACCATTGGTAATTGGAACATGCTATCATTGATATATACAAGTTAGCAAAGACAAATAGAAAAATGAAAAGAAAAAATTTAAAAATAATGAGTGGATCAAGATACCCTATTTGACCTTTAAATGGCAGGAATCATTAATTGATGTTACATAGGAAATCAGCTGGTATCAACTGGTCATTTATTTTTTTTCAAAGATGTGGGGAGCATTCTTTCAAGATGAGCTTCTATAGGACTAATTGGCAACTGCAGGTTTTGTGAGGTCAGTATTTACTAGGATTCCTTCATTTTCTAGAATAGTTGATTTCAAATAAAGTTGGAAGAAAAAACCAAAGCCAGTGTTATGTCGGCATGTATGTTTTCTTTAAGAGAATGAAGGAAAATTAGGAAAACTTGGTGCAGAGAATGCATAAATCCCCTATGCAAGTAATGATGCAATGCCTATCATACTGTTAAGAAAATTAAATTTACAAATTAACATTTAATTTATTTAATTTATTTTATTTTTATAATTTAAAATGTTTTCTGCATCTGTGTTTTATGGATTATGCAGAAGTGTTTGACAAAGCACGATACAAAAGAGGAATGGCTTAATGAAAAATGTGCAGAAATAGAAAAAAGATGAATATCACAGATAAAGTAGATAGGCAAAAAAAAAACCCTAATAAGTCAAAAAAGACATGCTCACCAACAGAATGCTTAAAATTCAAGGATGGAACGTTGATATCAGAGACAGAACAAATACACCCGAGAACTCTTCCAGAGTGGATGAGGACAACTGACAATAAACAGAAATAGCAAATGACTAGAACAATTAAAAAGTGAAATAAAATCAGCACTGGTCAAATTGAATAGAAACAAAGCAGTAGGAGCAGGACTGAATCCTAATAGAGATGATACTGGCAGTCTTAGATGATTTCAGCATTGGCAAGATTACAGGCATAATAAATGAAATATACAACTGTGGTCTTATACCAGAAGATCTAAATAGATTCATTTTCATAGCACTGCTTATGAAGCCAGGTGCAAATGAATGTGAACTCTATCGTACAATCAGCCTAATGTAACAAAAAACAGGAAACTGTGGAGAGCTATGATTGTCAGTCCTCTGAAGGAATCTGGTATATAGAAGAAGATAAAGCGAAAGTAAGCATAAATGCTAGTCTATCAAAAACGACTTTTTTTCGTTTTTTGTCCGTTTGGTAAAAACGTTTATAAAAAAAAGTTTCTCATTCATGGATTTATGACCAACTTAAGTCACGGACAGCCAAGAAGAGACTAAAAGCTATGCCAACAACAACAACAACAATAATAATAATAATAATAATAATAATAATAATAATAATAATAATGATAAAACGAGAAGGAAAACTCTGAACAACAGCCTGCAACTCAAGGTGTCAGTCGTGCCGAGGTGTGAGTGGCTGCTGAGTTATTAGGTCGCCAACGATCCCATACAGGATTCAGAACTCTGTCTGTAAAAGACCGTTACCCCATGTACCGGGCGACTTTGGGCGGATTTTGGACCCGCGCGTCACTTGTGGGAACAATATGAGAATTAAAAGTCAAACCAAAAAATTTCAGTATGGTTCTTCCAGTGGATAAACAGGGATCCCGTCCCTCAGGATGGCACCTACCTGAGGTCGAAAAATCTGCCATAGGAACAAACTCCTACATAGATAATGAATCTTCAGGTACCTACAATCAGGATAAACTAAAAGAGGCCCCTGCGAAATCCCCATCTAGATTCCACAAACATTCATTTAAAGAAAGAAAAAGTAAAATAGGCTCGCAAGTACACACTCGTTATGACTGCATTCTATGAAGCGTTACACTAATTTCAGAAAAACGTATGAGATTTGGCAAAAAAATGTTGGGCCAGTAATTAGAAATTACATTGACTCAAATAAACTTGTCAATATAAGAAAGTACATCATGAGATATAAGCAATTGACAGATGCTGAAATTAAAGAAATAAAATGAACTTAAACAAGAAGTGAATAAGTAAATCCACAGAATATAAAAGGGAAACCAAAATGGTCATAAAAAAAGTACTAAAATCACCCAAACCACAGATCATAATGAAGAAACTAAGATCCACTGTGATCATTTTGAAGATAATGCTGAAACTTTAGAAGATTTGGAAAAGTGTAACCTTAGTCGTTCACAAGCATGCAATAAAACGAATCCAAAACACATTGAACCCAATTATTTTGCGGAAAACAAGAATAGTATATAAGAAGCTAAGGAAGAAATTATAAGACATATAAGTCAGACACGCAAAATATTGAAATGGAGGAACGAGAAAAACAACCAAAATTATAATAAAAAAGGCATAACCTAAAAATTATTAAACGCTACACTGCAGCACTCAAATTAATTCTGGATCAAGTAGACTCATATATAAGTCTCAACGAAGTGATATATGCATCAGTAATAACAGGAATTAAAAACAAATTAAACATCTAAATATTAAAAGGCAGTCTCACAAAGATCTATGTTGTAAAAGAAAAAAATACAGAAAGAAATTGAACAACTTAGAAGTGAATTATCAGTAGTCGATGAATTGGTAAAAAGGAACAAATGTAATGACTAGAAAAGACGGAAAAGTAAAAAGAAAATACAAATTTAGCAATGAAAATGAATTCCTTTGAGCTAAAGAAAAAAATAAAGCAAACAATACAACTGAAGACTCAAAGAATCAGACGCTATGAAAAAAAAAAAGATCAAGATTCTACAGACAGAACAAAATCTTTCAAACTGATACGAAGAAATTTTACAGAGGAATAGGCAAACAAAATATTGAAATGACAACCCCACAAAAATGGAAGAGGTTATGCAGTTCTGTGAAAACAATATGGGCTGCCATAAAGAACATAAAAAAAAGCAGATTGGATTACGCAAAAGCTAGAACAAGCATGGCGGCAATCACAGAAAAGGATGTTGAATGTGCAGTGAAAAGACATACAACTGGGAAATCTTGAGGAATATATAAAATTCTTAGATATTGGCAATATTATCTAAATATAGCACAGACATAACTAGCCAAAAAAATTCAAGAAATGGTTAAAGATCCTACTAAAATCCCGACATAAGTAACCACAAGAATTAACTTTACCCAAGAATGGTTACCTGAAATGTCAAAAAAATCTCTCCACTACTTACAAACATTTGACATCTGTTCTGACAAAGCAGATATATTCCTTCTTAGAAAAAAAATGACATATTACCTCTTAAAGAAAAAAGGTGAAAACGTGGCTATTAATGATGTAAAGAGCAATTATTTATTAATAGGATGATCTTGGAAAAATCCTTTACTACAAGGAAAAAGGTCAGTACTGCCAGGATACAGTACCGTAAGGCATTCAATAGTGTACCACATTCTTGAATCTTAACGTTTATATATATATATATATATATACAAGGTATCACACGTCGTCTTAAATTTCATCTAATAAAGTATGTCGGTATGGCAAACAACATTTCAACTCAATCATATGAATGGAATCTATAAGTCTGGTGAATTCGATATGAATCTTTATCTCCTTTACTATTTTCTATATCCCTAATAGCATTAACCAGGCCACTTAACAGGACAGAATATCGCTATATAACAAAAGAAAATAAGAGGTCTATTTTAGATAGGTGACTTAAAGTTGTATTCTAGGAATGAGAGTGAGCTGGAAGGTCTCCTGAAAACAGTAAAATATTTCAGTGATGACGCTGGAATGGAATGCAGTTAAATCCACAATTTGACGAGGATCATTACAAAATAACTTCTTCTATTAGCTTCGACCCTGGAGTTACAATCAAGGATTTAGAGGAAAAAGAAGCTTATAAGTAACAGTTTAAATGTGAGTGAAGGAATTCACAATAAAAAAAATGAAAGAAATAGTGCGAAAAGAGTAATATAGAAGGGCGTGACTGATATTAAGAACTGAATTGAATTCTCAGATCATAATTATGTCCATTAATATCCTTGGTTCAGTTAAATGGTTCAATATAGTTTCAGCATCTTGAACTGCACTCTAAATGATATCAGACGAATGAATTCTAGAAAAGGTGCGCTTGAAATGATAAAAAAGGAATACAACAATATATTGAAAAAATATCTGGAAATCACAATTAAAGAGAAATATAAAAAAATCTCTAGATAAGCACAACCCACATATTAAGAAGAACTTTATCCATATTATGCTAGTGATTTTATGGAAAATCATGAAATGTAGCCATAACAACACACCACTGCCTGCCTTAGGTCTTCACAGACTTGGTAGGTAATGTGACCATAACAGAAATTGAAATATAATAATAATAATAATAATAATAATAATAATAATAATAATAATAATAATAATAATAATACGAAGAAGAAGAAGAAGAAGAAGAAGAAGAAAAAGAAGAAGAAGAAGAAGAAGAAGAAGTAGAATAATAATAATAATAATAATAATAATAATAATAATAATAATAGTGATTTTTAAATAATTAATCTATTAGAAAAATGAGTAAACAACAGGAATTTTTTTAAAAAGAGAATAAATGATATGAACATTGCCAGAATCCAGCGTTAAGCATTGAGCACCCTTTTTAGATTCGATAAAGATAAACAATCATCCGATGGTTGGACCAGGAAGTTAATACATTATTCACGAGATTCTACATTCCAGGGTTTACAAGGAAAAATCTAAGTAGAAAATCAGAAAGAAAACCTTTTTGTATCGATGTTTCTTTCAACGGAAAATGCCGATTTAGGGGATATACACAGAATACATGCGAAAATATTGCAAGAAAATTTTATAAGAGAAGAATAAATAATAAAAGATCAACAAACACGGGAATATGAGTGAAGTCACAAGGAAGGACAAATGAGCAAAGCATGCGGTTACGCAGAGGACACCTGAAGAGTAAAACAGTAGAACAATAATTGATAATACGATTATAATAGACTCATCCACAAGTAAAAAAGGCTAAAAATAATGGCAGCATTATTAATTAAAAAAAGAAAGAAAGAAAAAAAGCCAATGCTCAGTAATATCAAATATGAACATCGCCACAGCACACTGGGCGTGTTTGGAAAATAAACATTCATAAAACTCTAGATACATACATAAAACAATCTATGCATTCAGTTAAAAGTAAAAAATAAAATCATCCTTGATAATGACTAAAAGTAGAGGTGAAAACTTTCGAAAATACAAAACATTCTGACTATTTCTACATGATTTCTATCCAGCAACTAAGTAACTTATAAGAACAAAAATAAAATTAAATAAAAAACTTAACCTCCGTACCTTTTCCGCCGTTTTTAATGAAACATTTATAAAAGAGGG
Source organism: Acanthosepion lycidas (assembly GCA_963932145.1). Classification (NCBI taxonomy): domain Eukaryota; kingdom Metazoa; phylum Mollusca; class Cephalopoda; order Sepiida; family Sepiidae; genus Acanthosepion; species Acanthosepion lycidas. The sequence goes on along the minus strand of OZ010598.1, from coordinate 1,709,819 downwards.
ACTACTGCACAAATACACAATTATATACATACATACATATATATATATATATATATATATATATATATATATATATATATATGTGTGTGTGTGTGTTTAATTAATATTATTATATATTTATTGTAATAAACAACATTTTGAAACCATAGACATTTGTCATTGGCATATTTTCTGCAATCGTCAATGATGGCATGTCTATGTTCCGGCTTACCGCGTCAAGAAAAAATAACGCAGCCATCTGCAGCTTCTGACCTTAACTTTTCTACTTAGCGTCGATCTAGCATTTAATTGGTTAATCAAAATATACCCACAAGTCTATTTTTAATTCGGACCTTATGTCTCCACCACCTTTAACTTTAGGAAAAGAAGTAACATTTTGTTTTTAAATTTTCTAAGATTCATTTAATTGCGAGTTACTTACGATCGCCTGAAGAAGTACAAAGTATTGAAACATGAAAGCTTTTGTGTAGCGATTACAACATTTTTTTTATTATAATATGCTTATAATAATAATAATAATAATAATAATAATAATAATAATAATAATAATATATTGCCCTACTCTGTATTGAGCACTTTTTAAAAAGTAAATGCTACGAACAGTGGATATTTACTACATCTTTTTTTACTCCCATTTGGTTATATATATATATATATATATATATATATATATATATATATATATATATATGTGTGTGTGTGTGTGTGGATGTGTGTGTGTGTGCGCGTGTGTGTGTGTGTGATATTGTTGTTTCTGTTTTGTTTATTGCTATGCGAATTGAACTATTATCAAATAATTGATACGTTAATCAATGTGAAAAGGTAATAGTTGTGAAACCAACGGATGTGCAGTTTGAATTATTATTAGAAAAAAATTCTCCGAGTAGATAAGTAAATTCATTAAACTATTTGTGTTGATTTTTCTTTTGTATCATTTGTGATGATCATGTTACAGTGCTTTTGGTGGATTTTGTTAAGTGGAGTTTATTTTCTGTTTTTTTTTTAGATAGTTTTAGCTTTGTGTAATAAGTGATGAGTTTATTTTTTTGTTTTTTGTCGTTCTGTCTTATGTTCTGTATAATCATATTTTCCAATTTGTAGTTACTGCGCAATTGTTTCCTGTAGAATAATTTAATAGTTTTTTCCGAAACCGACGGAGCGCAAAAAATATTTGATTATGGCTTATGGACGTCAAAAGTAATCAGATATTGGAAAATGGAGGAGAAAAAATGCTGGTATTTTTATTCTTGTATCCTTTGACTTTGATTGGTTTAGTTACTCTCACTTATATTTGTCTTGTCAAGTAGCGTTCGTGTGTATGTGTTTGTTAATTATAATTCAAGCTAATGTGTGTGGGATTTAGTTGATAATATGTGTTCACGTGTGTTTGTGCGTGTGTGTTCGTAATTGTGCATCTAGTGCCAACTTTTGTTTATTCTGTCTTGTAGTATCTGTATTTTGATTGGAGGAATTATACACACGAACGATACCTGACAAGACAAATGCACTTAACCAATGCAAAACAATAGGCTCTTGGTGACAAACACACCTCGAGGACCCTAGCATATTAGATAATCTCAAAAGCCTTCAACAATTTGTGGCAAAAAAGTTTACTACACTCTCTCAAGTTATGGAATCACTGGAAGGATCTCACTATCATAAAATCCTTCCTAACAGATAGATCTCTGAAGGTAGTTATTAATGGCCAGTCCCCCGGAGACCTAGCCGTCAACGTAGGCATCTCCCAGGGTCATTCTTCGGACCAATCCTCGTTTTGATTTACATCCCCTTTTTGATTTACATAAAAACATACTCAGATAATTTGCAAACATCTATACCTATGATACGACTCTATACAGGTGCATCTCTAAAGTTCATGATAGTCAGGTAATGGCGAGGGGGTAAATACTGGCTGGTTACATTCAATGCCTCGAAGAACAACTTAGTTACATTCTGTTATCGTCTATCTGAGCCCGAACTACCACCAATAAGGATGAACCGTGTCCTGAGAGACCCATTGCTAAGGATGCAGATAAAATAGTCGGGTCCCTGTAACGATCTAGTAAGTACCTGGCTCGTCATACTATCCTCTAACTTTACACGAGCCAAAATTGGAGTGCTGCTGACATATTTGCGTGAGAGCTGCTCAGACCTCACTCTCCAGCCTTGATAAAGTCCAAAAGCGTCTGCGAGTCCTTGTGGGTGATGAATTATTTTCCCCACTCCAACCTCTCTCTCACTGGCGGGATGTGACAATCCTCTCGCTCCTCTACCACTTCTTCCATGGAAAGTACTTGGACGAAGTAAATTCCCGTGTCCTACCGTGACAAAACTTCACGGCAAGGCCCCACCATGCCACTTATATAATAGCAGACTACTGCTCTGTGGAATAGACTCTCAACAGGATGGTTCCTCGATCACTACAATCTTAACCTTTTGAAAGCTAAGGGTTAAGCCTTAACTTCCAATCCTATACGCACAAATAGCCTCCTGATGTAATCCTCTTTATTGAGTGGATCCCGAGCCTTATAAAGGAAAGACGTTACTGTGAAAAAAAAATGTTTATCAGCGGACAAAACGTAGCATTCCTTTTTGTATTTATTCATATATATATATATATATATATATATATATATATATATATATATATATATATATATGAATATATATATGAATATATATACATATTTATTCATATATATATATATATATATATGAATATATGCATATATATATATATATATATATATATATATATATATATATATATAATGTGGGGTTGTGTGTGTGTGGAAAGAGAGAGAAAGAGAGAAAGAAAGTGAGACATGAGAGATAAAATGTCATATTCTTGTTATAACTCGATGTTTTATGAGAAAAAGTTTGAATGTCTTTTTAAACCCCTCTTCTATTTGTCTTAGAGCAAAGCTGCTACCATTATTGCCACCCTTCACAAGTTCTAGTTACACACGCACACATATTCATATCCATGCATGTTTCACTCTTTCGGGTAATTCTACCACTTCCGTTCTTTCTCTTCGGACTTTTAGCTATATTTAAGTATTGCCGCTAGCGCGCGTTTAGGCAAAACGTTTGAGTGACAGACATGGAAGAAGTGTCCGTCAGCGAGGGCATTAGGATCGTAATTTCAGGAGAGTGTCGGAAGAAGGGAATGTCTGGTAGGTGTGGGCAACTAGTGCAACCTGTCTGTTATCAATGGGAAACACCAGCAGTTTCGCGTCGACAAATATGCTTCATTGCCAATAAAAATGGCAGGAAATGTGACTGAGGAATTCTGCGACGATAAAACGCGAATGTGAAAGAAGTCCACTTCCCGGTTTTGGCAAGTTTCTTTTTGTGCATTTTTTCAACTCTTTCTTTCTTTCTTTCTTTCTTTCTTTCTTTTTCCTTCCTTCTTTCTTTTTTTTACTTTTTTCTTTTTCTTTCTTTCTTTTTTCTTTCTTTCCTTTTTTTCCTTCCTTTCTTTCCTTCTTTCCTTCCTTCCTTACAAGATTTTTTCTTTCGTTCTTTCTTTCTTTCTTTCTTTCTTTCTTTCTTTCTTTCTTTCTTCTTTAAAATTGTTTTTCTTTTTTCCGTTGTTTTCTATATTCTTTCCTTCTTTCGTATTTTTCGTATTTTTCATTCTTTAATCTTTAAAGTATTCTTTTTCCATGAGCGGGGTGGAATATAATTTATATTGGCTAGAATTGAGAAATCAGAGAACCCAGTTCGAATTTCAGCCCATCTCATTACATTCACTTTCAATATTTGGGGTATTTAGGCAGTATTGTAGGATTAGTTCATTGGCAATTAGGAGGGGGACACAACCACAAAACTCACGTCGGCCTACATACCATCTTAATGACACCAGCGGCATAAAAAAACACCTTATAACGACACATTGTACTACTAGCAACAGATTCAAACCCTCCGTAATAAGAAAAATCTAATCAACAATATCAAAATCCTCTAAAAAAACAAATGCAAAAAACGCTTAAAAATTTTTGAAGCCATCATAATTAAAAACCAAAAACCCAGCATAAATATAATAGCATTTAATACTAGCAGAAACATATTAAACGTATTTAATAATTAATCGTCCAACTAATAAAGACCAACCCCTAGCAATTGCCTAATTACCCAAAATATTATCTCTGAAATAAAATAATAAACAACCCACTTCAAACCAAAACCTAGAGCCATGATGACGGTTGACTAAAACCGAATGTGCTCGGCAAAACACCAAGAACTTGGGTCTTTTTTCAACAATTTAGGCCCAAATATATATATATATATATAAAAAAAAAAACTTGCGAGAAAGCAAGAAAAAACAGAAAAGAAAAATTGTTAAACGGAAAAGTTCCGTATTCTTTAAAAACAAATGCTTGAATTACTTGTTGCCAATATATATATATATATATATATATATATATATATATATATATATATATATGTTATCTATCTATCTATCATTTCATTGGTACAGATTATTCTAAATCCCAAATTATAAAATTTTTATTCAACCTATCAAGATTTCATCTATAAAGATATACTTTACAATAAAGCGTGTTATGTTAATAAAATTAGCTACACATATATTTTTATTCTGACAATTATGGTCGTTGCCAGGTCGATTTTCTGGAGTTAATGATTGAATTGGTCAGAAGTAAATTATACCGGAATCATTTCTCCCGAATAACATCGTGTTAAATTTAGCCTGAATATTTTGTGTTTAGATGTGATTTCCGGCGCGCTGAAAATATTTTTACTGGAAGTTCTTTAAAATTCTTCGTGTTACGTATAAGGATTCCTTATTCGCTTTTCTTAGATTTCGTCCGCAACAATTCTTGGTTCACTGACTGAAAAAGGGCACGCCTCTTTCAGAAGTCTGCAGCACGTGTCAAGAATGTTTAAACAGCCTGCTCTTTTGATCACTCAATTCGAGCGTCTTTATAAAAAAAAAAGATTTAATTCATTGCAATTTATAAAGCTTTTCGCGCTATAAATCGGCTAAATAGTCGAGTTTAAGACCAGTTAAAACCGAATTACTTATGGAAGGCTTTTTGTTTTTATCTGCTTCAACGTGAGAGACGACGTTGATGTTATCACTTTCTTGTTTACAGATGTTGTGGAGACACGTTTGCCACATCTGGGAACTTACAACGGCCGTACATTTATTGAAGCTGGGTCACATGTGTTATCATGTCGATAACCTTGCCGTACATAACCAAACAAATGAAAAGACAAACCTTGCAAAACCCAAAATAAAATAAAAAATCTATCCACGAAAGTTACTGATATACAGGCACCTACAAAGAAAGTATAAACACACACGCATTATTTATATATATATATATATATATATATATATATATGGGAGAACGATATATAATTTTTTATAAAGTTGAAAAACCGCAATGAATTTAAATAAAACACGCTAAATGTATTAATGAGACTGAACGTTATTTTGATTTAAATAATGCCCAAATAATTAAAAGTGAAAACAATTTACTGAGACGAAAGTGTATAGAAAATAATTTAATTGCGAATTCATTCACAGTATTGGTAAATAGCAGGACAGACCGGGTTCTATAGACTTGGATGTCATCTGGTCTACCACAGAAAGAATTGGCAACCAAATGGAAAAAATCTGCATCGTCAGTCATGTATCGAAAGATACATGATCGCCTAAGCGTCTATCACGCAAGGCACATAACTGAGTGAAATTTACGTCCAGGTTCTATTATGAAAATGTCGGGTACTTCCCATAGATTTCTTTTGAAAAAAATCTATGGGAACATAACCAAAAAGAAACTAAGTGTAATCGGTTAGATGATAAACAGAAAATAAATATAAATTTAAATAAAAAATTCTCACTTCTCCCTTTCCTTCATGCGCTTCTGTATAAGCATCAATTTAGTCCGATAAATCTATCTATCTATCTATCTATAACATATTTATATTATAATTTTTGAATAAATTATATATGTGTGTGTGTGCGTGTGCGCGCACGGGTGTGTGTATGTGTGTGTAAAGAAAACGAGAAACGTAGTTTAAGATTCCATTTATTTAAGAAAAGAGTTGGGATAATTTGTCTACGTGTAAAATAGTGTAAGGGATCTTGTCAGATAAAGTGGAATCGGCGAGTTCAAATTCCTGGCGTGTCTGTTGCAATCACTTTCGCACAAAAGTGAATTGAAAATGCATGTCCTCATCTCTTCCCACTCCCGAAGCTATAAGGGAAATAATCGAATAGACAGCCAAAGCATGACTAAATGGTTTAAACATTGAAAAATCAGCGTGGAGCCGGTAACCTGAAACGACTCCAATATATGCATGCAGGATGACATTGCAATTCACGGATAATAAATGAAAGGAATCTGTTGTGCTTTTTTTTTTTTTTAAATCGATTTAAACGCATTCAAGACAGTAAAACCACGCGGATACAATTGGTTATTAGGTGTGGAGCAATTAGAAAACAGAAACTTTACTAAGTAGCAAAAAAAAAACAGTAATCAGGAGGAAAGTAGAAAAGAATGATATTATATTTCATTTTTTTGAACATTATTGTTGGCTGGAAAACATGAAGCCAGAAGAGAGTTTTACAAGCAATAAGTGCGAGTAAAGAAACTTTTAGCATAGAACCTACGGTTACATCTAGCAACTCAATTTAATATAGCTGAGACTTCTTCACAAGTCTAGTAGTGTGCTTAAATTCATAAAGTCGATGTATACTAGCGAAGAGTTTATTAGAACAGTTGCCATGGAAGTATTTATAAAAAAAGGCAAAGGGAAGCAACTTTACAGCTGTGGGAATGTACCTAAAGCCAAGACGCCAAATCAGGACCTATAATAATTCCGATTCTTCTTTAGATCATATCAAGGATCTCTAGATATTTGGAGGGAGCACCTGGCAATATGTGTCAGCAATATTTTAAGTATGGATGAATAGTAGACGAATTGATATATAAAAGAGATTCTGCAGTGAAACCAACTTTTTTATCAGCTGACCAAACAATGGATTCAATATCATCTTTACGCTTCATGTCTGCCGAGAACATTGGCCCGAAAAGGCGCAACGAGTCAACTCCATGTCCAATTTAGTTGATAGACCTATAAAAACGGAAATCGTTATTTCCATGGAAAATGTTCTGACGAGCTACATTAAAATACACCATGTCACTTCAACAGCGGCGGGGTGAACCATCCTCATTCGTTATGCATTCCATTGGTGAGAAGGGAGTTCTATTCGAATAGCTTCTTTCTTCTCAAGAGCTTGCCGAGATGATGCTTCCCCGAACGCTACAACAAAACGTTTCGACTGTCATACCCCCCCCTGGCCTTCCTCACGTTTATAGCGATCTGAGTATCCTACAGGGAATACTGAAGTGATGTTTTTATTTAATTTACGGGGTTCGACTATTCTCGTTACTTTCAAGGATCGACGTCCACTACAGGACGGGAAAATGGCCTAGTTGATTAAAACGATGGTTCGAGAAATTAGTGACATAGCAGTTGCGAGTTCAATCACTGGTTTGGACAGTGTGTACTTGGATACAAAGGAAACGGGGGACCAATGTAAATATATGTATATATGTGCATATATATATATATATATATATATATATATATATATATATATATATATATATATATATATATATATATATAAATAAATGCGTGTGTGTGTGTAAAAATATATGACACAAGTGAAAAAGTTTTCTTCTGATGCGTTTCGTCCTATAGGACTTCATCTTATTAATTTGTTGGAGCCTCCACACATGCGCACCAACAAGTATTACTGTGATTTTTAAAATAAAAAAAATTGTATTTAAATCTATCCAATTTAATTTTCATTATTTTCTTTATCTTTTTCTTTCCGTTACATTTGTTATTAGATATCGCATACTGTGATGATAGAGGTTCTTCCAGAGATGGTCATCCAGAGTAAATTTGCGAATTGCCTTTCTCAACATTTCACCGTCTCTGGCAGAACTTCTATTATCATAGTATGAGATATCTAATGACAAAACTGATGGAGACAAAACGATAAACAATCTAAATGAAATCGGATAGATTAATAAATAAATAAATGAAAAAATTAAACTTCCCAGCATCCCACGTTCGGATGTGTAGTCTCACTAATATTTTGTCTTAAAAATGAAACCCTAAAGGTCACAAGAAAACATTTTTCACTTGGTCATATAATTATCCCAATATTGTACCTGATATATAAAAATATATATCGTTATCTTATATATATATATATATATATATAACACTAATAAACATATAAATGTAAGCAGTTATCCTCGTCCGGCAAAACCTTAGGTATTTTACTTTGTAAATGAACAAATCAATACTCAAGAAAAAAAAAGGGTAAAAAAACAAGGAAGAACATGTACTTCCGGCGAAAATAATCGTCGAGAATCTAAGTTCAGCGGCCAAAAAAAAAACCTCCAACACGAGTAAAATAATTAAAAAAAGTTGCTCAGTACGTTAAGTAGAGCAAAATAAGTAAACAGACAAACCTACGTAGGTTTCACCTACGCGGATCGTCAGGGCGATATATATATATATATATATATATATATATATATATATATATATATATATATATGTATAATTCCAATGTTATTCCAATTCCAATGTTATTATAATTATAATATATATATATATATATATATATATATATATATATATATATATATATATATATTAGGTTGGTGCAAAAATAATTTCGTTTTCTCACATAGTAACATATGTTAGTAAACGAAATTATTTTTGCACCAACCTAATATATACACGCAGAAAAAACACATACGCAGGCACGTACACGTACACAAACATACACAGACAGACACACACACACACACATATACATATAAAATTTCCTAGTTCGAAATCGATTCACAGCCATCAACTCTAGTGATAAAGGATGAAACTCAACATTTGCATCTTTGATACTGAAGTTCTTATTTATCGTCCCGAACCAATGTTGGTTAAATGACGGAATGATTTTAAGACTTAGTATAATAATTCATGAAGACTTTGGCACAATTCACGCCCTCGCTGCACCCTTTCTAGACAGATCACTGACTCAAAGTAAGTAAATATTTTCCTGTCTATTCATCGTTAACAAGACTCTTCTTATCAAATGAGAAGTTTTCGTAGATTATACGAGAGTGAAAGATAGAGAAAAGGTGAGTGAGAGAGAGAGAGAGAGAGAGAGTAAAATTGAGGTCCTATATAAAGATAGATAGGGAAGAAAGAGTTGGGAGGGGCAGTTCCTTTTTCAGTGGTGTGGACTGGTTAACCCTTGCAGAGGACCACGGCTCAGTAATTATGGATCTACTTCCACATCTTCTGGAGACAGTAATTCTCGGTCAGTGTCGTAAAAACAGGGTGGGGAGCGAAAGACACAGATCTAAGAAGTCATAGGCAATAAATTTACCTGGGTGGGAGTTTCTGTATTGATAATGTTGTTGATATTTACTTACATGTCTAAAAAACTCACACGGAGAAAGAGCAAAGTAAAGGGAAAAGAGCTATAAACCCAGCGTCTATGAGAAAAAAAAAATAAATGAAAAGACATTAGAAGGAAAGCCAGTTCAAATGGATATACCTCTACTCCTGTTCAACAGAAGGGGAGAAGTGTAAATCTGTTTGTTTTTTTATTTGGAACATCTTGGTAATTTTCTTTTACGTCTGTTTCTCACGACTCATTAAAGTTTATGAAATTTCGAGAAAGTAAATTATGTCCCGCTTAATGATTAGTTAAAAACGGAAATCCTTTGGAAAACAGAACACTCATTTACCTAAAATTTGCTCAGAATTGTAAAATAAAAAAAGCAATAAAACGAAGAAATAATTAGAAAAAACATTTGACTCTTTTTATGAATAAGATATATTATGGACACTATTTTCTTATGTTTCAATGAATAACCAATATTTATAAGAATTGTTTATATTTTCTTAAATTTTAACTATAAGAATTAATAAAGTCTTTTTAAAATTCTGTATTAATTAATTTATCTCGATTAGGTGATATTGTTATTAAGTAAAAAAAACAAAACACACAAACTATATTTACTAATCATAAATGAAAAAGCTTATTACAATTCAGTAGCACCGAAATATTTAAAAAATATAATATGAATATTTTATAAGTATATAAAGTATACGAACCTATTTTTAGTAGAGACGTCCATAGACGACATTATCCTAAAATAAGACCGATAACATACTAAATTTAAATCCGAAGTACGTAAAATTCAAGAAAACGTTAGATTAGAGAATATTTTCATAGTTTTTTTAGGAATACTGAATAGTTAAAAATTATATAAAAAGGCACTCACGTTATATTCCTCAAATAATTATTACAGATATATCAACAGTATAACAAAATTAGAAAAAAATCTGGCTGTCAGTAACGCTGTCAATATCAACACCTTAAATAATCAAGGTGTTAAAAATGCATTTCTGTGTTATCTTAAGCTTAAAGTAATAATCAGATTAATTATACTTTAACTCAACTGATATTCCTGAATTAAAGTTTCTATAATGTATATTTTATTTTTGAAATACTTTTTAATACACAGAATTACATTGTGATGCAAGACGGCTAAAAATGGCTTTAAAATCAGTGATTTCATTAATTCAACGCAAAAACTCTTCCCAAGCAATTTAAATTAGTTTTGAAATACAGCGGAGTATTTTGTTTATTGGAAATATTAAATTTAATCAATTACCTTGAACTTAAAATTAAAACAAAAGCTTCAAGAAAGATTTTTCATTTTCCAAAAATATTTAAACATTAGGTATAGCATTTCTATGGAGGGAGCGATATATATATATATATATATATATATATATATATATATATATATATATATATATATATATATATATATATATTAAAGTGGACATTGAAGTCAACACTCAGTCTCAGAGACGACAGGATGTTTTATGCTAGACGCAATCGTCGGCTCAACGATTGCGTTTAGAATGAAACAGCCTATTGCCTCTGAACGTTGACTTCAATGTTCACTTTTATATTTATATTTACATACGCTCTATCTCTGATATTGAGCAGTTTATTGCATAAATATAACATACCTTAAAACTATATATATATATATATATATATATATATATATATATATATATATATATATATATATGGATGGATTTTTTATTTTTATTTTTGTAGATATTTATGGATGTACGTAAATATGTATTTAAATTTTTATATGAATACAGTACTGTACATGTTAATACGGAGATTGAAACTAAAAAAAAAACATTTGCATGTCTCTTTTTATATCGAAGAACTTTTCAACGCATATACTTAACATATATTTCGATATAGAGTGCCTCGCGAATTTGAAATGTTTGTTTATTATTTTCTTTGTGCTGACAACAAGTGTTTTCCTGTATAAGAAAGGTGGACATGAATCTGTTTTTAGATATTGTTCAATAGTCTCTGATAAATGGAAGATGTCGTGATAATATTGTTCTACTTACTTTTTGTCAGAGATACAATCTCGCAAAATGGTATTTAAACTGATATACAATGTTGGTCCTTTCATAAATACTAATTGATAAAGATGAGTTATTGCGTATGATTGTTGGTTGTTAAATTTAATAAAGTATATAATTAGTCTTAGTTTTTAATGGGATCACTGGAGAATATATTAGTACTTATCAGATTTTTTAGGATTTTTCATCTTGTTTATATTTAGAATCGATTTGTTTTTGCATAGTAGGTTGATATGGCTAGGATTTTTTGAGGAAGTATTATGTGAATATTTCATTGATATTTGCGTGTACATTTGTATTACATTTGAAAGTTCATATTAGATGTGCATAATTGTATTTAAATTATATTTATATGTTTGTATTTGAATGGGTATATATATTAGGTTGTTTCAAAAATAATGTCGTTTTCTCACATATGTTACTATGTGAGAAAACGACATTAATTTTGCACCAAACTAATATATATATACACACACACACACACATATATATATATATATATATATATATATATATATATATATATATATATATATATATATATTTTATAAATTAACTTATTTAAAATATGGTTTCTTCGCTACAACAGAAGCTAAAAACTTCAAATTTAATTAGATAATTAAATTTGAAGTTTTTAGCTTCAGTTTTTTAAACATGGTTATTCCTGTGTAGCGAAGGAACCATATTTTAAATCAGTTAATTTATAATATTTATGCTCTGTAAATTTACATTGAGCTCTGTTTCGTAAAAAAATATCAATAAGAACACTGCATTATATATCTTACTGTTCTGTCTTTATAAACATACATACATATACATACATATATATATATATATATATATATATATATATATATATATATATATATATATATATATATATATAAATTTTCCTTTAAATAAAGGAACTTCTCTAATATCATTACAGTGAGGTAAAATATAATTAACTGTAAGTTATAAATGTTAATATTTAAATTTTTGTGACTATCAGGTGACCAGTTTTCAATTAGAATCAGTAGATTCCATCCTTCATTAAACTCAGAGTTGTGCAACCAACGAGGAAATATATTATATTGTATTATATATATATATATATATGTATATATATATATATATATATATATATATATATATATATATCTGTGTGTGTCTCTGTGTGTTAATGGGGGTGCTGTGAAATTGTGTAAATTGAGAAACAGTAAAAGCAGCAATCTATTTTTCAACTCGTCGTACAACAAAAAAAGTAAAAATATTTGTTTCTCCTCTTTTGTGCGTTCTATGTATAGAACCTCTCAGAAGAAGTGTCGGCTTTTATAGATGCAATCGAACATTTCCGTCCCTCTAGACGTTGAAAAAGAAAATGATTCTTGATTTTTTTTCAGGACGTTGGCAATCATGGATCTCCACGATTTCTTATCCTTTGTAGCGCTCAATACCATTTGTCTTCTTGTCACTTCTCCCAAAATCTGCACCACCATCTTAAGCTCGCCAGGTAGGGTAGGGCGTTGATTTTCCCTGTCGCTCTTCACCCATTACAAGGCCCAATAGCCACACGTGGTAGACGGTAATTCTGTGCTGTTGTATTAGCGTAAGAAAGGACAAGGAGTGAAGTTCTTGGGCTTATGCAGGAAAGATCAATTTGAAACACTGGTTACCATATAATCACCGAAGTTAAGCAACTTCTATCCTGTTGAGTACCTAGATCGGTGACCGCTTGTGTATACAAGGTGCTGTAAATTTGGATTTGCGGGTAGTGTAATGGATAATGACTTGGAATTCCAGTTCCAGTTCCAGTTGGGTTCGTTATATTCACTTACACACAAATACCCTTAAGAAAGAATCGATCACTTCTCCCCCAGCTATGGGATAATTTGTAAGACTTGTATCATGATTATTATCTAAAACAATTCTTACAATTTAACCATATTTTCTCACTGTAGTGGGTTAATAAGCCGTAATAAAACTTCTTGGTATTTGTTCGGATCAGCCCTTAGCTATGGTACCTAGACTTTATGAATTTAAGCACAGTACTATATTGGCAACAAGGTCTCATCAATTTACAGTTGAATTGTCTAAAAGCAACCCTAAGTTCTATGCTAACACTTCCTTTCCTCGCAGTTCTCGCTTGTGGATCGGTTTTCTGGATCCATGCTTTCCAGTCAACTTTGATCTCCAAAAGTTTAAATGCAATGTTAATCGTTATCTGTTTTCTTCCTCATTGCACTTTTATTGATCTCGCTTCTTAATAATATTTCTGTTTTCTAATTCTCTCACACCCAGTAATCCCTTGTAATTTAGTGGCTTTACTTCCTTGCTTGGGGTCAATTTGATTAATTAAAAAAAAAAAAAAAAAAAAAAAAAATAGCCCCTAAATGAATCAATCAATCAATTAAACCAACAGGTAAAACGAAATATCTTTCTGGACAGCCTAATATGTTTGACCCCCCCCCTTGTTGTAACCTTCTATAATATTTAAGTTGGGTTCTATACAACTTCAGTTTCTAAAACAATTTTTTACCGTTTTGAATGTAATATGATTATTCCTAGATGGCTGGAGTACGAAGCCTTGTGAAATGTTTTCGCAATTAGGTCATGCCGATATTTTATAGTCCAATGAATAATTATCAATGAGTATATCTTTATTAAATTGTAAATCTGAGTCGAATAATAAACTCTATTTACTTATGTCATGTTTCTGCATTTATCCAATATATTATAGGCAAATATCAGTGTCCCCCTACGATCGTGGAAGTGGAACAGAGATTAAATCGGATGGTACGGTCGAAAAAACAACAAAACTTCGTTTATAGGACTGTACCCTTGTCACCCCTATCAGGGAAACACGGTAGCATGTTTTCGTTTGAGGAAATGACGCCGTCCCTTTTCAGAAATACGGAAGAGTGAATTGGAAGGATAAACAAATACCTAAAACAACAGGACTATATATATATATATATATATATATATATATATATATATATATATATATATGTGTGTGTGTGTGTGTGTGTGTGTGTGGAGATTGTGTCTGTGGTGAAGTACGAGTTATGTTGAAATTTGGGATAGGTTAATGTTTCGAGAAATAAGAGCCACCTGCATATCCATAGCAACTCAATTTAGCATAAACTATGTTAGGAAAACAAAATTGAAAGAAATTATTTCGTCCCGCTTCGCTCCCATATGGGGAGGGTCACGTATCCTAAGTGTGGCCCCAGATCTAAAATTCCCAGTGTATAGATAGCAGTGTAATTTTGAAAAAAAAAACAAACGGAAGAAACGCGTTTTTTATACAGCTAAATAGCGAGAGTGCACACAGACATGCACGCACACACACACACACACACTCACACACATCATATAACTATTATATAAAATATGTTATATTTATACTCAATATCAGGGACAGAGCATATGTAAAAATTAAAATGGACATTGAGGTAAACAGCGGCGATAGCATGTTTCATCCTTAAACGTAATCGTCAATCCATTGATTGCATTTAAGCATTAAACAGACTGTCGCTGCTGGTTGTTGATTTCAACGTCCATTTGATATATATATATATATATATATATATATATATATATATATATATATATATATATATATATCAAACATTGTAAACTATCTTTTACATAATTTTGTTAAAACAAAATTATAACAACTCCATCTCTCTTTCCCCCTCCCCCTATCTCTCTCTTTACCATAAGACTCACTTGTATACATTTTCTACAATTCATTTCCGTTTTATTAACCATCTAAAGAGGTCAAGGTTCTGTCACTCCTCCTACTCCAATATAAAACATACTTAAGAGAGATATAAAATTAACCCCTCCCTATACTTTATATTCTCTGTTTAACTACCACTCTCAACCCCCTCTATTAAATTACAAAAATTACACTACCCACCAATTTCTAATCCCATTTTTCCTCTCAATTCGTTGTTGGAAGTTTTACCTGATGATCCTGAATCCTTAAAAAAGGATTTAGGTGAAATAAATTATCGTAATGGTACCTTAAAGTGGTTTGTTTTTCATTACATATTTATATATATATGTATGTGTGTGTGTCTGTTTGTGTGTGTGTGATCTAGTGCATAGAGATAGACGAATTCCTTTCTTTGTGCAATGGAAACATCTGGTGACGTAATAAAAACATCTATTAAACTAAAAATATTGAGGAAATTTTGGCGTGAAATATTCAATATTGTATGTAAATATGAAATACATATAATTCGGGATATAATGTTGGATAATGAAAAATATTTTTACAACTTGCTTCTTTTAAATTTCCTTAAATTTAAAAGTAACACAATATAAGCAATTAATTTTTTTTTAAAATCCCACATTCAAATGAAATATTTCTTTTTTCATCATCATCATTTATTGGGTTAGTACATTCTTCGTAGCAGTGAGTCACCACTCTTCCTTATTTCTGCTGTAATTGTTGTTCATGATGCCATTCAAGGCAAAATTGCCTGTTCCTTTTGCATCGGGGATGTTGAGGTTACTCCGCCCCTCTGCGCATAAATCCATCCGTCCAAGTTTAAAGTTTATGAGCGCTGGAGACGTAGCTCCTACGCTCTGGCTGGCGACTGGTTAGTGACCGTATTTTTTTGTTAAACCAAGTTGGCCTGACGACCGTAACATTATCAAGTAATCTTACACCCCATTTGTCGAATACAAGTTCTATCGCATAACATTTAAATACATATTCCTGTTTATCTTCAAACTACGGAAAAAATACTTGTTGACAACACCAATATGCTATACCATGAAAATAATAAACAAAAACTCCAATCTCTCGAGGACTTTTATATTAAAAGCAACCAACGAACACTGAACAAAATTTATTATGACTATAGTAGCAATGGTTACCGCCCATTGATTACGAACACTGGTTTACAAAAAGGTCTTAACCACAACACTTAATTTTAAATATTACAGCAGAACTCGTTCGCGTTTATTTACAAAATAACTGTCACGTCGATTACAGTTACACTGAGTTTGTCTTCGTAATTCGTGTTTAGTTTAAGAAAAAATACGTCTCTCAGCATCCGAATGTATGTTTCATCAAGCTTAGAGTCTAGGGTTTTACTTAATGTCGAAGCAGTAACCCCATACATTGACATCGCCTCTACAGTGGCTCGAAAGAATTTCCGCTTGAGGTTGTCTGCTAGATCAGATTTCCAGATTACATCTATTCTATTCAAGGCGGCTTAGGCTTTACAAATTTTGACATCCTCTTCAGTAGAAGTTATCTCGCTTCCTCTGTACGTAAAAGATTCGACATATTTCATTGATTCACCTAAGACAGTAGAGATTAGTTTTATTTGTTACAAATGTTTCCATATTTAACCCGGGACAAGGCAGATGTCCAGTTCTTTAAATTATTTAATCTTAGTCTGACACGCAGGCAGGTTTAAAAAAAAAGAAAAGGCAAATTGGTGAAAAGTCCAGATAGAAGGAAAATGAAATTAAAAACAAAAGTAATAAGATTATTTAGAAATGTTCAGCTTTTATTTGAATCGCTGATGTGATGATCGGAAGATTATTAAAATAAACATTCGGCCAGCATTCTATAACTTTACTATCGGGGAAATTAATTTAGAAATACTAAAATTAATTTTAAATATGTATAATTATTTCAATGAGTCGGTTATATTCAAATATATTTTAAATAATAGTAATGAGTTAAAATCATTTGAAACAGAAAAATGAAATACCATTTCTTAGAATTTTTATATTCAAACAACTCATAGAAACATAATATATTTATTTACATCTACCGCTTTAAAGCTTACAACCTCTCATCGTTTTAGTTGTTTGTTTTTAAATTAATTTAATTAATTATTAGTTAATTTAATTATTATTGATACATAACATTAAAAGGCTAAAAATAAAAGCAACTGTAGTTTCTCTTGTCTGATCGGCTTAAAGCAAACCTCGTTCAAATTTGGCTTTTCAAATGTAAAGGGAACAAAAGTTTGATATTTTCTGACAGATACATTGTCTTTATTAAGACATTCATAAAAGCATATTACACTGTCTAAAGTGAGATTTCAAATAAAACATATGTATAAACTATTTAGGAAGTTTATATTAATGAAAGACTATAAATTAGTTATTAAGTTGAGAAGAAAAATACAACCTGACGTTGTGTACGCTATTTCCATTCACCGTATGTAAAAAAATTGTTATTGTAGTTTGTTTTTGTTTAATTTATACCCGATATTTGATAAAAAATGAAATTAATTATTATTTGAAAAAATAAAAAGACGCTGAGAGATTGTAAGCGTGATTGTCTTGTTAAAAGTTAATAAAAAATAATATTAAATTTACTTTTCCTTGTTGTGAATAAGTTTCTCATACTTTGAAATCAAACGAAGCATAACCGATTAATATTAGTAATTAAAAACATTAAAAAGTAATGAAATTTTCTAAGTCTATTTTCTATCTTTATTTCCAGTAAAGTTTTTAATTACTAGTAAATTAGGTAAAAAACAAAAACATCTATATCTGTACAGATAAGAAGGAATGGATGAATGAAATCATGGAGCCTAAGATGTTTTTCCGTTCAGAAATCATCACGAACATTCCTACGAAACAGAATATTATGTACTTTAAGGATAATTTAAGTCAAATTATATGACATTTTTATACATAGAACACTAGAAGAAAGATATTATACAGAGGGCATCATTATTCAAATCACCAATGTTGTAATGAGTACTAAAATGGCGATCAGTCCTCATTTGTTACCCAAGGGCAAATCACCCTATATTCCTTATTTTGTACGTCATGCCATTTCAAGACGTGAATGACCAGAACTCCCCACAATATCCTATCGATTGTTGTTCTAAGAAAATATTGTCTCTTGACCATCGCCTTTAGGCTCATTTTTCATCCATTAATTTAATCCTGAAGTACATTAATTTCTATCTTTTCTACTTTTCTTGACTTTGTATGACTCGTGAGCATTAAATTCTGTAAACATTCTTTCCTCATTATATTTCCCAGAAAGCCCATCTCTTTTTACTAATTACAAGCAATAATTTCAGATACTATCGAAAAGAAAACTGCTATAGTCACAATAATAAAGAAAAAAATAACTCTCTGCATTTCTGGAATGGCAAATTATCATTGTATATGTAATTCGATATCCATCTAATATCTTCATCTTTGTTGTTACTATCACAACATTTTGACTGTTAGGTCTTGCGACTATCTCCAGGTGTCTGTCAGATCAACATATACTAAACTTCATGGAAATTTGAACTCTGGACTCTTTATTCGATTTACGAGGGTACATTGTCTTTATTCCGCTATTCGTGTCCAGTGATATCTCGCCTTGGTCAATTTTTAAATTATTTCTCGTTCTGATTCCACTGCATGCGAACATAATTGTATTACCAAAGCTAAAGTTTGGACTCAGATTGGTTAGATCACCGAATTCCGTAACCGATGCTTTATTCATCTAAGACATTTTGATTTGTTAATAATGCAATGTCCGAAGAGAAAGGTAACGATATTCGAAAACTTGCCACCTTTTCCGTGGGTGCTATCAGGTATTTGGAGAGAAAAACTTAAATCTTAAATGGTTTATTAAGAGAAGTTATATTTTGTGCTCAGACGCTAATTTTTCGTGTCGTTTTATCTGGGAAGTGTTTCAACAAAGGATGAAAAAGATGACATCGAAATCCAAACGAGAATCGGATTAGCAATAGATGCATTCCAAGAGCCAAACGAGAATTGGATTAGCAATAGATGCATTCCAAGAGACAAACGAGAATTGGATTAGCAATAGATGCATTCCAAGAGACAAACGAGAATTGGATTAGCAATAGATGCATTCCAAGAGCCAAACAATGTGGCAAGAAACGGGAAAAATTTTGTTAGAAACAAGGTAAAAACTGTTGAACTGGTATGTGATACCAACGCTCTTCTGTGACAGTGAATGCTGGACAATCTCTTGACAGATTAAGTGTAAACTGGAGGCAACAGAAATGTAGTTGTACAGGAGAAGGAGACTGAGAATTCTATAGACAGAGTGATCAAGCAATGAAGAATTTATAATTAGCGACAAAAAGAACACTTATACTCAGAATCAGGTAGAGACAGCTTAAATTTCTTGGACATATAATGATGAAGAACGTAGTAACACTCACAGGGCATACTGAGGGCAAGAGAGAGAGAGAGAGAGAGAGAGAGAGAGAGAGAGAGAGAGAGAGAGAGCGGAAAGCATTCGGTCACCTGGCGAGCTTGTATGAATGGATGACAAAACAGTGTGGGTGGGCTTGACAAAGGGAGAAATGCTGTTAAAGACCACGAAGGAATAGGACGTTGTGGTGAGACATGATCGTCTATCTCCAACAAGAAGGAATACGGCACATAAACGAAAAAGAAGAGGAAAATGTCTTTCCTTCTGGTTTCAAATCTTTCAGGCGAAATTCCTTTTCTTTTCTTTTATTTCTTATTTATTTACTTATTTCTTTTGTTATCTTTAGGCCGTTTCTTTATGATTTCATGCAGGTTAAGTCTTCCTTTCATGCTTCATAAACTCCGGGACATAAGAGAACTTAACGGCAAAGATACTCTTCGCTACGACCAATATTTCAAACCTCAACCAAACGAACTTGCAAAGGCTTTCGACTTTATAACCTCTTTTATTTCCCAATCCCAAGCGTTAACTTGTTTAGATATTTTTTTCTATATTTTGTTTTTTCCTTTCATTTCCTGAGTGCATTTCTCGTACTTTTCGACGCTTTTTTTATTGAATCGCTTCAATAATTTAATTTTAGAAATGTGACGATTATTTTATATGACTAAAGATCATCACTCTACTTCTCTGTCTATCTGTCTCTACACACACACACACACACACACACACACACACACACACATATATATATATATATATATATATATATATATATATATATATATATATATATATATATATAATTGTATATATGTATAAAACATCACTTCTATGAAATCCAAACTTCGATAAGGAAGGACTTAAACTCTCATACAACGCCCTGTTCTAATAATAAAAATAAAAAGTCCTTGTAGATAATACTGTCATTCTCAGAAGATCTAAATTCAAAATCGTTTAAAGAAAATTAAAGCACTTTTTTATAAAGCAGTTTATGCCAAACTCAGCGAAAAGTGTTGGCGATGTTTTAAAGGCAATCCAACATAGAATTGCTTCTACTTCTTTCCAGTACGACTCGGAAGTTTTATTAATTCTACAATTTAGAACAAACACAGGAAATAAAGTAGAAAGTAACCTCTTGAATATAATGGTCAATGAGTTGACCGAAGACGTTTAGCAAAATAATCAGTACAGACAATTTCTCCACTTAGTCCCCATAAAAGAAAGCAGATATTAGTTGGGTTAAAACCTAAGAAAAATTCTAGTTAAGGATTTTATTTTTTTTCTACATTTGCTTTGATGTCGGTTACATATTAAATATAAATTGTCAGATTTCTGAAGATTTTTAGCTAATAAACCATTCTTCATTTTCATGGATCAAGAGCAATACCATGTATTTACATAAAAATGACTGGTGACATAGTGACATACACTCACACACACACACATACACACACTCAATCGCCCAAAGCAAACGTCTTCCATACTGTTTAACAATAACCAAAATTTCTCAGGTATTTGAAAATTTACACTTAAATATTAGCCCGAAAAAATGATGCAAAATATAAAATAAACGAGAAAATGTTTATCAAAGAATCTTCGTTGGTATTTTACCAGACTTGTCTAAACGAAAATCTGCTGCCTAAATAAAACCTACACTTCTAATATTGTTTTTTTGCTGTTTATGTTTTCACCACCTTTTACCATATTTCTTCTAGGATCGTTTTTGATACTGCCCCACATTATTACGCATCCACCACCACATTTTACTGTGTTTATGGTGTACATTGCATTGTCTCTTTCCCTAGTCTTCTTGCATTAGAAGATAACTCTATTTTACATTCATCACTAAAAATTACATGTTGCCACATTCCAGAATCCTTTGTTGGATGTTCTTTTGATCCCTTGCTTGCTTCATTGTAAGGATTTTGTTTATTAATCATGCTTTTTTCCTTCTATTCCCCCGTTCAAGATAGTTTTTTTTTGTAATACTCTGCGTACTGTTTTAACTGAAACATCCCTAGTAAGAAAGCATTCATTTCTCATTTGTTTGGTTATTAATATTGCATCGCATATCGAGACTCTCACAATCGCTCTTTTATCTTTCGTCAAACTTTTGTGAACTTCCGGATTTAATTTAACTTAAAACACTTCCAGTAGTAGCAAACGTTATTTAAGTGTTTTGAACACTATTTCTAGAAATTCCCAGCCACTTGACTCTCATTGAACCATTTTTGCCATCAAAATCACAGCCATCATCTTTGTTTCAGCAGAACTTTTAACTATGATTTTATTGTTCAAATACAATAACTTGCCAAGGTATTTATAGTCATTTTAATAAGATGTAACAATTAGTAGAAATAAATTTGCATATTATCATGGATTTATCATCTCAGATCTTTCATTGTCTCAATAGATTTTTCTGACTTTTTTTTAGCTTCAGGCAACTTAAAGCAGTATATCTTCTGTTATATGGCACCCATGAAAACACGACAAATTATTTCTCAAGCTTCAACGTTCACAGACGCTAGAGATGAAATCTTAACTTCTTAATAAAATATAGGTGTATATTCATTTTATGTAGTAAAACACACATCTTTGGCAAGTATCTATCTATCTATCTATCTATCTATCTATCTATCTATCTATCTATCTATCTATCTATCTATCTACCTATCTATCTATCTCTCTCTCTCTCTCTCTCTCTATATATATATATATATATATATATATATATATGAATAAGATATATTTAGGCCGCAAGTAATCATCTAAACAAGTTTGATTAAAAAGAACTGACAAGGTCTGTTTGTTTAATTTTTTTTATTGTATTTTTTTTCAATTTTCAGATAAGGTGCTGAGTATTTCGGCTCGTAGTTGTGGATAAACTGTTTGAAATTCATATTTTGTTATTTTTGTTCAAGTACTTTCGACTTTTGCAATCATCATCAGGAACCAACTTCGTGTATATATGATGGTTAAAATTCCTTTGTTTGATCCGAGTATTCTTTAGGAAAATTGACGTTTTATATATATATATATATATATATATATATATATATATATGTGTGTGTGTGTGTGTGTTCTAAATGTTGACTTCTATGTTCACTTTTATATATATATATATATATATATATATATATATATATATGTGTGTGTGTGTGTGTGTGTCTGTGTGTGTGTGCCCGCGCGCACATATGTGTAAATATTTGGGAGTAAAATCACTTTGAGAGAATAAAAAATGGTATTGGACGAAGTCAGTTCACAGAATTTGTTGGTAGGGCCGATAATTTTTCAGCACACTCTTGTAACTAGATCCTTCTATGTTCATGTTCGAAAGGCAGAACTGTGGCACTTTTTTCTTCTGTCGTGTGATTCTGTATATGTGTGTGTGTACACCCATATGCCTGTCTGTCTGTCTCTCTTTCTTTCTTTCTCTCTCTCTCTTTGTTATTTATTTATTTACAAAGCTATAAAAATTGATGTCACTCTTCCGAGTGCAAACCGTTTGTCCTACTGGTACCCTGACTCTTGGATAGGCTTCCTTGCGGGTGTGCGGCGGGGTGAACCAGAATTAACCACATTTTTGGAGGTAATTCCTTTGGTCGACATTAACACGCCCTTTCTATTCCGCTTTTTATGGGAAGTGAAAGAGGGCACTCCTTCACACTTCTTTATTATTATTATTATTATTATTATTATTATTATTATTATTATTATTAGTTTCGTTCTTTCAGTACTGTTCTTCGATTTACTTTCTTCTATCACCCCTAATAAAAAATATACATTTTCAGTTTCCCTAAAATGAGTAATACACACACACACACGCGCGCGTGCGCTCACACACACACACACACACACACACACACACACACATATATATATATATATATATATATATATATATGAATTGACATTAGATATAAATTAGAATACGTCAAAATGCTTGAATAAGGAAGAAATGGGAAGCATTTATTAATCTGACATGTTTCGCTTTTATTTAGGCTTCATCAAAAATTGGGGGAAATTAATTTTGGAAGAGAAATTTATCGGATTTTTCTCTTCCATAATTCGTTTGCCAAAAGTTTCTGATGTGACCGCGTGACATGTTAAATTTAGAAACGTTTACTATTTCTCGCCATTATCGACGATGATTTTATTTATTCATTTTAATTGAGTGTGTGCCTCGTGTGTATGCTTTTAGTGATATAGCGATGTTTTATTTTCCGAATACAGTTAGCACATTGTGGCCGTGTTCATAGTTAATATTACTAAGTGTTGTTTTGTTCTTTGTTATTATTAAGACTTCCATAATTTTTAATATTTTATTACAGGTGGATGAACTTATTATGTTTGTATTTTCTACTAGTATGATTCGGAGGGAGTCTGGTAACTTTGTGCATGTTTAAATGGATTGTAATAGAGCTGTGGTCAGAGAGATGTAACGTGAGGAGTCTAGATAGGCATGTTGTTGCTTGACGGATGTAATTATGAGTTCGGTTTGATCAGGAACACAGTTCCTTAAGAGGCATTTGAACTCATAAATAATGTTCGTTCGTTTAATATTGATTTTGCTGGTGTGTTGTAAATTTTGAGGATAAGGTTAGCAGTTTTAATTTTTTTATTGTACATAATTAATTTGATTTGTGGACAGTTTGGGCAGTTTCTACACACTCTGTGTCCAAAAAAGAAAACACTTGTTAGAACACAAGAAAAATTAAATATAAAGCTTAATCGTAGTAACTTGTCTGTCGTTTTTAGTGAAACATTCATAAATGAAGTATTGCTGCTTAAATACAATATATATATATATATATATATATATATATATATATATGTATATATATATATATGTATATATATATATGTTTGTGTGTTTGTGAGAGAGAGATAGAGAAAGAGAGAGAAAGAAAAAAAAATATATATTTAACAATATTTCATTAAAGGTAACTGTGAAGGGGAATTTTAGATGTGTTTTATTCATTTTTTTATGTTCTTAATTTTCTTTTATTGGGACAAAGAGTCTAGAGAAACTGTCCATAAGCAATTTCAGCCAAGTTATCAGACATTGTTTTCAAGCGGTCAGTTTTTAGTTTATTTTTCTGTGTTATATATTGTATTTTATAGAAGTTGTAGAAATTCGATGTGCTACTGGATAGGAGTGTTAGTAATTCCATGTTGGATACCTTTAGAATATTACCAAAGTTTTTCGTTCTGAAATAAATCGCTTTATATATAAAGTTCTTAAATTGACATGGCGCAACCAACGGCCAACTTGCAAAAAAAAAAGGAAAAAAAACTAAATAATTTTATACATGAGAAAAATCTCATGCTTAGATAGAAATAAGAAAAAAGAAACCTAAAGGCATGCACCTTCCGACACATTACAGTAAGTTGCTCATGCCTAGGTTACCTAGAAAGAGAAAAAACGGTTGGACATTTTAACAAATGGAAATTGCAACTCGAGTTCCTCGCTTACGCTTTCTTTAGACGAGTTGATATATATCAAGTCCTTCCGAACGGATTAGTCCCTAAAGTAGTTGTTAATGACCAGATTTCTGAGACCCAAGTCATCAACGTCATCCAAGGCTCACTTCAAGGTGCAAATCTTACTTTATATAAATGATTTGCCTAAGAGTATATTTCGATATTTTGTGAAAATCTATGCTGATCATAAAACGGTAGAGGGACGCATCTCCAAAACTGTAGATGACGAGAACCTGTTTGCTAATCTTTCTGTTGATCTTAGCTTTAACAAATCGATGGGTGAAAACTAGTTGGTTACATTCAATACTTCAAAAACTGAATGACGACGTTCAATCTTTGCTGAGCAGATCCAGAATTTTCATCGATAGTGACAAACGGTTTATCCCTCAGACATTTCGTGTCTTGATCGCCTACTGGTACTTAAACTCAACTAAGACCTCAAGTATTTCCTTCCACCCCTAAAGGTGTTGCAAAAGTGATCACTTACCTGTAACGATTCAATAACTGCCTTATTCTTCCTGTTATCTTCTACTTTTGCATGAATCTAATCAGGACCAAAAGATATAGCTGCCATATATAGGCAAGAACGTCCCTGGGAATGATAAATTATTACCCACCTACAACCTCTTTCCCACAAATGAAACGTGTCAATCCTCTCGCTAATCATAGCTATTTCCATGGAAAATGTTTAGACAAATAACATTCCTTTGTTCCACCAATTCTCACCTTCATGCCTACGAGCTGCCATGCCACGGATATTGTATCGAATCACTTTTGTTCCCTTTGTATTTCATTCGTGACATGTAAGTTCCGCTTGATCAGCTTCTTCCCACTAATGACTACTTTAGGGAACCGACTCCAAATCGGATGGTTTCCCTGATCGCTACAATCTTAATTTCCTCAAGACTAGTGTTAACCGTTATCTGCCCCAGATATTTCCATAAATTGTGTCTATTATCTCTATATCCGTGACCCTAAACCTCGAGTATCTCTTACGCCTTGTACATGGTGAACAGTATTGTAAAAAACAAATTGTATTTGTATTAAACGTTCTTAGATTTACTGAAGAGGCTACCGAACTATGAATGAGAAACAGAGTAAAATTCATCTGTTCCTTTCTCTTCAAACACACGTCATCAGAATATGGAATAACCAGCAGGGTTTCCAATACATTTATGTTTATAGCTAGTTGTAAAAATGTGAAATTTGATCATTTTTCAATAAAAAATGAAGAAAAAATTTCGTCTTACGCCGCCATATTGGTTCAGTAGCGTAGATCATTCTATGGCCATATGCTATTATTTGGTATCTCATCTGACCAGTTTATGTGGAAAGGACTAAACAACCAACTTTAAACGCTATATTTTCATAGGGATTTTTGTAAATATTTTATTAATTTCCTTTTAAATATCAACATTTTTACACAGTTTTTATTTTGTTGAATTTATAAATAGAAAATAAATCTGTTTGAGAAAATGTTTATCTTCAATATTAGTCGAAGCGAAATATTGGAAAAGTAGTCATATTGAACATTATGATAATGTCTGCTTGAAGAGTCTGTATTAGATAAAAAACTTCTTTTAAAATTTAGATGGACAAACTGGATTAGGCAGTGGAATATACACAAGCTCAGTGGAAAGGTAGATCAGAATGAATTGATTTTAAGAATTGGTGACATTTCCTATGTTCGGTATATAAATAAGGGCGCAATATATCGGAAGGTAAAACAACCAAAATATTTCGAAGATGAAAACAGGGGGTCTTTAGCTGGGTAATGAATGAATGAAAATTGTAAATTCTTTAGTGTAAGTTCTGTTGGGTTACAGCTGTTGTTTTTTTAACCACTTCAGATATCATTGAGATGTCATCAGCTAGAAAAGAAAAAAAATATCGTGTGAAAAGAAAAATAAGAAAAACATGAGAAAAACGAATTGATTTAAGTTGATTCTAAAATCTACGAATATACATTAAATTAGTAAAAAAATTCCAAAGATTTTGATTTCACATTTCTTGTTTTCTTTCTCTTTATCCCGCATGAAGAAAACTCAACTATAATTGAATCGACGGACATTTTTCTATGAGGATTATTTATTCAGCATTGTCCTCGCCGAAATGATGTAAACAAAACTTTATGCTCGACAATGAATTCAACAGCTACGATACACTCGAGCTACTTGTTATTTTCTCTTTTGTGACCATTTTGTTCTACTCTCTTGAGCAGAGAGAGAGAGAGAGAGGGTGAGAGTGATCTAATTAATAATGCGTTTCTATATAACTATATAAAAATATATATCTATATAAATCTGTTTATACATATATAAATCTGTTCACATATATCTATATGAATTTGTTCATAACTGTATATATAAATCTTTTCATATTTATATATATGAATCTGTTCGTATCTACTTCTATCTATCTATCTATCTATCTATCTATCTATCTCAATACACTTCTATATATTATCAAACTCTATATCTAAATATGTTAATATCTATCTAAATCTGTTAATATCTGTCTATGTAAATCTGTTAATATCTATCTGTCTGTCTGTCTTAGTGAATATACATAAAATCCAACATCGATAACACAACTTGGAGTTTCATGCAGTTCTTTCAATCTTTCGGTGCAAACTAAACATATTCTAATCGTTATGGATACGCGTTCTTGTGGTGATAATTTAAAATTGTATGTTAAAACTTGCTTATTTGATTATCGTTACGTAAAATAATAGGATTAATTATTAATAATTTATACCATTCTAAGTCTTAAGAAAGTCGAATATGTAAAAAAATAAAAATAATTCCTAAAATTATTTAAATTTGGATTCAAAAGTAAACACTATATCAAGGGGGATAACTCTGTTTTTACATAAAGTAGCCTCGTTATAACAATTAACTTAAACAAGAAAAAGAATAGCAATATTATATAAAATAAAATATAAAGGTCCAAATATATAAAAAAAAAATAGCTGGAGAATATAAATATAATGTATTTATAAAGGTAAAATTATATATACTCACTCGTCATAAATTAATCATGTAAAGTAATATTGTATTTATATGTTTGTAGAGATATATAAGAAATGTTATTAATGATGGATTCTAAGAACAATAATAGGTGTTACATATTAAATTAATATTCGTAAAATCTATTTTCCAATCTATTTTAATCGCGGTCAATGTATTTGAGAAGGTATTTTGATTTATGGATACATGTAGACATCATTTGTGACATCGTGTTCAGTAAGTTAAGATTATTTAAGTGTTTTTATATAATAAGTTTCAGCAGCAAACACATGTTACATCTTTATTTCCTTTATAAGGCTTAGCTTTCGCGATTATCTCCCAGTTGGGTTCATTTTAACATCGGGATTATCATCAAAACCATTATGGAAAGAGTGTGTAAGTAGACTTAAAAGGCTTTAGGTATCAACCAGTAGCGAAATAGAACCTAAGCTGTCGAAAAGACTCAGTAATATAAATAAAAAAAGAATGTGCATTTTTACAGTTCAATATTTGCGATTTCTAGCCATGCATAACGGAAGATCTACTGGTGGGTCCTATTAATTTAGCAAAGAACTACTGCCAAGAAGTAAATATCATGAAAAAAAAAATCACATAAACCGATTTTATACTACGACGGAACTTTATGAACTAAGAAAGATAACAAAAAATTTTTGTGTTTCCATGGGAGTATATGATTCTAAAGAAGGGTGTGAACTTGTCTGGATATTGTTAATATGGAGAATCAGATTTATCGCTGATATAAAACAACGGCATATACAGAGATGAGACGATAATTCTCCTTCGTAAACTGAGACCAAAACAAGCAGACCGGATGAGAAAAAAAAATTCTTTAAGGACCGTAAACTAAACATTACCATCAATACCAATACGATCATGTGATTATTTTTCTAGATGTTACATGCAATCTGAGTAAGGGAATGTACAATTCATACACTAAGGATTTATACAACCATAGGTATGTAGATAGATAATCCAACCACTATAAAAAGATAGTTGACAATTTGCACAAATCAGTACAATATAGATTATCGACCAACTCTATTAACAAGGAAATATTTGATGATTATATATCTAGATATATCAAAGAGCCACAAAGCAGCAACCATAAAATATGACAGTGGAATATGTCGTAAGAAATGCCAACAAAGATAATAAAAAAAGCTAAAACAACACAAACGCAACATAATATGATTCAACCCGCCATACCACAGTAATGTCAAAATCAATGCAGGTAGAATTTTCCTGAATTTAATTCACAAACACTTTGGTCATAATTCGGACTATTGTTCTCATCTTTGTCGCCATATTTATCACAACGTTTCGGCCGTTGTACGCTCCAGCCTTCTTCAGGTGGTTGGAATTTCGAACTGAACACTTTATTTCGATCACTGGGGTAGACTGTTCTAGTTCCACGTGCCATGTGTGATGGATGTCAGTTATCAGTTATCTCCTGTTAATTTCCCTCTGAAAGTTCTCCACTGCCTTAACCGGGTATTGAACTCATACTCTTTGTCACTGGATCTAACCAACGCCTTTATCAACTCCTTGAGGACATCTGGGTATGAATTTCTGGGTATTACAAAACTAATGTTTTCAGCAACCATTTTTACCAGTGCTCATATTGCAATTTTGCTGTTATCATTGCATGTTTTTACCAGAGCTCATATTGTAACTTTGGCACTCCTTATTACTGGTTCCCATATTGTATTTATTTCTATGCTTGGTCGGCTCAGGAGATTTTTGTGGCCTAGCATATGCGCTGATTCCTTAAGTTTACGAATTTTCCAACGGTGTTCCCTGTCTATGATCTCAACATGATCCCACAGGGAACGCTGATCTCCCTTCTCTCGCCTGATTTTTCTACATCCCCTCACGTTACAGCTTTCTGGTGTTCTTGAAGCCTTACCTTGAGGGGGCGGCCTGTCTCTCCTTTATATTCCTTTCCGCAGCTGCACGGGATAGCGTACACACAGTCTTTAGTCATGTTTTCCTGTATGGGGGGCCTCACTCGAGAGAGATATCTGCGAAGTGTTGTCAAGCTCTTGAAGGTTGTCCTGATGTTATATGGACAGCAGATCCTTTGTATTTTTTCTGATAACTCCTTCACATAAGGCAGGGAGACTGTTTTCTGAGTGTTGTTGTCCTCCTCCTCCTCCTCTTGTTCCCGCCTATCCCAGTTTTTGGGGGCTGCTGCCATGTACCCAGGGTAGTTGTTACGTTGTAGGGTACTACTTATACTGACCAATTCTTTATCTAACATCCCTGGGTTGCCACTTATGACTTTTGCTCGGTGTTGTAAGCAACGGACGATCCCTTTCTTTACGCTGTATGGATGGTGGGAGTTGAAATTGAGGTACTGTCCGGTGAATGTTGGTTTACAGTATACGGATGTCTTGAACCCATGCTCTGTTCGAGATATTAGTACATCCAGGAATGGGGACACATGGAACAGTGGATAAAGGCGTTGGTTAGATCCAGTGACAGACTCAAAGCGTGTGAGTTCAATACCCAGTTAAGGCAGTGGCTAACTTTCAGAGGGAAAATTAGCAGGAGATAACTGATAACTGACATCCATCAAACATGGCACGTGGAACTAGAACAGTCTACCCCAGGGATCGAAATAAAGTGTTCAGTTCGAAATTCCAACCACCTGAAGAAGGCCGGAGCTTACAACGGCCGAAACGTTGTGATAAATATGGCGACAAAGATGAGGACAATAGTCCGCATAATTTAAATACTGTACATAATACCTAATCTCAGAAATATCGACAGATTTTCCCATTAATTGTCAATGTCTGACTGAAAGCATAATATACAGAGCTAGGATCAATTCAGAATGATGACGTTAAATATTACTTTCGATCAACAGAGAACAGCTGGAAATCGAATTTTTACGACCACAAAATGACACTGAGCAATACTAAATACAAAAACTGCACAACACTTTAAAAATATGGTTTGCGATGAAAAAAATCAACCAAAAGAACACAAACATCAGCTGGGAGATAAAAAACGAAAGCTGACCCATACAATGGAAAGTGAGACAGTGTTGCTGAAACTTATTATATTTAAGTATTTTAATAACCTTAACTGACTGAACATAAGGTCACAATTGATGTCTACATGTATCCATAAATCAAAACACCTGCTAAAACACATTGTCCGCGATTAAAGAAATTGCAAAATAGATTTTACGAATATTAATATAATATGCAACAACTTTTAATAATCTTAGAACCCATAACTAATAAAATTATCTATGCACACATACAATCCAGTACGAGTGTACTTGATTAATTTATAACGTGTATATATATATATAATTTAAATTTAATAAGTACATTAGGTTTATAGTCCAGAAATTAATAATTTGAATGCTATGAATTACCAATAATTAATTTCTGACACAGATTTTTTAATCATCACGAGAACGCGAACTCCATAACGGTTCGAACATGTTTGCACCTGAAGATTGCAAGAACTGCATGAAACTCCGAGTCGTGCTATCGACGTTCGATATTATGTATATTCACTAATTTATAGTTACAGCTCTGTTTCATAACACTGAACACTGTATTTATAACACCTGTGTAAGAAATATATTTATACATGCCTGCACCTTCTTTATATATATATATATATATATATATATATATATATATATGTAGTTGTGGATTCCGGGATGAAATCCGGTACCAATAAATAACAAACGCCAAGAAGGAATATAGAAAAATAAATGTATTAATGTAATAATACAAACTGGTAATGTAGGATAGTTGTTCTAATAATGCGTTAGTAGCAAAATATATATACAATCTTTGGTATCGACGTATCACTGTATGACTTCTTACTGAGTCTACGTGCTTGCTCACTGTGAAATTTGCTCGTTACGTTCGTTTTGGTTCCCCCTTCTTTCTAGTTCTTCTCCCGGGTATTCACTAGCAGTAGTATATGTATACCCTGGGTGAGTCCATTTGTGTAAAAAGGGGAGAACCACTCAACATATATATATATATATATATATATATAATAAAAAACACTAATATTCATGATTATAATTTATTTTATTGGAATGGTAATTACGATCCAATTCACAAGACCTGTACATTTGAATCGTAATCGTAATCCATTTGTTTATAAATGTTGTCTATCCATCTATCTAATCTCCATTTGTTTCTTTCTATCTATCTATCTATCTATCTATCTATCTATCTATCTATCTATCTATCTATCTCAATCTGCTCCCCACTCTCTCTGTATCTCTCTCTCTCTCTCTCTATATATATATATATATATATATATATATATATATATATATATATATATATATATATATATATATATATATATATATATATATATATATTCCCTTCTATTAAAATTTGTCAATTCTTTCCTGCACTTATACACCTAAATAAATGCCTATAATAAAAAATATTAAAATCGAATAACCATTATTCTTTATCTTGAAGCCTCCTTACCGTATTGTCATGTTTTCTGAATGCTTAACTTCCGCTTCGTTACTTTTCACAAAACACAAAAACAGACGCGAGAGAATGTGAATCCATTCGCTAATCAATCTGTTCTTTCCTCATTATTTTCTCTTTTATTTTTCTTATCATTGCAATGCGATCATTACGTTTTCGTCTTGAAAATGTTCTGATATTTTCTTACAATACCTTTTACATTTTTATCCCATCCCTACACTGTTCTTTTTCAAGAGCGATCGACGATTACTTTCTTTTTTATTTAACATTTTTCTTTCTGTTGATTTTGATGAAATATAAAAACCAGACATTAAATAACTTCAGAAAACTTAACGGGAAATTAACGGCGGAGAAAGGACCAGAAAAAAAAACATGAAGGGATGGTATTCAAACCTGGATAGAATTGAAGAGAAGTAGAGAGAACGAATATATTCCAGAGAAATTAATAAAACAAAAAGCAAAAAAAGAAAGAAAATAGTTTTCAATATTTTAGGAGAAACATATTACTAAAGTAAAAAGAAATAGTCAAATATCTTAGTGAAGGAAATATTTTATGTAAGACTCAAATATAATTTAAGTAAAAAATATTTTATGAAAAAGAAAAATATTTTAAGAAACAAAGAAAATATTTTACGAAAGGCATCTTTTAAGTAATATGTTCAAGGAGAATACTTGTAGAAAGTGTGTTTTGAGAAAGAAAATTGTTTCAGAAAGAAATAAAAACGATTTTATGACTGGAAAATATAAAGAAAAATATTTTAAGAATGATTAACAAATATTTTAAGCAAGAAATGTAGCAAGAATATTTTAGGAAAAAGAAAGGGAATATTTGAAGAAGGAAAATATATTGTAAAAAAGACAAAAACTAGGTTATATACATGTAACTGAAAAGCAAGGTTTGGAAGAAAGAAAAATATTTAAGAATGAGAAAAAGAAAGAACATATCTAAAATAATCTAAAATGTTACTAAAAAGCACTAAATAAAAATATTTAAAAAAATAAAAAATATTTAAAAAAATAAAAAATATTTAAAAAAAAAGATCAATAAAAAATAACAAAAGTATATTTTACGAAATATGTATAAGGGTGAAAAATACATTAAAAATATTGAGCAAGAAATTTATTAAAGAATTAAATAATGAAAAAAAAAGAAAATGGCAAATTAAAAACATAAAGAAAGAAGAGGAATAAACAAATAGATAAATAAATAAATAAGAAAGAAAGAAAGAAAGAAAGAAAAAGGGATAAGAAAAGAAATAAATAATAAATGTATGTGAAATGAAAAAAAGAAAGAAAGAACAATTAGTAATAATAAAAACACGAAAAAAGAAAAGCAAAGATATAATCTATAAAAAATAAAAACTCGAAATAAATGTTGAAAGAAAAGGAAAGAGAAAATACTCGAAATAGAAGAAAAGGGAATGCGAATGAAGAATGCATTACTGAAGGTAAAGATGAAAAATTTCCCTTTTCGAGCGAAACGAAAAAGAAAGAAAGAAAAAAAAAGGAAAGAAAGAAAGGATTAAATAAAGAAAGAAAGGGATTAGGAATGACGTAAAGAAACTTCAATGAAGATGAAATGAAATAATAAACACGCATGAATCACGTAGGTGCTTTGAATGATGTGGAGAGCCATGAACGAGGAAAAGAATCTCTCAAGTAGAAAAATGAAGACGGAAAAAAGAAATATATTCTACACTTATGTTAATGTATTTTAAAGAAAAGAGAACTATTTTTAATGGAAGAGAGAATTAAGCATAGAAAATCAGGAGGAAGTAAAGAAATGTCTGTTTGTGTATTTGACAAAACCTGGATTACGACAGGTGAACATTGCACCTATGATAGAATGTGTTAGGAGCAACTCTGAGATTCGAACAGGATACATATCTGTTACTCTTAGAAAACAGTTTAGATATATATTTTGTAAATCTTCTTTATGTAACGTGTCCCTTCAGGATGTAGGCATTCATGAATCTCCACAATTTCCTTTCTTCGTAGCTCTAAATAAATGTCTTTTTGTTATTTCTCCCAAACCTTGTTCCGCCATCTATTTGCTTAAACTCACTAAGAAGTTGATGTGTTTTTTCCCATATCCTTTTTCCCTTCAATCTCTCCTGTGAGTATCGGATTTTCCAAACCACCTTTTCTCAATATTTATCCTAGAAATGTAAACTATCACTTTCTGATGTTATGTATAAGTTTCCTTTATGTTTCTATTTTTTTTTAATTCCTAGTTGCCCAAATAATCAGTCCATCCTCGGCATCCTTCTATAGAACGATATTTCTATTGCTTCAAGTTCCTTCTTCATCTTTGAGGAGATGGTCCAGCATTCGCTGTCATATAGGAGGACAGATATCACGTAAAAGTTCAGTACTCTTTTCTTTTTTCTAACGAAGTTTTTCTTTTTTTTTTAAAAAAGAAACTAAAAGTTTTTGTAATGGTTGTCTTAGAACAACTCTGCAATCTTTACGAAACATTTGCACAATGTCTTTGTCAAGTTGTGTTTGAAGTTCGATAAGTCCATCCTCGGCATCCTTCTATAGAACGATATTTCTATTGCTTCAAGTTCCTTCTTCATCTTTGAGGAGATGGTCCAGCATTCGCTGTCATATAGGAGGACAGATATCACGTAAAAGTTCAGTACTCTTTTCTTTTTTCTAACGAAGTTTTTCTTTTTTTTTTAAAAAAGAAACTAAAAGTTTTTGTAATGGTTGTCTTAGAACAACTCTGCAATCTTTACGAAACATTTGCACAATGTCTTTGTCAAGTTGTGTTTGAAGTTCGATAAGTCTGCTACCAAATATCAGGCACACGAGATGATTTTAACTTTTTGTGAAATCGAACAAAAGTTTCGGATTGGAACATCGAGCATTTATCACAAACTGAAGGCCAGAAAATCTGAGAAACATTTGTGAATTCCTCTATGAGAAGCGTAGACAGAAAATATTATTAGTTTATCCATATGATTGGAATCAGATATGGAGTATATCTTCAAATCTATAATAGCACTTCGTTTTAAATCTTCATTAAGAGAACAATTTTGATAGCTTAATGATTATTAGAATGCTACATTTGTGGAACCTTTGCAAAGATTCTGTTGAAGAATAAAAACGAAACTTAGGATGAAAAGGAGTTGTAATTTCTGGAGCCCATGCCAAGGAGAAAGGGTTTGGTGAATTTGAGACATACCGAAGGTGAAAGGGAAGCAGCAAGTAATCTATATAACTGGTTGGTGTAAATGTCTGGTATAACAAGGATTGAGAGGAATATTATGGCGATAGATATTGCTTAGAGCTATAAAATATAGGATGTTGTAGAGACCCATTATCATCGACATCCTAAATGAAATGGCACATGAAAGAAGAAGAAAAATCTGCAAGAAGTCCCCGATTGCCAAATACGAGTGGCAAGTCTCAAATATTAAGAAACAAAAAAAAAATATCGTTATAAAACAAAAAAAGAGAACTCTTACGTGATAGCTTTCCTCCTGTATAGCAGATGAAGAAGATGCATGAAGCAACAGAAATGTGATTCTACAGAAGGATGCTGAGAATGCCATGCACTGAACATGTGAGTAACAACGAAGTTTTAGAGATAATGGAAACAAAAAGAATACGTATCCTTAATACCAGAAACAGACTGTTGAAATTTCTGAAGCACATAACGAGGAAAGAGGGCTCGGAAAATTTGATACTCACAGAACAGATTGAAGGTAAAAGCGACAGAGGAAAGTA
The DNA here is from genome assembly GCA_963932145.1 of Acanthosepion lycidas. Taxonomy (NCBI): domain Eukaryota; kingdom Metazoa; phylum Mollusca; class Cephalopoda; order Sepiida; family Sepiidae; genus Acanthosepion; species Acanthosepion lycidas. The sequence goes on along the minus strand of OZ010598.1, from coordinate 1,673,388 downwards.
AAGCATAACTTGCTTGGCGAGCTTGAGTAAATGGGTGGTAGAGAAGAGTTTGAGAGAGAGAGAGGGCAAAATAAAAACGTTAGTAAAAGCTACAAAAGACAGAAAATTATGGAGATCCATGATCGCCAACGTTGTGAAAGAACATGGCACATAGAAGTATTATTATTTTCTTTGGTCTGCTACGTTGTGTAAAGTCTACGATACATGCTCCTTTTTTTTCTGATACGGTCACATGGTTTCGACCGCTGTACACTGAGGCCCTCTTCAGGTATCTGTCTTTTGTACTATTGGAATTTCGACCCGAACCTTTTATTACATAGACGATGGGTAGATCGTTCTTATTCTGTTTTCCATGTTCAAATCCTATTCATCGCTGCGTCGCTTGTCTCTTTCTCCAGCAAGGTGGATACAGACAATCGGGCTAATCGTCAGTCAGTTATGTGCCCTACGTATGTGTCATGCGTGATACACGCTTAGGCGATCATGTATCTTTCGATACATGACTGACGAGGCAGATTTTTACGGCAGTAGATTGTCATTTCTTTCTGCGGTAGACAAGTTGCCATCCAAGGCTATAGAACCCCGTCTGTCCTGCTATTTACCAATAGCTGGTATTCATATTCAAGGTTATTAACACATAAGTGAATGTAATGGATTTAACTGGAATTCGAACTCGACTCTCAGATTCCTCAATCCGATTGCTCAATCTCTTCCTCCTCATAAAGCTCAAAGAATAAATGTAAGGTTCGTTATTATTGTGGTTTTTATTTTATTTTTAAATCGGGGTAGAGCTATACACGATATTCATAGGAAATTTACACCATTTTCGCGTCAAATCAAGAATCGGCAGTACACGTAATCGACGACGATATGAGTCGCTTTTATAGCCGTGCAGTTTTGAAAAAAATAAAAAAATAAAAGGACTAAAATATAATGAAGGAAAATGAATATCACAATTAAGGAAAAACAGAAAAGAAAGAAAGAAGAAAAAGAAAGAAGGAAAGAAAGAAAGAGCTAGAAAAAAGAAAGGAAGAAATGAAAAATAAAGAAAGATAAAGCGAAAAAAAAAAGAGAAGGACAGAAAGAAAGAAAGAGGAGAAAAAAGAAAGAAAGAAAGAAAAAGAATTATGGAAAATGAAAGCAGAAAGTGAAAATGGAAGAAAAAAGATGAGCGATTTAAAAGAACAGAAGGAAAAAGAAACGCTGACAGTAACAGAGTAAGGAAAGTAAAAAAAAAAAAAAAAATGAAGGGAGAAAAGGAGAAATAAAATAAGAAGGGAGTCTTTAAATGTAGAAAGGAAGGTGAAATGTTCATTTTAGGAAAGAAAGAAAGAAAAAAAAATGAAGAAAATTAGGGACAAAATGAAAGCAGAAAGCGCAACTGGAAGAAAAGGGTAGGCGAGATCGAAGCGTTAAAAAGTCAGAAGAAGTGTTTAAAAAGAAAAGACAGAAATGTAAAAAAGGAGGTATAACGGAAAGAGGAAGAAAAGAAGAGAAATAGGAAGGAGAATAGTAAAGGAAGGAAGAAAAGTGGGAGAAAAGGAACAATGAAAGAAAATAGATAGGAGATTATGTATGAAAGAAAAGAGCGGGAGGAAGAAAGCAACGGAGGAAGAGGAAAAAGAAGAAAGGACAAAGAAAAGAATGAAGGAAAGAAAATGAAAGAAAAAAGTGAGTGAATAAAAAGGAAAGATCAGAAATCATAAAAAAGGAAGAAAGTGGCAGAGGAAAGGAAAAAAGTAAGAGCGAAAGAAGAATGAAAGAAAGTATAGAAAGGATAGATGAAAAAGAAAGAAAGAAGGAGGTAAGACAGGTCAGAAAAAGAGCGAAGAATGGAGAAAATAAAGAAGGAAGGAAGGTAAGAAGATGATAAAAGAAGATAAGGAAAAATAAAGGGAAGAGGAGAACAGGGAGAAAATAGAAAGAAAAAATGGAAAAGAAATGAGGAAAGGATTAAAGGTAAGAAATTAAACAGAGGAAGGAAGGGGATATGAAAGAAAAGAAAAAAGGAAATTATAAAACGAGACGTGAAGACAATAAGTGATGAAAGAGAAATAAATATGAAGAAGCTGGCCGACCAAAGAAAAAAAAAAAAACAAACAATTTTGAAAGAAAGACTTTTTTTTACAAAATAAAAAAGAAAAATTAGGAAGAAAGAAAAGAAAAAAAAATGGTGGTAGTTCTGAAAAGTTTTAAATGATGAATAAAGGAAGAAAGAATGAAGGATCGATAAAACGAACGAAATAAATTGGAAGCAATTTTGTCTGCATCGCTCGTTAAAATGGCGTCTCTCGATATTGATTTTCTCCCCACCGATTCCTACTACTTTCTATTTCCCGCCATTTTATTGTAGTGCTTCGGAGGCCATTACGAAAAAGCAGAAAATTTCGCAAAACTAACACAACTTTTCTGGGAGGGAAAAACTTTCCCCTATATTTATTCGAACGATTGTGCATTCATACTGGACTTTTGAAAAGAAGTAGAAGTTTACAGTTTTACAAGTGTGAAAGTATTTCTAAAGACATCTACCGATATATTTATCAATAAACACAGTCACGAATAATTCCATTGACAAAGACACACACACATAAATATTACAGTTTGCATTGTGATACAATAATCCATTTCTTTTTTCTTCTTACTTTTTTAAACTTTCTACATTTCCTCAACAAATTAATGTCCATGTTTGGAAAGATATTTGAATAACAATTTGTACAAGATGGCTGCTCAAATGTTTGAGCAATTTTGAAAAGCGCGTGTTAAGAGAATTCTGTACGGACATTTACAGTACACTTCGCAAGCAATGTTTTTTTTTAACATCGTTGCAGATAGGCATGCACAGGCATTATGCTAAGCAATTTATACCATATATATATATATATATATATATATATATATATATATATATATATATATATTAATATTAATACGTTTGATTAAATACGACAGAAAAAAATATACAATTTTTTCAACTTATAAAAGATTATATTTTGGGATGCAATGAACGAATTAGAGAACAATTTTGGGAACTAACGTTTTCCACCATACTACTGGACAATAATTCCAAATTCTATAAATCAGTAAATTGAAGTGGTTTCGAAGAGTGATTGTGTGCGTCAGTTCGAACGGTAGAATGGAAAACAATATATAATTTAAACACAAATCTCCCAAACAAACACTCATATATATATATATATATATATATATATATATATATATATATATATATATATATATATATATATATATATATCCTGATGTTATCGGAGTGAAGGAGTCGATCCTAGCGTGCGGTACCTTTGGAAAGTGCCTGACGAGTTGATCTTTTGAATGAAAATGGGTAGACGTAACTCTTTGGGGCCGACGTTTGCTGTGCTGGCACGAAGTCACGTGTCATTTTGGCCGAGGTCTTGAGCGTGCTGGCCTTGTTCAATTTGTTATCATGCTAGATAAAACGCTCTATCCCAGAAACTGTAACAAAGGTCTGCTCAGCATAGTTGCAGTAGAAACCACATGTGGGCTCTGTGGGGGTTGAATAAACACAAACGTACCTGAGCAAACGTCTGCAATAGGGATTGACTAACCCCGCTGGTAGACGGGTATCTCGAATACGAGTGACTAGCTGATGTATATATGTGTGTGTGTGTGTGTGTTAATATCATTTTGATTAAATATGATAGCCAAAGGATTTAAAAAATAACTAATCTTTTTCTGTTTCGGAATATATGAATACATTCCTGCATGCAATTAATGTAAATATTTTAGAAATATTTAGTGAGTTAGTGTTTACTGCTATAAATCTTGCCTTTATGAAGATCACAGAAAACTGCTATTTGTTTTAAAAGTTTAAAACTCGGCTTTGGCCTATTCTATGCGACAATGACGTCAGTTACAAAAAGTGACAGGAACTCAACTGCCTTTTCTTAGTAGAATATATCAACCATTTATTAAATAGATTTAAAATGCAAATTCCAAAAGTGAAGAAAATTCTATTTCGTTTAGGGCTTCTTTCTTTCATAAGTGCTTCAAGAGTCTGAAATTAATATCATACTTTCTTTTATATGGGGATACCAGGTGTCGGAAGTTTGTATTTGCGAGTGGTGTAATTGATAACTATTTGGAATTGGAACCCGGACTGTCGTGTTCCAATCCTCTTTGGGTTCGTTATATTCACTTACGTGCAAATATCCTTGCGAAAGTTACGAATCCACCTTTTTTTCAGCACCCCCCTAGTTATCGGTTAATTATTAGCAAATCCTTATCTCCAAAAATTCTTACAATTTGAAAATATTCTTTGTTTTTAAATAACCTGCAAATGTTTGATAAGCCATAAAAAAAAATTCTACGTGCCGTCTCCCATAAGGAAATGAGCGATATTTACTCTCCACAACTTCCTGTCCTTTTTAGTTTGTTGTTTAAACCTTCCCACTCTCTGTTCTTCAATCTATTTACACAAATGTGTTAACTTGTTACTTGCTGTTTGTTCCTCTTGCCATATATCCTGTGAGTGTCAAATTCTTCAAGCCACCTTTTCTCATTATATGTCCTAGAAATTCTTTCTCTTTCTGATTCTAAATATAAGTGTCTTTTTTTGTTTCCATTCCCCTTAAAAGTTTCTCTTTTCTCACATGTTCAGCCGATGGGATTCTCAGTATCCTTTTGTAGAATCACATTTGTTTTGTCTCATGTCATTTCTTCATATGCGAGGAGATTGCCCAGCATTCACTGCCATACACGAGGACCAATATTACATAAAAATTCAGCACTCTTTTTTATGTAATTAAATTTCTTAATACTTTGTGTAGATTTCAGAAAGCGTCATTCGCTATTTCAACACGTTGTCGAATATTGGTGGCACCTTTTTTGTCCTCTAATAAAAACTCTTCCAAGGTAGTTTCAATTTTAGAACTTGATTGATCTGCTGTTTTCAATTTCTAGTTCGCATCTTGCTATGTCCCTTTTTCGGACAACTGTATCTTCTGTCCACTTACAATTCATATTTAGTCATTTCTTCTTGCTTTCTTTTACTTCCTTTCTTGCAGGGTTTTCTCTTGTTTCCATGTCTGCTATCAATGTTGTATCTTCCATCTATATTACGTTTTAAGATTGTACCCACCAGTAATATATCTTGATATTACTTCTAGTTCTAACAGAATCGCTTCACAGTAAAGATTGTATAAGTCCGGAGAGAAGATACATCCTTGTCTTACGCCTCTTTTTATTTTTCTATATTTACACTATTCATATTCTGTCCGTCTACAGGTTTTCTTTCTATGTATACTTTTTTTTTTATTATTATTTCAGTATCTTTCCCAAATGAAACAAATTTCAGAAAGTACATATTCAAATTTTGTATAGTACATATTCAAATAAGATATATTCCAGTTCAAGATTTTATATAGCACATATCTAAATATTATATAGTCCAGTTTCAAATGTTATGTAGTACATTTCAAAATATTATATAGTCTAGGTCAAAATTTTATATAGTACGTATCCAAATATTATATAGTACATATCCAAATATTATATAGTCCAGTTCCAAATTGTATATAGTGCACGTGTTCATTAATAAAATAATTGAAATATCAATTTAAAACGCATAGTAAAATTATTTTTATGTTATGAGAAAAAATACCCTTATAAATAAATTATTTATCTTTCAAATAAATGAATCTTTTTATTGAGAAGTTTTCCTGATGTTATAGGATTTAAATATAATTATTTATTTACAATGATGTTCACCCTGTACAAGGCTCGGAGGCCACTCGAGGTAGAGGGTTACAGAGTAAGAGGTACAGCTTATGCAGGTATGCGCGGAAGATAGGAGTTAACCCTACACTTGAATAAGTTAAGATTCTAGTGATTCGGGAAGCATCCACTTGGGAGTCGATTCCATAATAAAGTGGTTCGTGGGAAGAAGCTGCTCGAGTGGAACTTACATCTCACCCCAAAATACGAAAGACATAAAGATGATTCGCTACAATGTGCGTGGCATGGCTGGTTTTAGCCGTGAAGGTTTGGACTGGTGGAACTAAGGAATGTAATTCATTTGAACATTTTCCATAGAAATAGCAATAGTGAAGCGAAAAGCTGCAAATATTCTCTTCTGAGTAATTACTATATCTATCTATCTCTCTCAGTTATAAGTCTCCTTTACGAGTGGTAACAATTTAATTTTTAATATATTATTTATTGTATATACCATTTAATTTTATATACTGCAATATTCGTTCATAGCGTGAATAGATGCATAAAGAAAAGTAATTTTTAATTTATTTTCATGCATATAAATATTAGAGCGGATATGTGAGTAGAAAAGAGCTGAATAGGCCTACCGAGTTCTAGTTCCGGCCGAGGTCATTGCGTTTGCTTTCGCATTCGCATTCGCATAAATAACCTTGAGAAACGTATGCCTCCATTTCTTGTACTCCTCAACTCAGCTACGGTTTAAATAGCAGTGATTACTAGGTTCTCTAACCTTGATTGTGAATTAGTTTTAGCGAAGGGTAACTTTAAATTCAACAATTGTTGGGCTTCGAGCTGAGAACTCTACCATGTAAAAAGCCTACTTGCTACGGAAACCATATCAACACGACTAGCGTGTCTGTAGCCCGACTATACTCGACCCGAGGATACTGGTATTAAGAGGAGGCGGAGGATTGATAGAAAAATACTAAGTAAGTATATTAACATTTTTTTCCGTGGTCTGCTGATTGGATTAAATGTCATGGCGAGCAGAATTTAGCCCGGAGTTGATTTGGGCAAACCTCTTCTCACAATTATCGCTTAGATGCTATATTTGCATTTCTCCATGATTCAAGAGAAGAATAGTACCAGTTCAAACGATGCCAGTAACTGTAATGCCTTCAAAACCAAGGTCGTGTCTTTTATTCATCACTGTTATCATTAATACAAGGGAATATATGGACCTTCGTGTAAGCAATAAGAGGGAAGGTCAAAAGGGCGCTTTTATTTTAATTACCTTCACTCCCTCGGTAATATTTATTATTTTAAAAACGATCATCAAAATTGGAATGAAACATGAACATATGAAAGTAAATTTATACATTTACTTTGTTTTTGAAATTTTACAACTGAACAATAAACACTATTTATTTAATAGATTGTTTATATACACTAATCTCTTATCTATTGAAACTATCGAAACTATTGAAACTAATTGCCAATATTGATTCAAACTTTATCGAATGTTAAATAATACGGCTTTCCTTATAATTGGTTCAAAATTTTAATAATTTAGTAAGTATAAATTTATGAATAAAAAATTCTTTTCATATTGACTTGCTTATAAATTGGTAAATAATAAATATTCCATTGCGTTAATTTTAATACAATTATATTGGTTTTTAGAATGTTGTAAATATAAAATTAGTCTTGTAATAAATAATGATAAATAGTGTTTAATATTTCTGTTGCAAAATTCTCAAAGATCAATACAGATGTATAAATTCCCTTTCATCATAGGTTTCGGTTTTTTTTATTCTAATTCTAATCACTGCTTTTTAAAAGCAGTGTCATTGGAAAAAACGTCCTGTTAACATTCCATTTTATTGTGGGACGAACGTCCATATTTGACAATACAAGTTTCTTCAAATATCTCAGACGTATAATTATTTTTAAAAAATCACTTAACTTTTTTTTCAATTTACGTAAAAGTTTATACGTTTCAGGATGCAATGGATGTAAATATTTTACAAATATTGTGGGATTTAGTGCTTTCGACCATTATTCTGGCTATTATCAAGATCAGGCAAAATTGTGGCTATTATACGATTTTAAATTTTTGAATAATTTTAAAACTCTTAGTTTTTTCTTTTCATGTTATAATAAATTCAATGCGATAGAAAATCAAAATCCTTCTCTGGGTTGAATCAGTTATTAAATATATTTAAAATATAAGTTCCCAAACTAAAGATTTTATTCGGTTGCGAGCTTCTTGCTTTTACAAGTGCTTCAAGAAGTTGGAAATACTTTTATATAACACATGCGTATTATTTACTGCTACTTGTCGTATATATGTAAATCTCAGGAACGTGCAGTATCCATTAATACAAATTCAGGAATTTCTATTTAAATCTCATATTAATTTAATTAATTAACTTAAATTCATTCCATATCTCAAGTGCAGCTCCCATTTGTTTTATTACAAGGATGTTAACCCTGTGAATGACCCGGGAGCCAGCTGAGATAGAGGCTTATAGACCAAGAGGTAGATTTTATGTGGATATGTGGGGAAGATAACGGTAACCTTACACCTGAACAGGTTAAGATTGTAGAGATCAGGGAAGCATCCTCTTGGGAGTAGGTTCTAAAGAACAGCAGTTCATGGGGAAAAACAAACTGCTCGATTTGAACTTATATCTCACGACTGGAATATGAAGGAGAGTGATTCGCTACAATGTGCATATACCACGCAACGCCAAAAGTGCTGGGAAAAATGGTCGTCTGCTTTACCTGTCTTGGGTTTGAAGATAAGATACATGCGGCAGCAAGGCCTCTGATCAAAGGAGATTGAAGGTTTTGAGGAACATGGAACAACTTCTTAATTGCTGTTGTTCCCTGGTCCAACCTATCCAGCGATGATAGCACCTGTTAGTGTCTCAGTTGTGGGCAAAAAGTTAAACCCAACTGGTGTCAAATTACCGAGTGTATAAAAATATATAAAAATATATTTTTAGAATAAAAATACAAGCAATACGTTATTGAATAAGAATTGCCAGAATTTACATTATGCGGACTATTGTCCTCATCTTTGTCGCCATATTTGTCACGTTTCGGCCGTTGTACGCTCCGGCCTTCTTCAGGTGGTTGGAATTTCGAACTGAACCGTTTATTTCGATCCCTGGGGTAGACTGTTCTAGTTCCACGCGCCATGTTTGATGGATGTCGGTTATCAGTTATCTCCTGCTAATTTTCCCTCTGAAAGTTCTCCACTGCCTTAAACGGGTATTGAACTGACACTTTTTGGGTCTGTCACTGGATCTAACCAACGCCTTTATCCACTGTGTCATGTGTCCTTGAGGACATCTGGGTATGAATTTCTGGGTATTATAAACCTAATGTTTTCAGCAACCATTTTTACCAGTGCTCATATTGCAATTTTGTTGTTATCATTGCATGTTTATACCAGAGCTCATATTGCAACTTTGTTATCATTGCTTTTCTCTGGCACTCCTTATTACTGGTTCCATATTGTATTTATTTCTATGCTTTGTCGGCCCAGGAGATTTTTGTGGCCTCGCATATGTGCTGATTCCTTTACGCTATCCCGTGCAGCTGCGAAAAGGAGAGACAGGCCGCCCCCTCAAGGTAAGGCTTCAAGAACACCAGAAAGCTGTAACGCGAGGGGAAGTAGAAAAATCAGGCGTGGCTGACCACATATGGGGAGAGAAGGGAGATCACCGTCCCCTGTGGGATCATGTTGAGATCATAGACAGGGAATACCTTTGGAAAATTCGTAAACTTAAGGAATCAGCACGTATGCTAGGCCACAAAAATCTCCTGAGCCGACCAAGCATAGAAATAAATACAATATGGGAACCAGTAATAAGGAGTGCCAGAGAAAAGCAATGATAACAAAGTTGCAATATCAGCTATGGTAAAAATATGGAATAAAAACAGCAAAATTGCAATATGAGCACTGGTAAAAATGGCACACAAGGACACATGACACAGTGGATAAAGGCGTTGGTTAGATCCAGTGACAGACCCAAAGAATGTGAGTTCAATACCAGGTTATGGCAGTGGAGAACCTTCAGAGGGAAAATTAGCAGGAGATAACTGATAACTGACATCCATCAAACATGGCACGTGGAACTAGAACAGTCTACCCCAGGGATCGAAATAAAGGGTTCAGTTCGAAATTCCAACCACCTGAAGAAGGCCGGAGCGTACAACGGCCGAAACGTTGTGACAAATATGTCGACAAAGATGAGGACAATGGTCCGCATAATGTAAATACTGTACATAATACCTCATCTCAGAAATATAGACAGACCCTGAATAATTGCCAGTAATACATTTTTGTAAGCGAAATTACTAATGCTTGTTATAAAATTACATTTTGATATTAAATGACCTATAAGAAGTTGATATGACATTAAATAAACATAGCCTAGTTTACAGTTTCAGAAATTGTCTGATTCCTTCTGTCATGGCTTATTTTAATAAATGTCAGATCAGATCAAAAACGGAATATTGTTTCGATGATGACATACCTGTGCTGTTGCTGACCAATTCTCTCTTCTCAGACTTGAAAATGTTCAAAAATATTTGTATGGCTTTGCGAGGGTGGGTGGCTTATTTCCCAATCTGCTGCCCCTGTTCAATGTATGCAACGTCGCAAGCCTATGTCTAATCTCTACTTAGATGGAAAATGTTCAGACGAGCTGCATATCACCGGCTCAGATCTTTACAGCCAAGAACTGCCCTGCCACATTCGCAAGGTTGAATCACGCTCATCCCCTCCGTATTCCATTGATAATGTTGTTCAGCTTATTGCCAACGACTTCTACTTTATGGCGCAGACTTCATCTCGGTTGCCAAGTTGAACAACATAATTACTTCATGTCTAGGAACAATATTTATTTATTCTAAAAATGCTCATAATCTTCATTTACTACGTCCTCCAAATTTCATATCACACGCTTCATTCAGTAACGCTCTACATTAAATGACTCTTCGGTCTTGAATTTTTATTTAATCATTTCACCCCCAAACAAGTCAATAAAGTTACTAAGATGAAATGGATTAAAGATTGTGAAAGAATATAAGAAAAAGAAAAACATTATTAGGGAGAGAGGACAATAAAAAACGGGAATTAAGAAGATAAAAGATAACGAAGGGCATTGCATTTATATTTTTGAAGATTAAACGTGACTAGAATAGAAGTTGGAAGAGAGTTCTAAAAGAAGGAAGTGCCATGGAAGTAACTGTTAGCATAGAACATACGGTTACATCTACCGAGTCCAAAAGTGAATTCATGAGAGCTTTCAAGAACCTAATTCTGCACTTTAATTCATAAAGTCCATACGTCATATGAAGTGTTCATCCTAACTGTTGCCATGAAAAGACACAGGGAAAAATACATTACCGCGGTGGGAAAGTGACAGAAGCCGAGATACAATGTTAGGACCAATAAACTTTAGTACGAACAAAAACAGAAAAGTATTTCTATACTGATTTTAAAAGGATTCATTAGATCCTTCATTGTATCTGTAGAGGGTGAAATCGTTGGTAGCTGTTTTGATCCTGACAAATGGTGTTCGATAAATTTATAAAACTGACAACGATAAATAACTGATCAGATCAGTGACGAAACTTGAGTCTGTACACATTTTGAAAGAGTCAAGTGTAAAAAGAATTATATTCATGGCTTTCTCTAAAAGATTAGTTGTTCCTTTAAAGGTCAAAACCCTCGGAGGTATATAGATGATAGATTGGCAGAAGTTTTCATGAAAGACCTTTCGAGACCACTATGGCAACGTTGCACCATCTTCCGACGCACCAAGCTACGATTTTACACACCGATGTTCTCTTTGTGGTATTATACGATGCGTAGAGTGGTACAAAGTTAGAAATACAGCTTATGCAGATATGCGCGGAAGATAGGAGTTAACCCTAGACTTGAATAAGTTAAGATTCTAGTGATTCGGGAAGCATCCACTTGGGAGTCGATTCCATAATAAAGTGGTTCGTGGGAAGAAGCTGCTCGAGTGGAACTTACATCCCACCAAAAAATACGAAAGACATAAAGATGATTCGCTACAATTTGCGTGGCATGGCTGGTTTTAGCCGTGAAGGTTTGGACTGGTGGAACTAAGGAATGTAATTCATTTGAACATTTTCCATAGAAATAGCAATAGTGAAGCGAAAAGCTGCAAATATTCTCTTATAAGTAATTACTATATCTATCTATCTCGCTCAGTTATAAGTCTCCTTTACAAGTGGTAACAATTTAATTTTTAATATATTATTTATTGTATATACCATTTAATTTTATATACTGCAATATTCGTTCATAGCGTGAATAGATGCATAAAGAAAAGTAATTTTTAATTTATTTTCATGCATATAAATATTAGAGCGGATATGTGAGTAGAAAAGAGCCGGACAGGCCTACCGAGTTCAATAATACTCTGTGGCATTATACGATGCGTAGATGTGGCCTTTCAACAAGAGCCTAGCCACCTGCATCCATAGTTTCGTATCCCATACCATAAGGACTATCGAGGGAAGGCACTGGTTCATTGCGTCCAATGAGTAACTCCGCTAGAAGACTTGCCAGACGAACATCCTTCGCACCATCGAACAAAGCCGTTTTTACTGGCTTGGTTACGTCCTTCCTAATGATCACTCTACCAGAGTCATCTAACTGTTCGACCCGAGATCTGCAAACTGGCGACGACCTTGCAACCACTGAACGGACGTCATTCGCAATGAACTTCAGGGATTAATCTGGGGATGGAAGATATTTCGATGCTATGTCAAGGCCGTGAGAAACAAGCTAGAGAAACAAGTTTACTCAACAGGTATATGACATGAGATTTAGCAGCCATAGCAACATAATGGCTTGTATAGTACTTGCCAGAACCGTTTGCTGCTAATCGGCAAAACTGTGGCATTATTTACAAAATT